>NC_069419.1:2600656-2665656 GCF_026875155.1 Cherax quadricarinatus | reverse complement strand
CGTGGATGACGGTGTGTGGATGTGGGTGAAGGTGTGAGGGCGTGGATGACGGTGTGTGGATGTGGGTGAAGGTGTGAGGGCGTGGATGTGGGTGGGTATGAGTGTGGGAAAATTTTGCAAGCTGCTCTGCTTATTGTAAATTTATTTAAATTCGACACTTATAAGGTTTAAGTGGTGATAGAAGACGTGTGTCAGGGAGGACTCATTCTTTCCATCGTTTTTTCTAGCATTTTTCCTTTAAAGTAAATAAATAATTCTAAGCTTCTATGAGTTACTTGACTATGTACAGTTGTGGTAATATTCCCGATTTAAAGTATGAGGTTAACATTTTGGCTATGTGAACTTCCTTTAAGAATATTCAATGTAGATGCTTTCATGTTGTTATCAAGGATAGGAACACCTGGAGGGTGTTCCGGGGGTCATCGCCCCCGCGGCCCGGTCCATGATCAGGCATCGTGTATATTCTTGTCATGGTGTACCTGCGTCCACTCGCTCGGCTTTCCTACTTCCAGAGACACAACAGCAGCATCAACAGTCTCCTGAATAAAATGACAAGGTCTTCTCGGTATATATGCTCATAAGTGATAAAATTAAAACCAAGGAAGGTGGGTGTTGGCGTGAAGAGTCTGGTGGCCAGGCAAAGTTGACACCAACTTCAAGTATTTCTCTTAAGAAAGATCAGAAAATTTTATATAATGAAGTCTGCAGGGAAAACGGAATTTACTTTATCCAAGAACAAATAGTAATTTAATAGTTTGGGGAGGAAGAGGAAGAAGAAAGAGAGAAAATATCAATGAAGATGCGTATGATGATGACAAAGGGAAAAGTTCGTTGTCAAAATCTAGTTCATATGAAGATCAACTCGTGATTTTGGTGTTTTGTTTGTCGGCAGAAATGGAAAAATGTCTCTTGACGCGAGTATGTCGCGCCGTGGAACTGTATCACTACTTGCTGCAGTGAGACAGTTCCACTGCTAGTATTGCTGTGTTACACAGTCCTTACCTCCTGTTTCTGTGAGTGGTGCTGTGTTACACAGTCCTCAACTCTTGTTTGTGAGTGATGCTGTGTTACACAGTCCTCAACTCTTGTTTGTGAGTGGTGCTGTGTTACACAGTCCTCAACTCTTGTGAGTGGTGCTGTGTTACACAGTCCTCAACTCTTGTGAGTGGTTCTGTGTTACACAGTCCTCAACTCTTGTGAGTGGTTCTGTGTTACACAGTCCTCAGCTCTTGTGAGTGGTGCTGTGTTACACAGTCCTCAACTCTTGTGAGTGGTTCTGTGTTACACAGTCCTCAACTCTTGTGAGTGGTGCTGTGTTACACAGTCCTCAACTCTTGTGAGTGGTTCTGTGTTACACAGTCCTCAACTCTTGTGAGTGGTTCTGTGTTACACAGTCCTCAGCTCTTGTGAGTGGTGCTGTGTTACACAGTCCTCAACTCTTGTGAGTGGTTCTGTGTTACACAGTCCTCAACTCACTTACCCAACAGATAAAAAAAATTAAGGAAGAAGTTAAATTTTAATAAAGTTGAAGGTTCACCGCGGGGAAGGAGGAGATAAATATCAGGATCTGCGAGGGAAGACAAACTTGAGACTCCCTGGCACCACAGATGACGAACACTGTAGGTTTTCACTCAAGAAAAGGAACCAAATTTCTCCTCTTGAGTTGGGCCTGAGTGGGGAAACTTTTCTAGAAAGTACGGAGGAGCGGCAGTTCTTGGTCGCCACTTAATAGCGTCGACAACCACATTGAATCTATATGCAAATTACACTCTTACACATTTCCGTCGAGGGCAGTCCAGTGAATTAAACTTCAACAGTAGAATCAGCGATCGAGGAAAAGTCAACTTCAAACTTTGTGGTATAAATTAGTTGGGGGTAGGAGAGTTGGGGAGGTGGGGAAGAGTTGTGGGAGGAGAGGTATGAGAGAGAGTTTTGAGGGGGGTAAAGGGGACAAGGAAGAGTTTCAGACACATCATAAGTTTTGCAGTGTTTCTTAAAGTCCGGCCTCTGGTCTGAGGCTGGACTGAGGCCTGAGGCCGGACTGAGGCCGGACTGAGGCCTGAGGCCGGACTGAGGCCTGAGGCCGGACTACTAGAGTATCTCTCTCAGATATATCGGTGCGTTTATTAACTGAGATCGTACACAACTTACTTAAATAATTTTTAGGTGTTCACTGTGCATTAAGATCACTAAAAGTGTTAAACAGTTTTTATCTTTTAATTATTAGATCTTTCTTACTTATTCTGTTTATCATTTTTGTCACACACATTAATACTATTTATTAACACTGACGAATTAAAATTTATATTACCCGCTACATCACGAAATATTACCTGGCACTCGATTGTTAATTATTATTATTATTATTAGTATTATTATTATTATTATTATTATTTACATTTTTACTCTTTGTAATATAAATTATGCACGGTCGTAAAAGGAAATTTTGGATTAGACTGAGTGATAATTAAAGTCAGACGCGTAATTGTTTTCGCCCAACAAAAATGTTGGTTGCTATGCGCTAATTTTTAATGGTCCCTCTCAAATTTACTTTTTTATTTTTTTTTTACTTTTTATTTCTTATAAATACCGAATAGCTGATTCTATCATTTCTCTTTTTATATGCTAACATTTTTTTTTACCATCATATTTGAACTAATGAAGGTTACACAGATAACCCGCACATAAAAGAGAGAAGCTTACGACGACGTTTCGGTCCGACTTGGACCATTGACAAGACCATTGACTTTGTCAGTGGTCCAAGTCGGACCGAAACGTCGTCGTAAGCTTCTCTCTTTTATGTGCGGGTTATTTGTGTATCGTTCCAGTCACGGTATTGTGACTTTTTTGTTATTTATTAACTAATGCAGGATTAGAAGCAACTTCTTGAGAGTAGCACCAGCACTGTGCTATCATGTTAGTCTGCTCATCTCTCTCTCTTTCTCTCTTTCTCTTTCTGTCGCTCTCAATAAACCTTCAATAAACTCATGCTGAGCACCGGGAACACAGTTGCTGTTGACAGATCCTTCAAGGTTGTCTTGGGGTCGATCACGAGGAAATGAAGAAATCCCAGACGCTGGCTGCAGGAGGATTGCTTTCATAAGCTGCACAAACAACGGGGCATTTTCCGCCCAGCTATTGTGACGCAATTAACGCACCAGGTGCCATTATTAGATGTAGAAATAGTTCTTTCTTTGGTGTGTGTGACGCAGTCAAGGGCTAAAGAAAATTGTAAAAGAGATATAACGCACGTGGGAGGAGCCAAACGATGAAATAATAGTGATAGAGACACAAAGGAAGAAAGGCAATGAAAAAGAAGAGTGAGTTTCTAGGAGAGACTAATATACACTAATGGAGAGGGAGAGGGCGATGAAGACAGCTGAAAGGAGAGGAATGCAGAAGAAGAGATAAAGGGAAACAGGGAGGAGAGGTTGAAGAGGAGGATGAGGAGAAAGAAAACGTGAAATAGAGAGTGGTAGGAGATGAAACATTGAGTTAAAAGAGGTGAATAATAACGGGATATGTTGCTGATGTAGCCAGGCCATGCCATACCTGCAGCCAGTTTCAAGAGTTCTGCTGGAGTAGTCCGCCCTGAGAATGAACCTGTTACAGCCAAATTAACCATTTGCTGCCCGCGACTAATTCTCTGATCACCAGTATTCAATGCTTTAGCAAAATTCTTGTACACAGCGCAATTATTTTTCTTCCTATGACGGTGATTGTCTCATTGGTCTAATAAATGCGATAGGTAGGATCTTCTTGGTTTAAAGCCGTGTTGTTCTTAATTGTGGAGTTCCTTGCTACGATAGACAGGTTCTCCCTGCGGTAAAGTCATGTCTTGAGTTGTGGATTTCATGTCTCTCCATATCATTGTTCTATTCCCTGGTGAGCACTAAACTTTTAGGGATCACACAGCGCTTGTGGAATGAGAGTCAATCAAATTTGATCCCGTATAGGTGTATGTTGTCAGACACGGACAACATACATCGTGAGCAACCCTGAGCTATTTAATTAACACTAAATTGTTTCCTACCACCAGCCACACAGAATACTCAGAACTCAGCACGTGGAGGTGGCTGCTCTTCCAGTTCCATGTGACTTTCAATAAAATTAGTAATTAACCTTCTTTGCAGCCTCTTAAAGATGTTTGATGTGTGATGTTGGCCAGACCGGCGTGTTGAGTTATGCCATCGTTCTGCTGCCCGTCTTGCGACGTGGAACTGTGTCTGCAGTGTTTGTAACGGTTGTACCATCTCGCCTGACATACCTGTGACTGGTTTTGAGGATCTGCCTAGTCTGCACCAAGTAGTTAAGGAGAAAGGCATGCAAGAGAAGTGAAGGGGTCTCCAGGATGAGGAGGGGTTAGCTAGGGGGGATTTAAGGGTCTCCAGGGAGGGAAGGGGTATGCAGGAGGGAGTGCGGAGGCTTGTTAACTCCTTGAAGCACTAGGAGAGGGCAGACACCTACATAGGGGTGGAATGAGAATGTTGTGAGAAGCTTGCTCGTAAATTAGCGTTGATATTCTTATTATGCTGTAGTGGATGACTGCGTGGAGGAACGCACACCCACGTTGCGATGAGAACTCAGGATGAGGATATCCGTCCCAGTGATAATGTCTACCAACAGCACCCTCGTCCTCAGCATCGTCGCCACCATCGTCCTCAGCGTCTCCAGTACCTTCAACACCTTTGCCATCGCCACCAGCGAAGATGTTAAAATACTTCTCTTTCATAATAAATGCATAGTAGTATGCAAATAGTGTGAGCTGTGAGGGGTTCATGCAGCAAGAAGTGTGAGCTGTGAGGGGGGGATGGAACCTTACAACCAGGAAGTGTGAGCTGTGAGGGGTTCATGCAGCAAGAAGTGTGACCTGTGAGGGGGGATGGAACCTTACAACCAGGAAGTGTGAGCTGTGAGGGGTTCATGCAGCAAGAAGTGTGAGCTGTGAGGGGGGATGGAACCTTACAACCAGGAAGTGTGAGCTGTGAGGGGTTCATGCAGCAAGAAGTGTGAGCTGTGAGGGGTTCATATAGCAAGAAGTGTGAGCTGTGAGGGGTTCATACAGCAAGAAGTGTGAGCTGTGAGGGGGGATGGAACCTTACAACCAGGAAGTGTGAGCTGTGAGGGGGGGATGGAACTTTACAACCAGGAAGTGTGAGCTGTGAGGGGTTCATACAGCAAGAAGTGTGAGCTGTGAGGGGGGATGGAACCTTACAACCAGGAAGTGTGAGCTGTGAGGGGTTCATGCAGCAAGAAGTGTGAGCTGTGAGGGGGGATGGAACCTTACAACCAGGAAGTGTGAGCTGTGAGGGGTGGCAGAATGGAGCCTTACAACCAGGAAGTGTGAGCTGTGAGGGGGGATGGAACCTTACAACCAGGAAGTGTGAGCTGTGAGGGGGATGGAACCTTACAACCAGGAAGTGCGAGCTGTGAGGGGGGATGCAACCTTACAACCAGGAAGTGTGAGCTGTGAGGGGGGATGGAACCTTACAACCAGGAAGTGTGAGCCGTGAGGGGGGGATGGAACCTTACAACCAGGAAGTGTGAGCTGTGAGGGGGATGGAACCTTACAACCAGGAAGTGCGAGCTGTGAGGGGGGATGCAACCTTACAACCAGGAAGTGCGAGCTGTGAGGGGGGATGCAACCTTACAACCAGGAAGTGTGAGCTGTGAGGGGGGATGGAACCTTACAACCAGGAAGTGCGAGCTGTGAGGGGGGATGCAACCTTACAACCAGGAAGTGTGAGCTGTGAGGGGGGATGGAACCTTACAACCAGGAAGTGCGAGCTGTGAGGGGGGATGCAACCTTACAACCAGGAAGTGTGAGCTGTGAGAGGCATTGATTGGTAAAATGAACATTGTCAAGTTTGTAGAGGCGAGTGAGTAAGATTGAAGCGAGTGTATCTGTATGAGAGAGAGACAGTGTTGTATCTGGTAATTGTTCCACGGATCATTGCCCCCGCGACCCGGTCTCAGACCAGCCTTCCTCAACTCGATAGGAAATATTCCAGAAATCATAATAGCGCAGAAACACGCTAGCGTAAAGATGGGTTTATACAGGCCGTAGAAGTTTGTAAGATTTACTTGCCATCTTAAATGTTTTTGAGACAGAAAAGATCCGCAAAATGAGGGTAATATAAAATAGGTCAGTAGAGCACCCTTCCCCTGGGTTGTGGTGGACACGTGGGACTACGTGCAGAGAGCACAGTCTTATGGATCAGGATGTTATGAGGAAGGTTTGGTCTGGAAGCAGACCAGGTAACAGGACACGGTTCTAGCACGTTTACTTTTTCTTATGCTCACAGAAGTCATGAACAAAAGCACTAGCCACAACTAGTGTCGTACTGTGCGAACTTTTCAGTGCTGAAATGAGCAGGAAATTTGTCTCGGTAAAGGCTAACAGTTAAATATTAAGAAAGTATTTAAAGGTACAGTAAAGTTACATTGAAGACAATTAGAGAGCACTGTGTCAGTGTCTGAGCCTCACTGCTGTTCATCCTTCTGCCAGCCGATCTAAACTGTTGCTAAAACAAAGGTTAGTCTAGCCACGTTCCTGCTGGTAGTGTCTGATAAGCCTGGTTAGGATGGCTAAACGGGTATGTGGATCGAGTGTGTGTGAACGTGTGGATTAATGAAACTAAACAAACGAGTTTATCCGTCTTTTTAATTAAATCATTTGATTTTAGTTCGTACGGGAAAGTTGTTCGCATTTCGCTGGCATTTGTAATAACACAGTGTAACTGCGCTGAGATTTTTCCAGCGTCGTAATGCAGGTAATTGGTCTTTCGATGCAGCGGGTATTGCTTTGTGCCTTTGTGCGAGTGGCACTGACGATTGAACATCGAAATTCCTGTCCAAATCCAACAGCTGACGAAGCAACAGCCAATTTCTGGAGCACAAGAAGCTTTGGTGAGTTGGCCGCCTTTTCCATTAGAAGGATGCATTTAAACAGTCTCTTTGCCTAGGAGCATTCTGCTGAGAAGACACACACACGCACACACACACACACACACACACACACACACACACACACACACACACAACACACACACACACACACACACACACACACACACACACACACACACACACACACTCTCACTGACACTCACACTCACACTCACACTCACACTCACTCACTTCGACTTGTTTGTCAAGAGCAGTGTTTATTTCCGTTGGTAGTGTCACTGATACAATCTGTTCTATTAGCAGTTAAAGAGTTTTATGCTTTCTGTTTGTCATCATTCGTGTTTTACGAGAGGTCTGCACCCTGAAAGGTATAAAGAAGAGTCATTCGTACAGCAAAGACGTGTCCGCAGGAAACATCCTTCCTGTGACGTGGATATCACGCCCCAGCTGGTCTGCTCCAGCTGCTGAACACACTGCGCACACACACTTGTCACAGGTTACTTTCACCCTAGCACTACACACATGCAGACTGCACAACTAACCAGTAAGTTGTAATTGGAAACTAGACGACGTTTTGGTTCGCCCTCTGCCATTATTAAGTACCACTCGCTACTTGATATAGGGCGGACCAGAACTTCATCTGGTTGCCGTTTCCAATTTGTGTCGAGCTGCAAAATATTCCAGCCACGGTACTGTAACTTTTTTTCTGTGTCGACTATGTTCTCGCGATCGTACTTGCCACCAACGTTAACATGCTTTGGCGACAAAATTTAACTTCAGTTCAGTGTGCAAAGTTCTCTCTCATTTCTTGCTAACACACATGATTTAACCACTAGCAGTATATAGATGTCGAATATTCCCTTGTATATCTACTTGTATATCGTATCTTTAACCAACATTATACACATTAATGTGTTCTCTCGTGTTAGCCTCGCACATCTGACTGCCAATGTTACACACTACTTTCCTGGTGGCTGGCATTACAGCTGCTCTCCTGCGAAAAGTGAAAGTCCAGAACGAAGACTGCCGACAAAGGTTGGAAGGCAGACATCACTCAAGGAGAAGAATTTATTGTAGCCAAAGTTTGCAGCGAGACGAGCTTCATTAAGTTCGATGAATGGAACACCAAAATACCGGTATATACATCCTGAGGAAGAGTATCAAGTTGAGGAGAGGAATTGAGGACTGGTGTGGATAGTATCAAAGGAATTGAAAGCTGGTGTGAATAGTATCAGAGAGATTAAGGACTTATGTGGATAGTATCAGAGGGACTGAGGACTGGTGTGGATAGTATCAGAGGGACTGAGGACTGGTGTGGATAGTATCTGGAGTTTATCTGGAGAGAGTTCCGGGGGTCAACGCCCCCGCGGCCCGGTCTGTGACCAGGCCTCCTTAGGTCAGTGTCCCAGGATGCGACCCACACCAGTCGACTAACACCCAGGTACCCATTTTACTGATGGGGAACATAGACAACAGGTGGAAAGAAACACGTCCAATGTTTCTACTCTGGCTGGGAATCGAACCCAGGCCCTCACCGTGTGAAGCGAGAGCGTTAACCACCAGGCCACCAGAGGAATTGAAAGCTGGTGTGAATAGTATCAGAGAGATTAAGGACTTATGTGGATAGTATCAGAGGGACTAAGGACTGGTGTGGATATGTATGTTAACTAAAAAATAATCTAATTTAGAATAACAATTTGTAGACGGTGCTTAGTGCTTCCAGAAATCGACGCACTGTAGTGCGTAAGAAAACTAACAGCGTAGCTTGAGGGTGACACTGCTGCCTCAGCCTCTTTCCATGGATGAGTCAAACTGGCAATACTGTCGCCTCTTTTGACCAGAAGCTGGACAAAATTGTTGAAAAAAAATCTTGCGATAAAAGTGATTCATAGCTCTGACGTATTGAATGAAAAATACAAATTTATTTTTATACATCCATCGTGACCCCATTGTATCTCTGATTTTTTTGACGACTGTGAAAGAAATCCTCTTCATCTGTTGTATGAAGGCAGTATACTTGTAGTGTTGGGGAGAACAGTTGTGGTGTTGGGGAGTACACTCGTAGTGTTGGGGAGTACACTTGTGTTGGGAAGGACACTCATAGTGTTAGGGAGTATACTTTTGTTGGGGAGTACACTGGTGTTGGGGAGTACACTCGTAGTGTTGGTGAGTACACTCGTAGGGTTGGGGAGTACACTTGTGGTGGGGAACACACTCGTAGTGTTGGGGAGTACACTTGTGGTGGGGAACACACTCGTAGTGTTGGGGAGTACACTTGTGGTGGGGAACACACTCGTAGTGTTGGGGAGTACACTTGTGGTGGGGAACACACTCGTAGTGTTGGGGAGTACACTTGTGGTGGGGAGTACAGTTTTAATGGAGCGAAGGGTAACACAGTTGTTGGAGGGGAAGAGAGGCATTATATAGTTGTGATGGATATATGAAGAATACCTGAAGGATGCTTCTGGGAACAACGACATGACTGTCTATCTTCACCTAGCAATACCTCACACCACGAGATCCTCTACTCACCAAGCTGTACTCCACACCACGAGATCCTCTACTCACCAAGCTGTACTCCACACCACGAGATCCTCTACTCACCAAGCTGTACTCCACACCACGAGATCCTCTACTCACCAAGCTGTACTCCACACCACGAGATCCTCTACTCACCAAGCTGTACTCCACACCACGAGATCCTCTACTCACCAAGCTGTACTCCACACCACGAGATCCTCTACTCACCAAGCTGTACTCCACACCACGAGATCCTCTACTCACCAAGCTGTACTCCACACCACGAGATCCTCTACTCAACAAGCTGTACTCCACACCACGAGATTCTCTACTCACCAAGCTGTACTCCACACCACGAGATCCTCTACTCACCAAGCTGTACTCCACACCACGAGATTCTCTACTCACCAAGCTGTACTCCACACCACGAGATCCTCTACTCACCAAGCTGTACTCCACACCACGAGATCCTCTACTCAACAAGCTGTACTCCACACCACGAGATCCTCTACTCACCAAGCTGTACTCCACACCACGAGAGCCTCTACTCACCAAGCTGTACTCCACACCACGAGATCCTCTACTCACCAAGCTGTACTCCACACCACGAGATCCTCTACTCAACAAGCTGTACTCCACACCACGAGATTCTCTACTCACCAAGCTGTACTCCACACCACGAGATCCTCTACTCACCAAGCTGTACTCCACACCACGAGATTCTCTACTCACCAAGCTGTACTCCACACCACGAGATCCTCTACTCACCAAGCTGTACTCCACACCACGAGATCCTCTACTCACCAAGCTGTACTCCACACCACGAGATCCTCTACTCATCAAGCGGTACTGCACACCACGAGAGCCTCTACTCACCAAGCTGTACTCCACACCACGAGAGCCTCTACTCACCAAGCTGTTCTCCACACCACGAGATCCTCCACTCACCAAGCTGTACTCCACACCACGAGATCCTCTACTCACCAAGCTGTCCTCCACACCACGAGATCCTCTACTCACCAAGCTGTACTCCACACCACGAGATCCTCTACTCACCAAGCTGTACTCCACACCACGAGATCCTCTACTCACCAAGCTGTTCTCCACACCACGAGATCCTCTACTCACCAAGCTGTACTCCACACCACGAGATCCTCTACTCAACAAGCTGTACTCCACACCACGAGATTCTCTACTCACCAAGCTGTACTCCACACCACGAGATCCTCTACTCACCAAGCTGTACTCCACACCACGAGATTCTCTACTCACCAAGCTGTACTCCACACCACGAGATCCTCTACTCACCAAGCTGTACTCCACACCACGAGATCCTCTACTCACCAAGCTGTACTCCACCACAGAGATCCTCTACTCACCAAGCGGTACTGCACACCACGAGAGCCTCTTCTCACCAAGCTGTACTCCACACCACGAGAGCCTCTACTCACCAAGCTGTTCTCCACACCACGAGATCCTCCACTCACCAAGCTGTACTCCACACCACGAGATCCTCTACTCACCAAGCTGTCCTCCACACCACGAGATCCTCTACTCACCAAGCTGTACTCCACACCACGAGATCCTCTACTCACCAAGCTGTACTCCACACCACGAGATCCTCTACTCACCAAGCTGTTCTCCACACCACGAGATCCTATACTCACCAAGCTGTACTCCACACCACGAGATCCTCTCCTCACCAAGCTGTACTCCACACCACGAGATCCACTACTCACCAAGCTGTACTCCACACCACGAGATCCTCTACTCACCAAGCTGTACTCCACACCACGAGATCCTCTACTCACCAAGCTGTACTCCACACCACGAGATCCTCTACTCACCAAGCGGTACTGCACACCACGAGAGCCTCTACTCACCAAGCTGTACTCCACACCACGAGATCCTCTACTCACCAAACTGTACTCCACACCACAAGAACCTCTACTCACCAAGCAGTACTCCACACCAAGAGAGCCTCTACTCACCAAGCTGTACTCGACACCACGAGATCCTCTACTCACCAGGCTGTACTCCACACCGCGAGATCCTCTACTCACCACGCTGTACTCCACACCACGAGATCCTCTACTCGCCAAGCTGTACTCCACACCACTAGATCCTCTATTCACCAAGCAGTACTCCACACCACGAGAGCCTCTACTCACCAAGCAGTACTCCACACCACGAGAGCCTCTACTCACCAAGCAATACTCCACACCACGAGAGCCTCTACTCACCAAGCAGTACTCCACACCACGAGAGCCTCTACTCACCAAGCAATACTCCACACCACGAGAGCCTCTACTCACCAAGCAGTACCTCACACCACGAGAGCCTCTACTCCACAAACAGTTCTCCACACCACGAGAGCCTCCACTCAACAAGCAATACTCCACACCACGAGAGCTCTACTCAACAAGCAGTACTCCACACCACGAGAGGCTCTATTCACCAAGCAGTACTCCACACCACGAGAGCCTCTACTCACCAAGCAGTACTCCACACCACGAGAGCCTCTACTCAACAAGCAGTACTCCACACCACGAGAGCCTCTTCTCAACAAGCAGTACTCCACACCAAGAGAGCCTCTACTCAACAAGCAGTACTCCACACCAAGAGAGCCTCTACTCACCAAGCAGTACTCCACACTACGAGAGCCTCTACTCACCAAGCAGTACTCCACACCACGAGAGCCTCTACTCACCAAGCAGTACTCCACACCACGAGAGCCTCTACTCACCAAGCAGTACTCCACACCACGAGAGCCTCTACTCACCAAGCAGTACTCCACACCACGAGAGCCTCTACTCAACATGCAGTACTCCACACCACGAGAGCCTCTACTCACCAAGCAGTACTCCACACCAAGAGAGCCTCTACTCACCAAGCAGTACTCCACACCACGAGATCCTCTACTCAACAAGCAGTACTCCACACCAAGAGAGCCTCTACTCACCAAGCTGTACTCCACACCACGAGAGCCTCTACTCAACAAGCAGTACTCCACACCAAGAGAGCCTCTACTCACCAAGCAGTACTCCACACCACGAGATCCTCTACTCAACAAGCAGTACTCCACACCAAGAGAGCCTCTACTCACCAAGCAGTACTCCACACCACGAGATCCTCTACTCAACAAGCAGTACTCCACACCACGAGAGCCTCTACTCACCAAGCAGTACTCCACACCACGAGAGCCTCTACTCACCAAGCAGTACTCCACACCACGAGAGCCTCTACTCACCAAGCAGTACTCCACACCACGAGAGCCTCTACTCAACAAGCAGTACTCCACACCAAGAGAGCCTCTACTCACCAAGCAGTACTCCACACCAAGAGAGCCTCTACTCACCAAGCAGTACTCCACACCACGAGAGCCTCTACTCAACAAGCAGTACTCCACACCACGAGAGCCTCTACTCACCAAGCAGTACTCCACACCACGAGAGCCTCTACTCACCAAGCAGTACTCCACACCAAGAGAGCCTCTACTCACCAAGCAGTACTCCACACCACGAGAGCCTCTACTCAACAAGCAGTACTCCACACCACGAGAGCCTCTACTCACCAAGCAGTACTCCACACCACGAGAGCCTCTACTCACCAAGCAGTACTCCACACCACGAGAGCCTCTACTCAACAAGCAGTACTCCACACCACGAGAGCCTCTACTCACCAAGCAGTACTCCACACCACGAGAGCCTCTACTCACCAAGCAGTACTCCACACCACGAGAGCCTCTACTCACCAAGCGGTACTGCACACCACGAGATCCTCTACTCACCAAGCGGTACTGCACACCACGAGAGCCTCTACTCACCAAGCTGTACTCCACACCACGAGATCCTCTACTCACCAAACTGTACTCCACACCACAAGAACCTCTACTCACCATGCAGTACCTGACACCACGAGATCCTCTACTCACCAAGCAGTACCTCACACCAAGAGAGCCTCTACTCAACAAGCAGTACTCCACACCACGAGAGCCTCTACTCACCAAGCAATATAAAGAGATACTGAGTGAGTCATATCTTGAGCAAAAATATCAGTGTAAGAAAACTCTTGCTGGAAGTATTCCAGTGATGGGTAAAATGTATCTGATAAAGTCGATGTTTACATTGATAATCAAAAATAAATTGGAATCTACTGTAACTAAATATTAGAAGAATTGAGCCAATTAATGTTGATGTGAGGTGGTGTTAATGTTGATGTGAGGTGGTGTTAATGTTGACGTGAGGTGGTGTTAATGTTGACGTGAGGTGGTGTTAATGTTGACGTGAGGTGGTGTTAATGTTGACGTGAGGTGGTGTTAATGTTGACGTGAGGTGGTGTTAATGTTGACGTGAGGTGGTGTTAATGTTCACGTGAGGTGGTGTTAATGTTGACGTGAGGTGGTGTTAATGTTGACGTGAGGTGGTGTTAATGTTGACGTGAGGTGGTGTTATTGTTGACGTGAGGTGGTGTTAATGTTGATGTGAGGTGGTATTAATGTTGACGTGAGGTGGTGTTAATGTTGACGTGAGGTGGTGTTAATGTTGACATGAGGTGGTGTTAACGTTGACGTGAGGTGGTGTTAATGTTGATGTGAGGTGGTGTTAATGTTGACGTGAGGTGGTGTTAATGTTGATGTGAGGTGGTGTTAATGTTGACGTGAGGTGGTGTTAATGTTGACGTGAGGTGGTGTTAATGTTGACGTGAGGTGGTGTTATTGTTGACGTGAGGTGGTGTTAATGTTGACGTGAGGTGGTGTTAACGTTGACGTGAGGTGGTGTTAATGTTGATGTGAGGTGGTATTAATGTTGACGTGAGGTGGTGTTAATGTTGACGTGAGGTGGTGTTAATGTTGATGTGAGGTGGTGTTAATGTTGACGTGAGGTGGTGTTAATGTTGACGTGAGGTGGTGTTAATGTTGACGTGAGGTGGTGTTAATGTTGACGTGAGGTGGTGTTAATGTTGACGTGAGGTGGTGTTAATGTTGACGTGAGGTGGTGTTAATGTTGACGTGAGGTGGTGTTAATGTTGACGTGAGGTGGTGTTAATGTTGACGTGAGGTGGTGTTAATGTTGACGTGAGGTGGTGTTAATGTTGACGTGAGGTGGTGTTAATGTTGACGTGAGGTGGTGTTAATGTTGACGTGAGGTGGTGTTAATGTTGACGTGAGGTGGTGTTAATGTTGACGTGAGGTGGTGTTAATGTTGACATGAGGTGGTGTTAACGTTGACGTGAGGTGGTGTTAATGTTGACATGAGGTGGTGTTAACGTTGACGTGAGGTGGTGTTAATGTTGACATGAGGTGGTGTTAACGTTGACGTGAGGTGGTGTTAACGTTGACATGAGGTGGTGTTAACGTTGACGTGAGGTGGTGTTGAGATGACTGTAGCAGTGCTCAAAATAGCCAAGATTTTAGAGAAACATAAAAAAACGGGGAATCTTCAGATTTCAAATCAAGCAACAGCAAGTTCTGATGAAACGTCACAAACTTTGTACATCAACTGCTTGCAAAACATTCTCCTCAGCTGTTATTATATATATATATATATATATATATATATATATATATATATATATATATATATATATTATATATATATATATATATATATATATATATATATATATATATATGAGGACCTAAATGTACAGGGCTTTCATTTTCAGTTTTTCTTTTGAATAGAAGTCGTCAAGTCGGTGAAAGATTGGATGTTAGATTGTAAGAAGAGAGTAGAGAAGTGAAAGCATTTAGACATCCGAGGAAGAAAGTAGTCGTGTTGAGGCTGTGCAAAGTGAAATATCCATTGGATGCCAAGGAGTGGAATGTGTATAGTAGTGTACAACGTTTTGTAACAAAGTGGGAAAAGTAGTGCCATCACTGGTAGTAATGGTGCCATTAGTAATAATGCCAGCGAATGTAGTAGTGGTGCCAGACTTCTTAAAAACATTATTGACCGTAAGTATCTTAAATTGAGAAACTTTACATAGATGCAGAATCTTCCAACCTGAAACTTACTAAAACAGTCCAGCTTCACAAAGGTCTCGAGAAAGAGTGAAATTTTGAAAGAAAATAATTCTTATTTACGAAACCTGGGTTTAACGCAG
Organism: Cherax quadricarinatus; assembly: GCF_026875155.1. Lineage (NCBI taxonomy): Eukaryota > Metazoa > Arthropoda > Malacostraca > Decapoda > Parastacidae > Cherax > Cherax quadricarinatus. The sequence goes on along the minus strand of NC_069419.1, from coordinate 2,650,122 downwards.
GACAAGCTGGGTTTAACGCAGGACAAGCTGGGTTTAACGCAGGACAAGCTGGGTTTAACGCAGGACAAGCTGGGTTTAACGCAGGACAAGCTGGGTTTAACGCAGGACAAGCTGGGTTTAACGCAGGACAAGCTGGGTTTAACGCAGGACAAGCTGGGTTTAACGCAGGACAACCTGGGTTTAACGCAGGACAAGCTGGGTTTAACGCAGGACAAGCTGGGTTTAACGCAGGACAAGCTGGGTTTAACGCAGGACAACCTGGGTTTAACGCAGGACAACCTGGGTTTAACGCAGGACAACCTGGGTTTAACGCAGGACAACCTGGGTTTAACGCAGGACAACCTGGGCTTAACGCAGGACAACCTGGGCTTAACGCAGGACAACCTGGGTTTAACGCAGGACAACCTGGGCTTAACGCAGGACAACCTGGACTTAACGCAGGACAACCTGAGCTTAACGCAGGACAACCTGGGCTTAACGCAGGACAACCTGGGCTTAACGCAGGACAACCTGGGCTTAACTCAGGACAACCTGGGCCTAACGCAGGACAATCTGGGCTTAACGCAGGACAACCTGGGCTTAACGCAGGACAACCTGGGTTTAACGCAGGACAACCTGGGCTTAACGTAGGACAACCTGGGCTTAACGCAGGACAACCTGGGCTTAACGCAGGACAACCTGGGCTTAACGCAGGACAACCTGGGCTTAACGCAGGACAACCTGGACTTAACGCAGGACAACCTGAGCTTAACGCAGGACAACCTGGGCTTAACGCAGGACAACCTGGGCTTAACGTAGGACAACCTGGGCTTAACGCAGGACAACCTGGGCTTAACGCAGGACAACCTGGGTTTAACGCAGGACAACCTGGGCTTAACGCAGGACAACCTGGACTTAACGCAGGACAACCTGAGCTTAACGCAGGACAACCTGGGCTTAACGCAGGACAACCTGGGCTTAACGCAGGACAACCTGGGCTTAACTCAGGACAACCTGGGCCTAACGCAGGACAATCTGGGCTTAACGCAGGACAACCTGGGCTTAACGCAGGACAACCTGGGTTTAACGCAGGACAACCTGGGCTTAACGTAGGACAACCTGGGCTTAACGCAGGACAACCTGGGCTTAACGCAGGACAACCTGGGCTTAACGCAGGACAACCTGGGCTTAACGCAGGACAACCTGGACTTAACGCAGGACAACCTGAGCTTAACGCAGGACAACCTGGGCTTAACGCAGGACAACCTGGGCTTAACGCAGGACAACCTGGGCTTAACGCAGGACAACCTGGGCCTAACGCAGGACAATCTGGGCTTAACGCAGGACAACCTGGGCTTAACGCAAGACAACCTGGGTTTAACGCAAGACAACCTGGGTTTAACGCAAGACAACCTGGGTTTAACGCAAGACAACCTGGGTTTAACGCAAGACAACCTGGGTTTAATGCAAGACAACCTTGGTTTAATGCAAGACAACCTTGGTTTAACGCAAGACAACCTGGGTTTAACGCAGGACAACCTGGGCTTAACGCAGGACGCTTTCTGCTCACATAACTATTAAACCAGTAACTATATAGCCCTTTTGACATACTGGAAATTAAAACAAAATGCCAGAGTAATATATGCAGATCTTTCGTACAATGTTGGTCAGGTGCAGCCTGGTGTAACATCTCATACACTGCAAGTGGAAAGTAATGAACCTTTAGCTAAAGTTAAGAGCTGTTGGTACTGGATGTTCACCAGGAAACATCAGGTCAAGGTTTGGTGACGGCAGCAAATTTTACTCTGAGATTTATTTAACTCTTTCCCATTAAATCTTCACGTACGTTGCTTCACTGTGACATATTGGAAATTTTAACTACAGTATGCATATTAATACCAGGATTAATATTGAATAGAAATACATGATTTATCATTTTAAATCAACCTTACTTTGTAAAGCACAAAAGTGGAATATGGAGCAAAATCATATTATTATGCCAACAGTGTGCCGGAAGGAATGGACAGCAGGGAGAGAGCCTTCTGTTTTATTATCCTGCTCTTTGTAGAGAGAAGTATTGGTAATTAGAGTAGCACAGATTTTTTTTTGCAGATAACCTCCAGTATAGATGTTACTGTCTATGTTATCTCTCTATTCCATGTCTATATCTCTCTCTCTCTCCCTAACAATTGGCACATTCTCATTCTAATCTGTCTTAATGTCTTGCTGGCTCTTGACGTGATGTGAGTGAGTTAGTGAACGTCCAAGTAATTCCACTGATGCCAAGGGTCGAGGCTCTGCAACTAAATCAGGAAAGTATTTGACTCCGTAGTGGAATACAAATGAAAATTAAACGGAGTAGCCGTTGATTAGAGAATGTTTTCCATGGTGGCCGTCCCTCCGTGAGCCAGGTTGAGGCTAAACAGTAATTCTATGGATGACTGTTTGAACACTCACTTGGTTAGGGAGAAGCTACCACTAAACTAGTGGCTTCATAGCCCCTAAAAGGGTATTCCATACTCTTACATCCTCCCATATCCCTATTCCTAGAGTATCTTTTCCGTTATCTTTCCCCCACAACCACTTTTCTCCATTTCAAAGTAGCCATTGTGCTAAGGTGTGGTACTGGTTTGGTGGAGTAGGGATGGTGGCTTGGAGAGGGTGGGGAAAGTGTTGGTGGTGTGGGGAGGGCGTAGGTTGTTACTGAGAAGGACGGGGGGGGGGGGGAAGAATGGGGAGGGTGTAGGAGAGGTGATCTTCGGGGAGTGGTAATGAGATAATCACTGCTAATGTATGCAATGTTGCAGAGATCACTCCGGTACAGGGCCACGCACGGCTGCCTCCACCAGCAGTAATGAAGGCCGTAAACACTGACGGCACGACACACAGCTTACCTGGACCTGGTTGCAGCTTACCTGGACCTGGTTGCAGCTTACCTTGACCTGGTTGCAGCTTACCTGCTCCTGACCATGGCTTACCTAGACCTGACTGTGGCTTACCTGGTTCTAGTTGTAGCATATCGAAGGTAAGGGTACATGGGCTTCGTGTCTACCTACTTTATCACTAGTCCAGCCACACAGTCCGTCAACCCATCTTGCTGACACACCACGCAATAGTAACTCCAGCTCTACATAACCCATATCTCCATCGTCTCTCTGAGATTTTCTAGCTCAGTGGCAGATTTCATTACCTGATGTACGAAATCCATCGTGCGTGATGGAATATGGCGGGGAAACATACCAAATTCTTGCTTTTACCATATAACTCTTATGGACTGTATGCAGGGTAGCAGCACACTGCTGATTTACACAGTTTTGTTTAATTAAAAAATAATTATATTGTCTACCATCATCTAACCATTTTCATACGAGTTAGTTACTTTATTGTTTATCAGTACGCAAGTAAATCACTGATATTCTGAATTACTTGCCATATCACATCAAGGGAGACGGTCAAGCTGCTGCTTAAATATCTACTACTACTACTACTACTACTACTACTACTACTACTACTACTACTACTACTACTACTACTACTACTACTACTACTACTACTAACTAACTACTACTACTACTACTACTACTACTACTACTACTACTACTACTAGTACTACTACTACTACTACTACTACTACTACTACTACTAACTACTACTACTACTACTACTACTACTACTACTACTAGTACTACTATACTACTACTACTACTATACTCATACTACTAATAACTAACTACTACTACTACTACTACACTACTACTACTACTACTAAACTACTACTACTACTACTAACTACTACTACTACTACTACTACTACTACTACTACTACTACTACTACTACTACTACTAACTACTACTACTACTACTACTACTACTACTACTACTGCTACTACTACTACTACCACTACTACTGCTAACCTCAAGACAGTATATACAGGGAAATGTAGATATCAGGAGACTTTATGGTCTATATCGAGGCTGTTTGGTGAAAAGGAATAAATTTAATCAAGATACGTTTAATTGTGTGCTAATAGTTGATATTAGGATAGTATAACCGAAGTAATGTACGCAGTGTTGCAGTCTTGACATCACAGATTTTTTAATAAGTATCAACATGGATTTGGCAGTTTATGTCCGCAAAGTTTTTGTTATCTGTGTCACAACATGCAGAAATTTTCAAGTTGAACCAGTGCTGTCTACAAGTGTCTGATCAGCCTGGTTGTGATGTGTATGTGGGCCTGTGTTCCGTTAGCACCAACAGCTTGGTTAAAATGCGTCAAAAAGGGAAGCCCCGGGGGTCGCCTGGATTCAAACCCCAGAAAGCGGTCACGGCTGGCCCCAGGTATGGTTCTTTTCAGTTGCAAAAGTTGGGCGTCGTGATCTCTGTATTTAAATCTTCTAAAATTATTACTCCCAGGTCCCCATTTTTACCCTTTTTCTGGTATGATTTGATTCCCTTTTATATTCCCCCCGTTTTTTTATCCTGTTTTAACATCCCCCCTCCTTCACCCAAGCTGAAATCCGCCACGTGATGCGGTGGCCCTCAACGTTGTTTATCATCTCTGAAAAAAAAAACTTGCAGATGAAAGGTGGTAAAGGGGGCAAGCGAGGGGGCTGTTATTACCTTCATTTTTCTAACAGAAGCAAGAGTCATGGTTATAGTTACACAGGAAGTTTTAACACATCATGCGGGGGAAAACAAACGCTATTAAAAAGCATCGTTTTGAACTGGAGTGAGAAATTTTTTGTTTTTTTTTTAGGGAGCTGTCGAAGGGCTAAATTGCTGTGACTGTAATTTTCTGGTGTCTGGGTTTTATCCACTCGTCTTCCCCTCTTGACATTTTACGCTGAATTTGCCCCCACATTTTCCCCCCTTTTATCTATTCTAAATTTAATACTTTTTTTTTTCTCCAAAAAACTTTCTTCCTAATATCTTACTTCCTAAATCTACTTCCTAACACTTCTTTCCCAACATCTTACTTCCCCAACTCCTACTTCCTAAATTTTTTACTTTCCCAACATCTACTTCCTACATCTAAATCCTAAATCTTACTTCCTAAAATTTACTTTCCCAAAACATCTTACTTCCTAACATTTAAATTTTCCCAACATCTTACTTCCTAACACTTACTTCCTAACATCCTACTTTCCAACATTTACTTCCATAACCCCCTCTTCTTCCCAACACTTACTTTCCCAACATCTTACCATTTTTCCCAACATCTTCTTTTCCCCAAAATCCACTTCCAACATCTTACTTCCTAACATCTTACTTCCTAAATTTTACTTCCTAACTCTTACTTTTCCAACATTTACTTTAAAAAAACCTAACATTCTTTCTTCCTAACATCTTAATTCCAAAATAACCACTTCCTAACATTCTTTCTCCCAAAATCCAACTTTTCCCCAACTCCTCTTCCTAACATCTTAAACCCTTTTTTTAACATCCTTTCCCAACACCTAAATTCTAACATCCTCTTTCCCAACATCCACTTCCAAACCCCCTTTCCCCTTTCCCAACATCCTACTTCCCAACACCCTTTTTCCCAACACCCACTTCCCAAATCTACTTTTCCTTTCACTTTTACTTCCTTTTAAAAAAAACCTACTTCCCAACATCCTACTTTCCTAATCCTTAAAAATTCCAACACCTACTTCTAACACCTACTTTTCCCAACATCCAACTTCCTAACATCCTACTTCTAACATCCTCTTATTTAACCCTTCCTACTTTTTAACATCCCATTTTCCAAACCCTTTCCCACATCCTACCATCCTAAATCCTACTCCCACATCTTTTCCCAACATCCAATTCCTAACATCCCTTCCAAAATCTTTCCTACTTCCTCAACTCTTTTTCCCTTACTAAACACCCCAAATCCATTTTCCCACCCATTTTCCCAAAACCCCCAACACTACAATAAACTCCTATTCCTAACACCACCCAATCCCTTTTTAAACCCTATTCCTAAACCCCTCCTAACTCCTACCCCCCCAAAATTCCAAATCACTTTTAACTCCCCCTAAAAATTCCACCCTTCTATTTTCCCAACTTACCTAACATTATTCCCAACTTTTACCCCTTCCCCCTTCTATTTCCTACTCCCACATCCCCCTCATTTCCTAAAAATCTCAATACCAATCCACTTTACACCCCCTTCCCCCAAAAATTTCCCAAATCCTACTTCCCTTCACCAACCCTAAAATCCTCTTCCATTTTCCCTAACCCTTAATACCCCAACATTACCCCAAAACCCCCCCCTAAATCCTACTTCCTAACATCTTTCTTTAACATCCTACTTTTTACATCCCCCTTCCTAACATTCTTTAATTTAAAAATCCACTTCCAAAAATCCTACTTTCCAAAACCCCAACTTCCAACACCTTTCTTTTCCCAACATCCTACTTCCTAACATCCCACTTCCAAAATCATTCCTAACATCTTATTTTCCTAACATCCCCCTTTTTTCCAACATCCTACTTCCAAATCCCACTTCCCAACATCCTACTTTTAAAAAAACCCACTTCCCAACATCCTACTTCTAACATCCTACTTTTTAAAAAACCTCTTTTAAAAATCCTACTTCCTAACATCCCTTTCTTCCTAACCATCCCTTTTCTTCCTAACATCCTACTTCCAACATCCTACTTCCTACATCCCATTTTCCTAACATCCCACTTCCAACATCACTTCCAAAATCCTACTTTCCCAACTCCTACTTTTCCCCAACTTCCTATTCCTAACATCCTACTTCCTAACATCCTATTCCCAAATCCCCCTTCCAAAATCCCACTTCCTAAATCTTATTTCCTAACTCCTACTTTTCCCAACATCCTACTTTTCCCAAACCATACTTCCCAAATCCCCCTTTTTTTAAAATTCCTACTTCCTAACATCTTACTTTTCCCTAACATCCTACTTTTCCTAAACCATTTCCTCTTTCCTAACATCCTCTTCCCAAAATCCTACTTCAAAAATCCACTTCCCAAAATCCCTTTCTAAAACCCCATTTCCTAAAATCTTTTCTTCCTAACATTACTTCCTAACATCCCATTTCCAACATCCTCTTCCCAACACCTTAACTTCCTAACATCTTATTCCTAACATTTACTTCTAAATCCTACTTCCTAAACCCTCCATTTCTTAACTCCCACTTCCAACTCCTCTTCCCAAACCTATTCCCAAATTCCCCTTTCTAAATCCCTTTTCTTTTTAACATCCTTACCCATCCTAAACCAACTCCTAAATTTTTCCCAATTTTACTTCTAACATCCTACTTCCTAACACCTCTTTTCCCAACATCCATTTTTTAACATCTACTTAAACATTTCCACTCCCCCTTTTCCCAACCTCCTACTTCCTCATCCTTTTCCCAAATCCTACTTCCCAACATCCCACTTCCCAAAAACTATTCCCCTATTCCCATTTCTAAAAATCCTACTTTTAAATCTTTTTCCTAACTCCATTCCTAACATCCCACTTCTAATCCATTCTAACATCTTTCTTTCCCAACTCTCTCCTAAAATCCATTTTTTCCCCAACATCCTACTTCCTAACATCCCCTTTTCCTAAACATTACTTTTAAAAAATCCACTTTTTCCTTTCTTTCCCCCTATTCCTAAATCCTACTTCCTAACTTCCCACCTTTTTAAAAAATCTACTTCCTAAAAATCCTACTTCCCACACCCATTCCTAACACCCCCTAAATTTTTCCCCAAATCTTTCTTCCCAACATCCCATTCCTAACACCTACTTCCCCAATCCCATTCCTAACATCTTTCTTCCAACATCTTTCTTCCCAACATCCTACTTCCCAACTCCTACTTAAATCCTTTTCCCCCAAACATTCAATCCATTCCTAACATCCTACTCCAACATCCCTTACTTCCAAAAAATTTACTTCCTTTAACATCCTACTCCTAACTTCTACTTTAACATCTTTTCCTAACTCCTACTTCTAAAATCCATTCAACTCTTACTTCCTAAAATCTACTTCCTAACATTTTACTTCCTAACATCCTATTCCTAAATCTACTTCCTACATTTTATTTTCCCAACATCTACTTCCCCCAAAACTTTCTTTAACCTAAATTCCTAAAATCCCCTTCCTAAATCCTCTTCCAACATTTACTTCCTAACTCTTCTTTAACTTTTTTTTCTTCCTCATCTTTCTTCCCAAATCTACTTTCCTAAATCCTCTTCTAACATTTTCCACTTCCTAACACCTACTTCCAACTTTTTTTTCTTAAATTAACTATTCTAACTCTTCTTCCAAAATTTAACTTCCCTACATTACTTCCTAAACATTCCTACTCTTCCTAAAATTCTACTTCCTCATCTTTCTTCCTACATTCCTACTTCCTAAAAACCCCTTCTTCCTAAAATTCTACTTCCTAACTTTTTTCTTCCTAAAAATTTCCCCTTTTAAAAACTACTTCAACTTTTTACTTCCTAAATTCTCTTCCCAAATCCTACTTCCTAACATCACTTCCCTCCCTCTTTCCCAAATTTAACTTCCTAAATTTTTTCTCCTAACTCCCACTCCTTTAAAATCTTCTTTTCCTAAATTACTTTCCCCATCTTACTTTAAATTCATTCCTAAAATCCTCTTCCTACATCCTACTTCCTAACTCTTACTTCCCTAACTTTTACTTCCTAACATTTTTACTTCCTAACATCCTCTCCTAACATCTTTAAATTCCTCACTCTTCCTAACATTTTACTTCCTAACTTCCAAATTTTTAACTCCTACTTCCCCAACATTCTATTCCAAAATTCTACTTCCCAACATCCCCCTTCCTAACATCTTTCTTCCTTTCTTTTTCCCCAACATCTACTTCCTCATTTCTATTCCTTACATCCTTTCTCCAACATTTACTTCCCAACATTCTATTTTCCCAACATTACTTTAAACACTTTCTTTCCTAACATCTTTTCTTTTTACCAAACTACTTCCTAACATCCTACTCCAACATTTATTTCCTAAAATTTTTTCCCCCCCATTTTACTCCTAACTTTATTCCAACATCTACTTTCCCAACTCTATTCCCCATTTACTTCCTTTAAAATCTAAATTTCCTTTCTCCCACTTCCAAACATCCTATTCCTAAAAATTTACTCCCAACACTACTTCCCCAACATCCCCCTTCCTAACATCTACTTCAACATTTACTTCCCAAATTCTACTTCCTAACCCTACTTCCTAACACTTTCTTCCAACATTCTCTTCCTAAATTTTACTTTCCTAACACCAAATTCCAAACAAAACCCCCTTTCCCAACACTTACTTCCTAAACATTCCTAAAACCCCTTTTCCAACACCTATTCCAACATCTACTTCCCAACATCTTCTCCTAACATTTAACCCCAAAATTACTTCCTAACACTACTTCCTAACATTTTTTTCCTAACATTCACTTCCTAACATCCACTTCCTAACATCAAATTCCTAACATCTACTTCCTAAAATTCTACCCCCTTTCCCAACCATCCAACTTTCCAAATCCTACTTCCTAACATCTTTCTTCCTAACTTTACTTCCTAACATTTTACTTCCCAACATCCTACTTCCTAACATTTTTTTACTTCCAACATTTTTACTTTCCCAATTTTTACTTCCAAAAACCCCCTCTTCCTAACTTCTACTTCCAACATCCTCTTCCTAACTCTACTTCCCAACATTCTACTTCCAACATCTATTCCAACATCCTACTTCCCAACATTTTCTTCCTAACTTTTATTCCCAACATCTACTTTTAACATTCCAACTTTCCTAACTCCTACCCTACCCTCTACTTTACATTCTACTTCCTAAAAATCCCACTTCTAACATCTTTCTTTTCCCAACATTTACTTCCTAACTTTTTTTCTTTCCTAACATCCCACTCCCAACACAAACTTCCTAACTTTCTTTCCCAACATTTACTTCCAACACCTAAACCCTTTTCCCAACATCCACTTCCAACTCTACTTCCAACATTTTACTTTCCCAACATCAAATTTTTAACACCCACTTCCTAAAACTTCTAAATTTTTCCAACATTTTACTCCAACATCCACTTCCAACATCACTCCTAAATCACTTTCCCAACATTTTCTAACAATTCCCAACATCCCACTTCCAACATCTTTCTTTCCAACATTCACTTCCTAACATTTTACTTCCTACACCTACTTTCCCAATCTATTTCCAAAAATTTTACTTCCTAACATCCATTCCAAACAACCCCAAACCTATCCTAAATTCTACTTTTAACATCTACTTCCAAAATCTACTTTTCCCACATCTTTCTTCTAAAATTCTACTTTCCAAAAATCTTCTTTTTAACTTTTACTTCCCAACATCCCCAACTCCAACTTCCTACTTCCTAACTTTTACTTCCTAAATTTTCCTTCCTAAAACCCCCTTCCTAACATCCACTTTCCCAACATCTTACTTCTAACATTCTCTTCCTAACATTCTATTCCTAACATCTACTTCCCAACATTTTTTTTAAATTTTTTCCCAACATCCACTTCCTAACTTTACTTCCTACTCCCACTTTCCCAAAAATTTTTACTTTTCCTAACATCCTACTTCCAACATTTATTCCTAACATTCTCTTCCAAAATCCCACCCAACTCCTACTTCCTAACATTTTACTTCCTAACATCCCCCTTCTAAAATCTTAAAATTTCCAACATTCTACTTCCTAATTTCTTCCTAACATCCCCACTTCCAAAAACCTATTTCCCAACATTTCTTCCCAAAATTCTACTTTCCCAAAATCCCCACTTTCCCAACTCTTTCTTCCCCCAAATTCTACTTCCTAACTTTTTTTTTTCCAAAACCATCCTTTTCCCTTTCCCAACCTACTTCCTATTCTACCCTAACAACCCATTCCTAACATCTTTCCTAACATTCTACTTTCCCAACATTTCTACTTTCCCAACATCTACTTTCCCACATCTACTTCCTAACATTCTTTACATTTTAAACACCTACTTTTCCTAAACATTCTACTTCCTAACAACCCCTTCCTAAATTTATTCCTAACATCCTACTTCCTAACATTTCACTTCCAACATCTACTTTCCCAACATTTCTTCCAAAAACTTACTTCCTAAAATACTTCCAACATTTCTACTTTTCCTAAAATCCTTTACTTTCCTAAATTTTTACTTTTTTCCCAACATTCACTTCCTAACAATTTTTTCCTAACAATCCAAAAATTCCTAACATTTTTTTAAACTTCCAACATTTACTTCCCAACATTTACTTCCAACAACTTTCTTTTCCCAACATTCATTCCAACATTCTCTTCCAAATCCCCCCTTTTCCCAACATTCTACTTTTCCAACTCCTACTTCCCAACATTCTACTTTCCCAAAAATCCTATTCCAACACTATTCCCAACATCTACTTCCAAACTTTAAAATTTCTTCCTAACATCTACTTCCTAACATTTTTTTACCCTTTCCCTTTTCCCAACATTCTATTCCAAAACATTTCAACTTTTTCCTACTCCTAATCCTAACTCATTCCAACATTTACTTCCAAAAATTCTATTTTCCCAAAATCCCCCCTTTAACATCCCACTTCCAACACTTTCTTCCTAACATTCTACTTTCCCAACATTTTACTTCCAAAAATCCCTACTCCTAACATTTTACTTCCCAACATCCCACTTCCTAAAAACCCACTTTCCAAAATTCTATTCCTAACACTTTCTTCCTAACATTCTCTCCTAAAATCCACTCCTAACTTCACTTCCAAAAATCCCACTTTTTTTAAAATTTTTCCCCTTCCCAAAATTTTACTTCCAACACTACTTCCAACATTTTACTTCCAAACTTCTATTTTCCCAACACCTACCCCAACCTAAATTCAACTTCCCTTTTAAAACCCCACTTTCCCAACATTTACCCCAAAAATTTCTTTCCCAAATTTTTACTTCCTAACATTACTTCCTAACATTCTACTTCAAATTTACTTCCAAAAACTACTTCCTAAAAATCTACTCCCAACACCTTTCCCAAAATCTACTTCCTAACATCCACTTCCTAAAATTTTACTTCCTAACATCAAATTCCAAATTCTACTTCCCAACATCCTACTTCCAACATTCAAATTTCCCAACATCCTACTTCCAACATTCACTTCCAAAAATTTTCTTCCAAACATTCCCACTTCCCCAACATTCACTTCCTAACATCTACTTTAACTTCCCTTCCCAAATTACTTCCTTTAACATTACTTTCCCAACATTTTACTTTCCCCCCCTAACATTTTTCCTAAATATTCTCCTTTTTTTTCCTACTTTAAATTTTTCCCCCTTTTCTTTAAAATTTTTTAAAAAAATCTATAACTTTTCCTCTTTTCTTTCAAATTTATTTAACTCCTTTCCTAAAATTTATTTAACTCCTCTTCCTAACACTTTTTTAAATCCTTTCCTCTTTCTTTAACATTTATTTATAACTTTCCCTTTTTATTTCCCCACATTTAAATTACTTCCTTTCTTTCCAAAATTTATTTTTTCTTCTTTACAAAAAAACCCCCAAAAAAAACCCCCCCCAACCACCCAAAAAAACCCCCCCCACAAAAACCCCCCCCCCCAAAACCCAACCCCCCCCCACCCAAAAAACCCCCCCCAAAAAAACCACCCCCCCCACAAAAACCCCTTTCCCCAAAAAAAACCCCTTTCCCCCCAAAAACCCTTTCCCCACCCAAAAAACTCCCCACCCCCTAAAATTTTTTAAAAACCCCTTTCCCTAAAAAAAAACCCCCCACCCCCAAAAAAACCCCCCCCCAAAAATTTAACTTTACCCCCTTTTTAAACCCATCTTTTGGGGGCCCCGGTTTCCAAAATTTATAAACCCTTTCCCCTTTCACAAAAAACTTTCCCCTTTTTCTTTCACATTTAATAAACCCCTCTTTTTTTTCAAAAAAAAACTTTCCCCTTTTTTTTCACAGGGAATAAACTTTCCCTTTTTCCTTTCCAGGTTTAAATAACTTTTCCTCTTTCTTTCCATTTAAAAACTTCCTCCCACATTTAAAACTTTCCTTTTCTTTCACATTTAAATAATTTCCCTTTTTTTTCACATTTTAAAAACCCCCCCCAAAAAACTTTCCCCCTTTTTTTTAAAAAAAAACTTTCCCTTTTTCCCCACATTTAAAAACCCCCTTTTCCACAAAAAACCCCCTTTTCTTTTCAAAAAATTTCCCTCCCAAATTAATAAACGTTCCCCCCCACAAAAAAACTTTCCTCCCCATTTTAAAAAACCCCCTTTTTTTCCAAAATTTAAAAAATCCCCTTTTCTTTCACATTTTAAAAGGGGGCCTCCCTTTTTTTAATTTAAAAACTTTCCTTTTTCTTTCACAAATTAATTTCTCTTTTTTTTCCTGTTAAATAATTGGCCCCCGTGTTGTCTTGGTCACAGGTGTTAAATAAGCTGTGTGGCCTGGTTGGTCTTTGGGCACAGGTTTATATAAACTGGTGGCCTCGTGTTTTTCTTGGTCACGGTGTTTTAAATAAACTGTGTGGGCCCCGTTTGGGCTTGGGCACAAAGGGGTTAAAATAAGCGGTGGCCTCGTGTTGGTTTGGTCACGGGGTTTTAAATAAGCTTGTGGCCTTGTGTTGGTCCGGCACAGGTGTTAAAATAAAATGTTGGCCTCGTGTTGGTCTTGGTACAGGGGTTTTTAAATAAAACGTGTGGGCCCCGTGTTGGGCTTTGGGCACATGTTAATTAAAAACTGTGTGGCCCCCGTGTTGGTCTTGGGCCAGGTGTTTAAAATAACGTGTGGCCTCGTGTTGGTCTTGGTCACAGGTGTTAATTAAGCTGTGTGGCCTCGGTTGGCTTGGTCAAGGGGTTAAAAATAACTGTGTGGCCTCGGTTTGGGCTTGGGGCACAGGTTTAAAAAAGCTGTGTGGCCTCGTGTTGGTCCTTGGGCACAGTGTTAATATAACTGTGTGGCCTGGTTGGTCTTGGGCACAGGGGTTAATAAACTGTTGCCTGTGTTGGTCTTTGGGCCAGGTGTAAATAAGCTGTGTGGCCTCGTGTTGGTCTTGGGCCAGGTGTTAAATAAACTGTGGCCCCGTGGGCTTTTTCACAGGTGTTAATTAAACTGTGTGGGCCCGTGTTGGTTTTGGTCACAGGGTTAATATAACTGTTGGCCTCGGTTGGTCGTCACAGGGTTAATATAAGTGTGTGGCCTCGGTTGGGCTTTGGTCACAGGTGTTAATATAAGCTGTGTGCCTCCGTGTTGGGCTTTGGGCACAGGGGTTAATATAAGCGTGGGCCTCGTGTTGGCTTGGTCACAGGTTTTAAATAAGCTGTTGGCCTCGGTTGGTTTGGGCACGGTGTTAAAATAACGTGTGGCCTCGTGTTTTGGGCTTGTCACAGGTGTTAATATAAGCTGGTTGGCCTGGTTGGTCTTGGTCACAGGTGTTAATATAAAAAGGGGTGGCCTCGTGTTTGGGCTTGGTCACAGGTGTTAAATAAGGTTGGCCTCGTGTTGGCTTGGGCAAGGTTTAATAAATTTTTGGGCCTGGTTGGTCCTGGTCACAGGTGTTTAAAATAAGTTGTGGCCTCTGTTGGGCTTGTCACAGGTGTTAAATAAACTGTGTGGGTCGGTTTTGGGCTTGGGACAGGTTTAATAAAGCTTGTGGCCTCGTGTTGGCTTGGTCACAGGTTTAAAAACGGTTTTCTGTGTTGGTCTTGGTCACAGGTGTTAATATAAGCTGTGTGGCCTCGTGTTGGTCTTGGTCACAGGTGTTAATATAAGCTGTGTGGCCTCGTGTTGGTCTTGGTCACAGGTGTTAATATAAGCTGTGTGGCCTCGTGTTGGTCTTGGTCACAGGTGTTAATATAAGCTGTGTGGCCCGGTTGGTCTGGGGACAGGTGTTTTAAAATAAGCTGTGTGGCCTGTGTTGGTCTTTGGTCCCCAGGTGTTAAAAAGTTGTGGCCTCGTGTTTTGGCCTTTGGGCACAGGTTTAAATAAGCGTGTGGGCCCCGTGTTGTTTGGGCACGGGAAATAACGTGGGCCCTTTTTTTTTCACATTTTAATATAAGCTTTGGCCCCGGGTTTGGCGGTCAAGGGGTTTTGTGGGGTTTTTTTTAAGGGGTTTTATTTTGTGGGTGTTTCTTTTCAATTTTAAATGTGTGTCCTTTTGGTCTTTTTAAAATGTTTTTATTTAATTTGGGCCCGGGGCCCTTTCCACAAAAAAAACCCCCCCCCACAAAAAACCCCCCCCGTTTGGGCTTTGTAAAGGGAATAAAGGTGGGCCTGTGTTTGGCGGGGAAGGGAATAAGGTTGGCCCTGTTGGTTTTTTCACAGGGTTAAAAATAAGCTGGGGCCCTCGGTTTTGGGCTTTTTCACAGGTGTTAAATAAGTTTCCTCGTGTTGTTTGGAAGGGGAAATAAGCTGTGTGGGGGGCTTGCAAGTTTTAAACGGGGGCCCTGTTTTCTTTGGCCCGGGAAAAGGGGGGCCCGGTTGGGGGTCCCGGGGAAAAAGCGGGGCCTGGTTGGCCCCCCACAGGTGTTAAAAACGGGGGGCCCGTGTTGGTTGGGGACATGTAAATAACTGTTGGGGTTGGTCTGGCACAGGGAATAAAGTTTTTCCTCGGGTTTTTTTGGCAAGGGAATTGCTGGGGGTGTTGTTTTTCACAGGGAAATAAAAAGCTTTTTGGTTTGGTTTGGCCAGGGAAATAAGGGTGGCCTTGGGCCCGGCCAGGGTTAAATAACTTTTCCCTTTTGGGGGCCTGGTTAAATAACGGCCGCCCCACAAAATTTGTTTTAATTGCCCGGGGCCCGGTTACGGTGTTAATTTTTGGGGGGTTGGTGGGAAAGGGAAAAAAACGGCCTTATTTGGAGGAAAACGGGGATCGCACAAAAAGGGAAAAAAAAAAACCCCCCCCCAAAAAAAAAAAAACGGGCCCCCCCCAACAAAAAAAGGGGGCCTGGGGTTTTGGCTTGGGGGAATGTAAATAAAAAAGCTGGGGTGGTTGGAAAGGCCGGTCCGGGGGAAAAAACGGGGCCTTTTGGTCGGGTCCCGGGGTTAAAAGTTTTCCGTCGGTTTTTTTAAAATGGGAATTTAGCGGGCCCGATGGGGGCCAGGAAACAATTTGTTTTAAGCGGTGTTCCTCGGGGGGAAAATTTTTTTAAAAGGCGGGGGGCCGGGTTGGTCTCCCTTTTTAAATTGGTTCCCCCCCCCCCCCAATTTTAAAAACCCGCCCACGGGTTTTGGGTCAATGTTTTGGGCGGTGTTTGGGTTTCGGGACAAGGTTGTTAAAAATTGTTTGGGGTGGGGTTTGTACAAGGGTTTTAAAGCTGGGTGGGGTGCCTGTTACGGGAAAAGGGGGGGTTTTTCACCCCTTTAAAAACTTTGGGGGCCGGTTTGTTTTAATTCAAAGAAAGGGGCCCCCAAAAATTTCCCTGTAAGGGGAAAAAGATTGCCCTTTGTGGTTGGGGTGGAAAAAACGAGAGGAAGGGAAAAAAAGAACTAAAAAAACCTTGGGGAAAATAAAGAGAAAAAGGGAAAAATTTTATTAAAAGGGGGGGAAGGGTCCATTTTTTAAAGGCCTGGGAAAACCTTAATTTTTTTCCGGTGACGGGCACCAAAAACCCCAAACCAAGGCCCCCCACCAAAACCTCCAAAAAAAAAAAAGGGAAGGGGGGGCACACACAGTAAGGGGAAAGGAGCAACAGCACAGAAGCATAGTAAGAAGAGGAACAGAAGCAGTAGTAAGAGGAAGAGCATCAGTACAAGACGAAGACATCAAGAAATATGATTCAATAGCCGAGTGGGTGAACTGGGTCCTGGGGGCTTGGGAACGATGCTGAGGGACAACACAGATATATTCTTCTTCAGGAGTGACTGGTTGCTGGAGGCTCCAAGAGACCCTTCTGGAGGCTCGGAAGATCCTCCGGGAGGCTCAGAAGATCCTCCTGGAGGCTCAAAAAATCCTCCGGGAGGCTCAGAAGACCCCTCCTGGGGGTCAGAAAGTTCCTCCTGGAGGCTCAGAAGATTTTCGTGGAGGCTCAGGAGATCCTTCTGGAGCTCGGGAGATCCTCCTAGGGGGCTCAGAACCCTCCTGCAGCCGCAACGAGATATTTTTCTTCATTACCTCAAAAAACCCAGTTCTCTTTAAGGGTGTTCATCAAGTGTGGAACTGAAGATTTCAATTTTGAGGTCAGCTGAGGTCTAGCTCATGGGTCCGCAGGTCTACCCTTCTTTCCCTGAATGTTGTATCATCCTAACCCTCTGTCCCGTAATGTATCATCCTATTCCCCTGTCTCTTAATGCTGTACATCCTTGCTATCCCAGCATTTGCTTGATGGCAGTGATCTGGGCGGCTCTGTCGTTCGTAAAACATTCATGTTGTTCACAAGATAGAGGTTTTGAAGAGGAAATTGAACCTCTACCTGAACCAAGTGGCAGATGTGCCAGAGTGTTATGTAGGGCTGACAGCTGCTGCCACCAACACCTGCCATTGCTTAACACAGTGGAAAAGAGGTTATGGTAATGTACTCTCCACCTTGAAAACTTATGTCCAGCCAACCGGTTTTCTGATTATTATTCAAAGACATTTTTACTGTGCTCACACTCCAACAGCATGTTCACGTTACGAATGAAGTAGTCTAAACTGTATCTCAGCGTACAGTGGATGAGAGAGAGAGAGAGAGAGAGAGAGAGAGAGGGGAGAGAGAGAGAGAGGAGAGAGAGAAGAGAGAGAGAGAGAGAGAGAGAGAGAGAGAGAGAGAGAGATTATTATTATAATCAAGGGGGAAGCGCTAAACCCGGAGGATTATACAGCGCCTGGGGGGGGGATGTGGAAGGCATTCAGGCTTAATTCGGGGAACTGGAGCACAGATCCAATTCCCTAAATCAAGAGCCCCTCACCAACATCAAGGAACCTTCCTTGAGGGGAGAGAGAGAGAGAGAGAGAGAGAAAGAGAGAGAGACGAGAGACTATGTTGAGGGGGGGAGCAGAGTATAGGTGTTCGCCAAGTGGATTATTCACTGAAACATTTGGTGTCATAATGAGGACGGTAATGGGATGATCTGGTTAATGTAGACCGGGTGGAAATACCCCTTATAACACAGCTTGTAACACCGCTTGCAACACTCAAAACTCTCACTGAAAGCCTCGGCGGCGCTACTGATGTTGTTGTAGTTAGCTTTTTAATCTCCTCTCTCTCCCCCTCTCTCTTCTCTCCTCTCCTCTCCTCTCTCACTCTCTCTCTCTCCCTTCTCCTTTTTCTCCTTCTCTCTCTCTCTCCTCTTCTTTTACACAGGGTTTTTAAAAAAGCTAAGGATCCCTAGCTTATTGACAAGCTATATACAGGTTTAAAGGATTCCTAACTTTATTGGGAAGATAAGAGCTGTTCCTACATCAGCTCATTTTGAAAGCATTTTATTTTATGAAACATACAAAAGAGAACGGATGAAGTTGGAGCCATCGTTGGCCAGCATTTTCATTTGATCAACTGACTTTATCTCGTTCACTTCATTATGCTGTACATTGTGTTTCCATACTCGGCATCCTGGTATTATGATCTCAGATGATGATATTCTGAGAAGGGAAACAGCCAGAGTGAAGTTGCTGCTTTCTGCCCGTCTTGTAGCATAAAAGCTTGTTTCACGCTGTCCTCGAAGTGGACCAAGTATGGTACTTTGACAATATTGGCCTTGTACATAACAGTAAGGCCACCCACATCCCTCCTGTGTTGAAGTCTTTTGCTGAAATGACAGATCTATCCGGGATGGGTCAGCGAGAGATGAGACATCTTGCTCTGTTCTCTACTCTGTCAAGCAGTCGCAAATGAGGGGGCAGGCGAACCAAGAAAGTGGAGCACACTCAAGGTGTGAGCGTACTTGTGCCTCGTACAGAATCTTCAACCCCTACTGTCAAGCAATGCAGATACGGCTAAGTGCTGGACTTCCTGGCTGGCCTGTTTGCAAGATTTACAACATGGTTCTTTATGGTCAGTTTGGAGTCAAATTTCACCCCAAGGATATCAACTTCTTCTCCAGGTGCCAACACCCTCCCCTTATCCTTTCTACTGCACCAGCATTACCATCATGTGCCTAGAGACCATCATTTTCGTTTTCTCAGGTGCAAATGTTACTTGCCATCTATTTCCCCAAGCTGATATAGCTCTTAGCTGGTGATTGATGTAGCTTAGAGCAGCTGGCATCATTGAAATAGACATTCCATAACAATGGTCCAGCAGCTTCCTTGTGGAACACTTGCCCCAGTAGGATGTCTTTGCTGATTCGTTCCATTGAGAAAATACCCTTAGAGATCTACCATGAGGTAATCATGAGGGGACATAGCGTAGACCTGCAATTCCCAGTGCTTGAAGTTTTTCTAAGAGACCCTGGTGCCACACCCGGTCGAAAGCACCAGCAATGTCCAGTGCTACCACACAGCTGACTTTGGATTCATCCAGTGACTGGTGCCACTTAGTGGAGGGGGTTTAACAACAGATCACAGCAGAGTAACCTTTTCCCGAAGCCATATTGACGTCACCAAGTAGTGAGTGGTAGTCAAAAAGCTCTGTCATTTGTCTTGAGAATTTTTGTCTCAAGGATCTTACCAGTGATTTACAGGATGACACTGGTCGTAGTTGCTGATTTCTGCTCTGCTCTTTTTTTTTGTGAACGGGGACTAAAATTTGCCTCTTTCCACAGAAAAGGTCATTTACTCTGTACTAGGCGTGCTGAACGATGCGAGTTAGGGGTGCGCTAGCTGGTCTGCACATCTCAGCAATCTTGGGCTCAACTTGTCGGGGCCCACAGCCTTTTCTTGGTCAAGCGATTAAGAAGGAAATGCACCTCCTCTTGCCTTATTGTCACCACTGACAGTTTTGACACAGTTTTTTGCAGTTACCCAAAGGGGGTCCCCCTTTCTGGGTCAGGAACTTGCATTTTGGGGAGCAGTGTTCAGCAAAGAGGTCCGCCTTCTCTTTACATAGTAGAGGTGGGCCCACCTGTCGATTTAGAGGGGGAATGAGTTCATCAGGCGATAACCTTGTCTGTCCCTGACCACGGAGAAAACCCGGTTTTGGGGCCTACCCTACTGATGCTAGCTTTCTTTTAGTGTCCACCTCCCATTTAGCAATGGCCCACTTTTGGAACGTCACCCATATGCCTTCAGGCTTGCCTGTGCAAGTTCCTGTTATAGGTGGTAGGGTGTCTCTTATATCTCCCCCCTGCTTTGACTTAGCAGTAGCAGCCTCTCTACAACGAAAGCCAAACCAAGGCTGATCTGTAGGCTTCGTCACATATTGCCGGTGAGGAATGTGTTCTTGTTGTAGATTTAAAGGATGTGTCCCCGTGAAAGCTTTCACTTGGTTGTCAACATCCCTTGGAGAAGAGCATTCCAATCGGGGGTGGCGAGCTCAAGCAAAGGGCTGGCCAATTATCTCTTTCCCATAGCCAGGTTTGTGTGTGTGGACGCCTCAAACCCCGTTCTGTTGGGATCTTAAGTGTCGTAAAAACAGCCTTGTGTCAGATGAAACCAACATAAACCGAGGAGTTGACAAATAACTATCCTTCTGCCAGATCACCCCACTACTGGGTCAAGAGAGGAGCCAGAGTTTGAGTAGGGAATCAAAAAAGTTTCTCATGTCAAATACTGCAAGAAGGTCATCAAAGTCCCTCTGTATAAGGGGTTTTTGGTTGAGGCCCACCAGAAATTAAAGATATGTTGAAAAAATTGTTTTGTAGCAGAAGGGAGTCCATATTTTTCCCCAGGAAGTTTATGGGGTCTGCATGTTTCCACTGAGGTCTGGGGCCATTTTCACCATGCTAGTACAGAGGTACTAGTGTTTTTGAGAGCTTTTAAGAAAAATTTAATTTTAAGATGAGTAGGGATGACAACAATGTGCTGGGGATGAAAACTTTTGAGAAGCAACAGCAACAGCTCCCCCTTTGCCCTTGCCCTTTTCCCCTTCTATCCATGATTTTAGCCAGCAATTCTTGCAAAAAATTTTTTGGGGTCCTGTCTTTCCAAAAAAAGTTTCAACAACCCCTATCATGTCCCGGGGTTTTTTTAGTGTTCACAAAATATGGGGTGACTCCCAACATTAAATAAAAGTAACCCCAATGTTGGCCCACAGGAAAGCTGATAGATTGGCTTTTCATGATGAGCCAAACTTGAAAGGGGGTTTTGGGGGTTTTAAGGCATGTAAGGGCCCCCGCCCTTTTAGAAGGTTTGGGGACGACAGGGTTCAGGGAAAGTAGGGCCGTGGTTCCTTGTAAAAGGGACAATACCACCCGGGTGGGGTGAATAGGGTAGCTTAATGGGTGGCGTGGGGAGAGGTTTTTCACAAGTCAATTTTTATTATTATTAAAAAGGGGGGGGAAACGCTAAAAACCCGGGGGGAAATTTTACAGCGCCCGGGGGGGGGAAAGGGGAAAGGCCCTTCCCGGCTTAATTTGGGGAACCCGGAAACACAAACCAATTCCCTAAATCAAGACCCCTCACCAACTCAAGGGAAAACCCTTTCCCTTTAGGGGTTCACCAAATTTAATTATTATTATAAAACAAAAAAAGCCTAAGGGCCAAAAAGGGGTTACAGCTCACCAAATTTAAAAGATCCTCTGGTTTGTTCCGGGAAAAAGTCCTAAACCCGGTGGTCCTGTCTGTCAAGTTCCTTTTTCTTCCGACACGGGTCCTCCTGATGTCCTTTCTTGTAGCAGTAATTGCACCGGTATCTCGCAAGCAGTTGGTGGCGATGTGCCCCTTCTGGTGACAGCGAGAGCACTGCCTAGGTGCCTGGGAGGGTGGACTATGATTTGTTGCACCTCCTGTGTTTTGCTGATTTGTCCTCATTCTCCCTGCTGGGACTGTGTTAGTGGAGGGTGAGACGGCTTTAGATATCTTTCTCCTCCACGTCTTCTTCCACGTCCTCTACCCCATCCTCTACCAGTTCTGCCAGATAAAACCCCTTTGCTGTTCGTACTTTGGTGCAGTAGGTGTTCAGGTGGCAGTGATAGTTCCCTGATTATTAACTCCCACCAATCTCTGGTGGAGAAAATCCTGACTCAGAACTTGCCATGAAACACTTGCTGCCAGATGCTGGAATATTGTCGGCAGGTGTGCTGACAGGTTAGGATCAGAGATGGTATTTGCACTGTCTAGTGTACTGGCAGTGGCTGAAGCAGAGATGTCAGGTGTAGGAGAATTAACAGATCCAAGGCTTCCTTCGTTGCTGGAAGTGGATTTGTTTCCTTGGGGGTTTCAGGGAATTATGTAGAATTCCCAAAGGTAGTGTTTGAAACTCTGTCAGTCTGTGGGACCTTAACGATGACAGAATTCCATCAGTATTTACCCCGAGTTAAGCTCAGTGTGGGACTTCCAGTCTTTGTAAAATAGTGTCACCATCAGCTGAGCAGCTTACGTCACTTGAGGTAGGCTTGCACTGACCTTCTACAATAGCTTGAAGGTTATCTTATGAATTGAGGAGCTCATGAAGTGCTTCTCTGTGATGGATTATCTTAGCTGCAACTTTACAACACAGCCCAAGAGGGCAGTCTTGATCTTTGGACAGGAGTCCCTAAGGTAGTACTTCTGAGCCTTCCTCCTGTAGCTCCAGGCTTGTATTCACTATACCACAGGATTATGGAAAATCCTTCAATTTTTCTGAAATTTTCAACCTGGCTGCAACAAAATTCTTCTTCTGGAATGCAATCTGTGTGGCAGTAGTTGGAACAAGTAGGTTTCTTACATCTAAGAAGTATTTTATCCCTTGTATTATACCCACAAACACTGCAATAACTACTGGGACAATAGCCAGATAGCGTAGATATTTTTACTATTTGCGATGTGTAAGTCATCACAAAGGGGAGGGGTTGTAGGGTTTTCAGTGAAGTTCACAGAGAGAGAGGGTGGGTTGTGGCATCGTGGGGGTGTTTATAATGGGGTGGGTAGTGAGGGCAGGCAGTGGGCCGGCAAGCTGGAAGTGTTGCCTTTTCACTATCACTTAATAAACTTGAGGCTTACTCAGGGCCCCGTAATAACTCCAGACAGTATTACCAAGGCTGGCTCCTCCCAGGAAAATTATGAATAGAAAAAGAAATAATAACGGGCAAACATAACACTTTTTATATAAAAAATATAGAATATAAAACAAATTAAATATGAAATATTAAATTTCCCACATTAAACAAAATGAAAAATGAAAAATATAAATGATAACTGAATTCAACGCTAATATATATATAGGGGTGTCTGGTGTTGGGGACACTGTGTTGTTGAAATCGTAGCTGTTGCTGAGATGGGGGGGGGTCGCAGGTGTTGGTTACGACCCACTGGCTAGTTTTTTTCACAGTATAGCCTTGAGTATTATATCCGATGACAGGAAAGCAGGTTCTTTACCGCTGCAAGATGAGGGGTTACGTCCTGCAATTTCAAAACAGGTGCACAGGTAATTAAATCCAAAAAGGGGAAGTCTCAGACGTTAGTCCCATCTCCACCAGTTCTTCTCATTGATTGACAGGTGACCCTCTCTGTCATCAAGCTGAAAAGATAGACAGGTTACCCACTGCTAAAATAATCACTCTCCATAAGTACAATACCTAAAAGATGTGGTGATTATTACAACAATCAACATAGAGCAAGGCTTTCCAAACCCCTAAATCCACTAGAATACAAGGCAGGGATGTTCTTACAGTAGTGCTGGGAGCTGTGGTTTTAGTGATTACTGTTTGGAAACCCGAGCCCCACACGTCACCTTTCGGGGGGGGGGAAAGGAGGGAAAGGGAATTATTATTATTATTATAATCAAAAAGAAGCGCTAAGCCACAAGGACTATACAGCAGGGGAAGGGGTAGCAAGGAGCTAGACTGACCCTACCTTAACAAGCAGGCGGCAGTCAACTATCACTTTCGGGGAGAGGGGAAAAAATAAATTGATTCCCCCTTAACAATAGGGAAGAAAATTTTTCTATAATTTCCCCCAAATTCCTTCCCCAAATTTTTTCCCCTCACAAAAACAAATTTTATGTATTCCATTTTCCCATTTAAAGGCAATTTTTCCCAAAATATTTTTTGCGAAAGTACTTTTTAAAAACCCCAGTTTTTTGTCCTCAAAAAAATTTATTAAGAAAAATTAAGGGGAAATTTATTTTTGGGGGCCCCCCAACTTACCCCTTTCCTTCCCAAAAAACCCTTCACTTCTTTTATTTCACTAATTTCTCTTTCCTTTGGTTTTTCTTGGTCCAACTTTTTTCCTCACCCCCCTCTTATTTAATTTTTTCTTTTCCCTTCACTCTTCCCTCTCTCTCTCTTCCTCTTCTCTTCTCTCTCTCTCTCTTTTTCTCTTCTTTTCCTCTCTCTCTCTTTCACTCTCTCCTTTTTTTTTCTTTCCTTCCTCTTCTCTCTCTCTCCACTTTTTCTCTCTCTTCTCTCTTCTCCTCTCTCTCTCTCTTCTCCTCTCTCTCCTCTTCTCTCTCTGGGTTGGGTGATTTAAAATAAAGGAGTCTTAATTTTTGCGTTTCCGGGTCTTGCTTGAAAAATTAAAGGGAGCAGTGTCTTCCCAAAGAATAAAATCCCAAGATAAACTTCTTTTTTCCCAAAGTGAGAGGTCCCCGTAAATTTTGTACAACAGTGACAGTGTCCCCTCGTAAATTTGGGTAGCAACAGTGACAGTGTCCCCTCTGTGAAGTGAACAACTTTAAACAGTGTCTCTGGTAAAGTGCAGAAACCCATTAAAAGTGCCCTTGTTAATGTAGCAACTTTAAACATTGTCCCCCCCCCGCTATGGTAGAAAACCATTAACAGTGTCTCTGGTGAAGGTTTTGCAACATTAACGGGCCCTCGGGTTTGAAGTGTATTATTATTTTTATTAAAACCCAAAGGGGAAAGCGCTAAACCCGGGGGTTTTATACAGCGCCGGGGGGGGGGATGGGGAAAAGGTTTTTCAGGCTTAATTCGGGGAACTGGAGACACAATCCAAATTTCCCCTAAATCAAAAACCCCCTCACCAACATAAAGGAACCCCTTGAGGGGGGTGAAGTGTAAGCAACATTAAACAGGGGTCCTCTGGTGAAGTGTAGCAACATTAACAGTTTTTTTGGGTGAAGTGAGCAACTTTTAACATTGTTTTCCCGCTATGGTTTACCCCTTTCAACGGGTCCTGGTAAAGTGTAGCAACTTTTTAAAAGTTTTTTCTGGTGAAGTTTTAAAAACCCTTAAAAAGTGTCTCTCGTGGGTTTAGCAAATTAACAGTGTCTCTCGTGAATTTGTAGCAAAAATTAAAACAGTGTCTCCCGTATGTGAGAACTTAACAGTGTCTCTGGTGAAGTTAGTCCCAAAACAAAAACCATTGCTTGGTGAAGTGTAGAACTTTTAAAACAGTGCTCTTGGGAAGTGTAGAAAACTTTTAACGTGTCTCGGGTGAAGTTTTGAAACCCATTAACAGTGTCTCGGGTGAAGTGAAAGAAACTTTAAAACATGTCTCTGGTGAAGTTAGCAACTTTCACTTTGTCTCTGGTGAAGTTTTAGCAACTTTAAACAGTTTTCTCTGGGGGAATGTAGAACATTAACAGTTTCTCGGGTTTGAAGGGGTACCAACTTTAAAACAGTGTTTCTGGGGGAAGTTACAACATTAACAGTGTCTCTGGTAAAGTGTAGCAACTTTAAAACAGTGTTTTGGGTAATTTGTAAACATTAACATTGTCTCTTTTAAGTTTTTAGCAACATTAAACAGGTCTCGGGTGAAGGGGTAGAAACTTTCCCAAAAGGTCTTTTGGTGAAGTGTACAACTTTAAAACCGTGTCTCTGGTGAAGTTTTCAGCAACTTAACATGCCCCTCGGGTGAATTTTAAAGCAACATTAACAGTGTTTTCCTTGGGGGAATTGAGCAACTTTTCCCCAGTGCTCTGGTGAAGTGTAGAAACTTTAAACATTTGTCTCGGGTAAATTGTAGCAACTTTAACAGTGTCTCGGGTGAAGGTAGCAAAAATTAACAGTGTCTCTGGGGAAGTTTTAGCAACTTTTCACATGTCTTGGGGAAAGGGCAACTTTAAAACAGTGTCCTGGTGAAGTTTTAGCAACATTAAAAAAGTGTCTTTTGGTGAAGTTAGCAACTTTTCCCAATTGTCTCTGGTGAAGTGTAGCAACATTAACAGTGCCCTTCTGGGTGAAGTGTAGCAACTTTAACAGGGGTCTCTGGTGAAGTGAAGCAAAAATTAACAGGGGTTTTCGGTGAAGTGTAGAAACTTTCACAGTGTCTCGGGAAATTTTGTAGCAAACTTTAAACCCAATGTTTTGGGTGAAGGTAGAAAAAACTTAACGGGTTGTCTCTGGTAAAATTTTAAAAACTTTAAACGTGTCTCTGGTGAATTTTGGAAATTTTTCACAGTGTTCGGTGAAGTGTAGAAACTTTAACTGTCTCTGGGAATGTGCAACATTAACATGTCTTTGGAAGTGTAGAAAACATTAAAAGTGTCTCGGGTAAAAGTGTTAGCAACATTAACAGTGTCTCTGGTGAAGTGGGGCAACAGTGTAAACTTTTTACAATCTTTATATGAAACAAGTGTAGCAAACATTCACAATTTTTACATTTTCCAAAGTTTTAAATGTCTTTACTTCCTTTTTGGGTTAAAAAACATAATAATAAACATTTTCCCTGGGGCTACTGTTTCCGCAGCAACGGTTTTCAAGGGAACGCTCAGCCCAAATTGGGAGCAACGGTCAGCAACGGGGCAGCAAAAGGCGCAAACGGGCAGCAACGGGTTTCAGCAAGGGTTTCCGCAACGGTTTCAGCAAAAGGTTTCACAACGGTGCAGAACGGCCCCAGCAACGGTGCAGCAACGGGGCAGCAACGGTTTTGAAACAAATAAGTTTTATTTAAAAAAACGGGGTCTTTCAAAAGGCCTCAAAAAGAACAAATGTTGGAAATTTTCGCCTCTAGGGGTATATTACAAAAGGTATCAAACAAAACCCCCTTCTACCCTCTGACTGAGACAACCCCCACAACCTCATGTCTACAATCTGACTGGGGACACTACCACACCCTCATGTCTACATCTGACTGAAACACTACCCACACAACCCCATGCCCACATCTGACTGAGACACTACCACACGACCTCATGGGCCCACATCTGACTTTAAGGGCACAAACCCCACAACCTCCCGTCTACATCTGACGAGACCATACCACACAACCCATGTCTACATCTGGGCTGAGACAAATACCACACACCTCAAAGTCTACTCTGACCCGAGACACAACCCACAACCTATATCTCCCTCTACTGAGACACTTTTCCAACCAACACCTAAGTCTTTTTTCTGGGGCTGAGACACTACCACACAACCTCATATTACATCTGACTGAGACACTTTCCACCCAACCTCATACTTTAAAATCTTACGAGACACTACCACACGACCCCATATTTTACATCTGACTGGGGCAAATAACACAAACCTCATTTCTACATCTGACCTGGGAACCCCACCCCACAACCTCATATTTTTACATCTGAACTGAGCCCCTACCAAAACGACCCAATAAAACATCTGACTGAAAACACTAAACCCCACAAAACCCCATATCTACATCTGGGCGAGACACACCACACAACCCATAATTTCATCTGACTGAGACACCAAAACCCCACCAAAAAATTTTTTACAATTTTGAAGAACACACCCCACGACCTCCTATCAAAATCTGACCCGGGGACACCCCCCAAACACCCCCATAACCCACAATTGACTGGACACTACCACACAAACCCCTTTTCCCACATCTTACGAGACCCTACCAACCCCAACCCCAAATCTACAAACTACTGAGACACTATCACACAAACCCCATATCTACATCTGAATGGACAAATATCACACAACCTCATACTTATCTGACTGAGGGCCCCTACCACCCAAACCCCATATCAAAATCTGATGAGGGCACTACCACCAAAAGGAAGCAAAATTATCCAAAATTTAGTTTAAAAAAGGCTTTGTATATGGATCACAAGCTCAGGGAAAAAATTGGGACTTAAGGGTCACTGAAACCCTTTATTCCGTTCCTTTTTGGGTTCCAGAACACGTGGATCGGGGGGAAAGGGATGGGTGTGGGTTTTCCCCCAAAAAGCGGTTTTCCCCCATCGAGACCCCCAGAGAAACCCGGAAAGGGCTGTCACCTATACCCCTAGCGCCCCCAGTTTGGCGATCCAAGAAGGGAACGCCTGCTTTATTTTTTTGGGTTGCTGCTCCCCCGGGGGTCGAGGATCTCGAGGAGCCCTTAAAACTTCCTTTAAGTGGGGTTTTCCAAACTTTGGGAGTTTTGCATGCATGTCAAAACCTAAACTAAATTTTTCTCTCTCCCTCTCCCCCTCCCCTCTGTCCTGTTCCCCCCTTTGTATAATGTAATTATTAAAAAAAATATTAAAAATAAATACTATATTTTTAAAAAAATAAATATAAAAAATATAAAATATATATATGTGTGTGTGTGTGTGTATATTAAAAAGCTCTGACCAGGTTTTTCTTTTTTGGGGTTTAAAAATTTTTTGGTGCGGAGTTTTCCTAAAAACAACAAACACACTACCCCCCTCCCCCCTAAACCAAAGACCCATCCACTGACGGCCCCCAAAACCCCAAACACTTCCCCAAATTTTCCCGGCCCCCGGCTATCCAAAAGGGGAAACAAATTTTTTTTTCCCCCTTAGTGCTGTGTGACTTTTAAGGGGGGAGGGGGTTCTGGGGGAAGGGGAATGAGGGGGGGGGGGGGGTAGGGCTTGATCTTGAGTGAGTGGTGCTCTTTTGGAATTTACGGGGGGAAATTTGGGGGTTTCTGATTTGGTCCCGGGGTTTTTGGGGAATTGCTGAGATTGGTCTGGGTTAGGGGAATTTGCAATGGGAAAGGGTTTTAAAATGGGGTAGAGATGCGGGGTTTTAGCTTTTTTGTTACTGAAAGGAAACCCCCGGGTCGATCCCCCGGACAATTTTTTTTTTGCCCTTTGGGGAACCCCCCGTTCATCTAGCAGAAAAAAGGTATTTCTTTCCCGGGGTTAGGGCTAGTATTTTTGCTTCTGGTTTTGGGGTAAAGATTTTTTTGCATGAACGAGGCATAGAGCTAGCCAAAATTTTATACTTCAGTAGTCATAAAAATCGTATTTTTTCAGAAAACCCTTTGAAAAACTGATGAATGCGGGAAATTTCAAATTTTTAGTAAAAATCACAAACCAAATCATCATGTATGTCTCTCCTGCAGAACCACTATGACAGAATTATGGAGATATTGGAAGAAACCAAAACGCAGATTTGGACACAGATTTAGGAAGGCTTTTGATAAATGGGATCATGGTGGGTGATTGCCCACAAAATGAGCGCGAGTGGTGTAAGTGGGAAAGTATGCAAGTGAATATTCAATTTTCTGACAGTACACGGAATTGTAAGATTAAAATATCATTTAAAGTTGGAAAAGATACAGAGATCATTTAGAATAAGTGTAGAAGTCTTTAAGAGGAAACAAGAGAATTTCATCTGCCGAGTGTTAGATCAACCAGACTCTGATGGATATGTGAGTCAGTGGACTGTCAACAGCAACAGCTTGATTGAACAGGTAAGTATTAGACAAACCTGGCCCAAATTCGGCCTTCGGGAGTATGACAATTCTGGAAACCCGTTAAAGGTACATGAAAAACATGATTTTTTTTTTATATTTTATTTAAAAACTTTATAGCTTACTATTAAATAAAAAGATATAAAATGGGTACAGTAGGATCCTCAATCCTGCACAACATACACTAACAATCCTGCACAACATACACTAACAATCCTGCACAACATACACTAACAATCCTACACAACATACACTAACAATCCTACACAACATACACTAACAATCCTACACAACATACACTAACAATCCTACACAACATACACTAACAATCCTGCACAACATACACTAACAATCCTACACAACATACACTAACAATCCACACAACATATACTAACAATCCTACACAACATACACTAACAATCCTACACAACATACACTAACAATCCTACACAACATACACTAACAATCCTACACAACATACACTAACAATCCTACACAACATACACTAACATCCTACACAACATACACTAACAATCCTGCACAACATACACTAACAATCCTACACAACATACACTAACAATCCTACACAACATACACTAACAATCCTACACAACATACACTAACAATCCTACACAACATACACTAACAATCCTACACAACATACACTAACAATCCTACACAACATACACTAACAATCCTACACAACATACACTAACAATCCTACACAACATACACTAACAATCCTGCACAACATACACTAACAATCCTACACAACATACACTAACAATCCTACACAACATACACTAACAATCCTACACAACATATACTAACAATCCTGCACAACATACACTAACAATCCTACACAACATACACTAACAATCCTACACAACATACACTAACAATCCTACACAACATATACTAACAATCCTGCACAACATACACTAACAATCCTACACAACATACACTAACAATCCTGCACAACATACACTAACAATCCTACACAACATACACTAACAATCCTACACAACATACACTAACAATCCTACACAACATACACTAACAATCCTACACAACATACACTAACAATCCTACACAACATACACTAACAATCCTACACAACATACACTAACAATCCTACACAACATACACTAACAATCCTACACAACATACACTAACAATCCTACACAACATACACTAACAATCCTACACAACATACACTAACAATCCTACACAACATACACTAACAATCCTACACAACATACACTAACAATCCTACACAACATAAACTAACAATCCTGCACAACATACACTAACAATCCTACACAACATACACTAACAATCCTGCACAACATACACTAACAATCCTACACAACATACACTAACAATCCTGCACAACATACACTAACAATCCTACACAACATACACTAACAATCCTACACAACATACACTAACAATCCTGCACAACATACACTAACAATCCTACACAACATACACTAACAATCCTACACAACATACACTAACAATCCTACACAACATACACTAACAATCCTACACAACATACACTAACAATCCTACACAACATACACTAACAATCCTACACAACATACACTAACAATCCTACACAACATACACTAACAATCCTGCACAACATACACTAATAATCCTACACAACATACACTAACAATCCTGCACAACATACACTTAAACAATCCTACAGAACATACACTAACAATCCTACACAACATACACTAACAATCCTACACAACATACACTAACAATCCTACACAACATACACTAACAATCCTACACAACATACACTAACAATCCTACACAACATACACTAACAATCCTACACAACATACACTAACAATCCTACACAACATACACTAACAATCCTACACAACATACACTAACAATCCTACACAACATACACTAACAATCCTACACAACATACACTAACAAGTTTTAACAACACATTGTCATTGACATAAAAGAGGTTACCCATATACACTCACAAATTTTTCCATATAACATACTACTATAATATAAACAATATAAACTATATAACTATATAAACTATATAAAATATAAACTATATAAACCTTTCAGATTTATATAGTTAACATACTATGACTGACATATAACAAAGGTTCACAACCTTCACAGTAGATAATCAGAAGAATGACCTACATCACAATCTCAGTTAAAAAAAAAATAAAATACATGCACTTCCCAAAATTAACCCCTATACAATAAGAATTACCTAAAAACATACATACGTTCCTCACTACAATCCCTCTTTAAGCATTGGGAAAAAAAAAAAAAAAAGAAGGAAAATCCTAAGCCTCACACTTATACTAAATAAATATTACTAAATATTACTAAATATTACTACAGCCTCTTCCACCGGCTGAGCACATTATATAAAGTAAGAGACTAAACCATACTCTCCCATTACAAATTTTTAACGAGGCATTACAAATTTATGGAAGTCATTAGCGTTCCATCTCTCATCAACTGGACGAGCACATTATATAATGCTAAAATAAAGTCAGTACACTCGCTAAAAAAAACCCAACACTAAACACAAACAACATAATTTAAATAACCTCTCATTGCGATACGATTATCGCACATGAAATATGCCCAATAAAGGCTATAAACGCACACTCTACAGAAGCCCAAAAGCTCTTCAAGGTCTTACACCTATAATCTTGACACCATTCACACTTAATACATGAAGAAGGTCATGACGACCCTGACACATCAAACACAGAATTCTTCATTCGTTACTACGTAATTACTTGATATCACCTTTGTTTTCTGTGCCCACTTGCATGCTACATACACGTATGCCACACATCTACACCTTCTATACCCACATACACCTCACTCTCACCCCTCCCCAGGAGGCGACCCCGCTGTGTCCCCCTGATTTCCCCCTTCTCGTATGTAATCCCCAACCTCCCCCTTACTCACTCAGCCCAAGTCGTAGATTCATGAGAAACCCTAACGTTAACATTCTATACCCTTCCGAAAAATCCTTCTCCCACCTCCTCCCATACAGTTCTCTATTACGACACATCTTACGATAAACCGTTACCGCTAGTACCCGCCTCCGCACCTCACAATCCCCCCTCCCCCTCATCACCCACGATATATATTATATATATAATATATATATATATATATATATATATATATAAATATATATATATATATATATAATATATATATATATATATATATATATATATAATATATATATATATATATATATATATATTATATATATATAATCCACTATTATATAATCCAAAGCTCTTATAACACTCTCATCGAACCCTCCCACATCTAGGCTTAGTGCACACAGAACCGACACCCCTCGGCCCCCCACCCCCTGTACAACCCTACTTAACCAATACCTAACACCCTCCAGTCCCCCACAAAAGTATACTGCATGGAACGCCCTCTCATCCTCCCCACAGATTCCACACCTTCCGCCCACAATTACCCCTCTGGTTCTTAGTACCTCCCCCGACGGTAGTATGCCATGCAGCCATGCAGAAAACGATACGTTACCTCCCTTACCCTAGGCTTTAACTTCAACTTGCTAAACCTATACCAAATACTCTTCCATGCGTACATGGGGAACAATCCCTCAACTGGTACAACAATCCTTTCTTCAAGCAGCCTACACAAAACCCCTACTCGAATTTTCCTGGGTTCTCTAACCAACATCAAAGCCCTCAAAACAGTTTCACATTCCCTCAACTCCACACCACCATACAACTTACCCAACCTATCATGTATTTTTCCCAGCTGCCCTCCACTCATACCTTCGCGCAAAACCTCCCATTTAAGAAACACACATTTAATCCTCCTTCTCAGATCCATCAACCCCAACCCACCCTGGCGCACAGGTAACATTACAACCTCTCTCCTCAGCCAATCGCACCTTGAACCCCACAAAAAGTTAAACACTCGTCTCAGAATTCCCACAATCCCCGTCCCTGTTAATGGGAACACGGCTGCTACGTGCCAAACCATACTATACAATAATACATTTATAACAATCACTCGTTGTACGAGAGTCAGATGATGAGGTCGCAGTGCACCCAGACGCCCCTGAATCCTTTCCATTAATCTATTCGAGTTTTCCTCTCGAGCAGCATCCAAGTCATCCTTATAGGTGATACCACAAATTTTTAAAGACACCGTTTGTTTCCTCACAACGTTACATCTCCCCCCCCCTCCACCCCATCACCCAACCCCATGATCATTGACTTCTCTCTATTTACCTGCATCCCTGTTGCATTTCCGAACTGTTGCACAACATCATCCAAAACACCCAATCCCCTCTCGAACCAGGACTGTTGTATCGTCTACATATCCTATTATTCCAGGCCACACTTTCCCGACCTCCCCCACACAACATTTGTGACATGGGACACCCCTGCCTAAGTCCCCTACCCATTACAATCTCCTCCCCCAAGCATCCATTAATCTGTACCCTCATCTTAGCTCCATTGTACAACGTGGTTACCCAATTAACTATTTCTTCCCCATAACCCTGCCTCCTAAGTATAGCTTCCAATGCTCCCCTTTCCACCCTGTCATAGGCCCCCTGCCAGTCTAAGGCCAACAACGCCGCCCTCCCCCCCCCCTTTTGACTCCACAAAACTTCTCAGTATTCCATGACCCTCAATCATCGACCTTCCAGGCAAACCATACTGCGTTTTCGAAACCACTCCCTACCACACATTTAAACCGATTACCCAAGACTTTAGCGAACAACTTATAATCAGCACATAACAGAGATATGGCACGGTACTCCTTGAGGGTGTGCTGCCCCTTACCCTTCTGGACCAACACTACAACTGCTGTTGCTTGCTTGTCCCCCATCACACCCTTCTCCTTCATCTGATTAAATAACCTACCCATGAATCCCCTTATCACCTCCCAATGTTGGAGGTAAAATTCAGCCGGAGACCGTCTATTCCTGGTGCTTTGCCCTTCCTCATTCCCCGTAAAGCCAACTCTATTTCCTCTTCCATTATTACCCCCCCTAAATCCTTTCTATCACTATTCCCTAAATTACACGTCACATACTCACACACCTTCTCTAAATCCACATTCTCCACCTTCCCACTTGTCCAATACCCTTCATACCATTTATCCGCATATGCACACATTCCTTTCGTAGTTAGTGTCTCCTGACCCATTCTATAACCCCCCGCCATCTCATGTACCTCTAACCTCGGAATAGCTGTAACCCGCTGTCTTTGTTTTCGACATCGCAACACACACGCCGATGGCTTGTCTCCCCAAAGCACCTCCTCTACCCCTGCCTGCACCCTTACCGCTTGAAACCTCTCATTTTGTAACTCCCTCAGTCTCCCCTTGACCTCGACAATTTCATCCGTAGGATAGTTGCCCCCCCACAGCCCCCTTCCCATAACAGCCCCTTAACCTGTCCTCTAAATAGTTTGAAAGGCCATATTTTAAATCATTTATACGTTTGCCCACCCCCACATAATATTTCCTAATCCTTTCCTTGGCTACACAATCCCACCATTGTACGACAGCTACCATTCCCTGTGCCTCCTCGCTAAGCTCCTTCCATAGGACAGAAAATCCCACTAACCCCTCCTCATCACTCAATGCACTTACATTTAATTTCCAGTAACTCCTGTATATTTCCGCAAGCTCCTCCCACCCAACCTCCACCAACACTGCTCTATGATCCGACCATGCTACTTCAACAGTTTTGAAAGATCTCACTACAACCCCGTGAGAAAGATACACTCTGTCTAACCTCGCTGCATACCCTCTCCTAACAAATGTATGCTCTGTCTCCCACGCCCCCCCCCCTCGAATGCGTCCCTTAACCTAATATCCCTCAATAAATCTCGTAGGGCCACCGACACATAACCTGCCCCTTTCGGTTCCACATCAGCCCTCCTAATGATGCAGTTCCAATCACCTCCTACTATTGCCACCTCCGGTAATGCACGGAAGAAAAACACAAGGTTCTCACACACAAACTCCTGCTTCACCTGTACGTTATTCTCTGCAGGTGCATATGCGCTAATAAAGGCCACACGTTTTCCCATCCACAAACCATCTATGCACAACACCCTTCCCCCTCCCCCCTCTCCCCCCTCACTTCTCTGCAAAACAAACGGGCCACCCCTCCTTTCAAACGGGCAGATGGCAGGGTTACCACTCGAAACCCCTCCATCTCCAACACCCTACCCTC
The DNA here is from genome assembly GCF_026875155.1 of Cherax quadricarinatus. Classification (NCBI taxonomy): domain Eukaryota; kingdom Metazoa; phylum Arthropoda; class Malacostraca; order Decapoda; family Parastacidae; genus Cherax; species Cherax quadricarinatus. The sequence continues at coordinate 2,614,313 of NC_069419.1, read as the reverse complement.
CTTAAAATTATGCTCCTGAAGGAACACAACATCCACTCTAAATTTATTCAGAAACATTCTAAACCATTCTCTCTTTACACTATTACACAAACCATTAACGTTTACTGTCATACACCGGAGGCCTATTAAAGTTTCCACCCCTGCCTCCTCTCTTCACTCTTCCTATGGGCACCAGAACGTGTGGGACCACTTGTCACCTGCACACTTCCCTCTCTCCCCCCCCCTTCTTTCGGTGCCTCCTGTCATGGCCACCACTACCTTCACCTTCTGCCCATATTTGCTTCCCAGTCTGCTGCGCTGGCATTAGGACATCATCTGAATCCGACGCAGCGGCTCTCTTTCTTGTGACAGGCGCATCCTCCATGGCTTGGTCTGGGGATGCCTCACAATGTACCTCAACCTCCACTGTACACAGTGGCAATGATCTCGGTGACACCTAAGTCACGCTGTCACTTCCGTCGTCCGAATAGTTCTGTTGTTGATGCACCACAGCCTTCAACTCGTCTTCTACCACCTTTCCAGGAGCACCCACCTCCTCAGGCGGTGACAAGGACTTCAGAACCTCGGCTAATTCCTCCTCAATTTCCAACACTTCCTCCTGTACTTTTTGCGCAACCCGATCCACAGGAAGTGTCTCTGGGCTAGGAAACTAGTCAAGGGCCTGACCCTCTCCCCCAGCCTTATGCACCTCATCCACTATCTCGCTCCATAGACGACCACGCCCTCCTTCACGTCGTTGATCATCACCTGTTCCCTCCGGTGTAGAAGCTGATGTCTCCGCCCATGGGCCAGGAGCTCGTTGCCGCTTCCCACACTCCACCGCTATGTGATCATATTCCCCACATAGTCGGCATGTACGCCTTTGCCTGGCGTATGACACCATGACCTGTGTCCTGAATTCCTTTAGGTACACGTAAGACGGTATGGGGTGTCGCAATGTCATTTTTAGGTTAAAAGTGCCCTCCGGCATACCTGTGTAGGCACCCGTCACCAACTTACCATGCTGGGCCAAATGAACAGTTCCGTATTCCTCAAAAACTTTTCTGATATCTGTCTCATCATCCTCAAAGGGGACATTACACAGTTTAATCCATGTATAATGTCTGGATACATCGATCATCTTCACACGCACAGCTGGTGTTGCATCAAGACTTATGTCCTGAAAACGGTTGACCAACGACTCGTGAACCGTTGCTGAGAGCAGTTTCAAAAAAAATCTACGTGTTCCGTTCAATGCTACTCCGTACAACTCGCCATCCTGAATGCCATACGTGTCTCTGATGATTTTAGGTAGTAAAACCTGGGCTGAAGCTGGCGTTATTGCCCCACTGAGAAGTTCAACACCGAGAGTGTTAATCCTGTGTCTGTAACTGAACGCCATGTTGACTAATGGTAGTTCTCCTGGGCTGACGACAGAGGCGCGACAAGCACCACCTCACACTACTGCAGTCAGGGAACTGAAGTGCGTTTGCGCAAGAGGTCTACACGGCCCAAGAGCGATGCAGACAATCTAAAACATGATTATTCCTTAAGTGATGACTTCTTTCTGGAAAAATAACTGGGCGTACAATGTGGTGTTATTGTGCGTGTTGTGACATCAACGTCCTTCATCCTTACTATCTTATTTAATATTACATCGCGATCATTTCCTTTAATAGCTAAATTGGAAATGTCTGAGGGAAAAATAGGTGTGAGTGGGGTTTGGGTTGTTCAGGCAACCAGGAACCATTAGCGAGTTACGTCGCGCACCCCCCATCCTCTCTCTGGCGGGCTGGGGCGAAACTAGTTCTTGGTGTCTGATTTGTTTCAATTTCTACTCCTGGTAGTATTGAGCTTACCTGGTGTGGGTTGAAGTTTGGAGAGTCACTTCACCTCCTAATCAGGTAGGGTGATCTACCACGAGTGTTACTGTTTATTCCTTTCTTTTGTTTGCTGGTTACCAATAATGATTTTGGCATTTATCACTCTTTTCCATTCTTAAATGTTATATTATCATGACCATTGGTAACCAGTTTATTTTTTCTTATTACCATCTGTGTTCTGGTGTGGTCATCCAGGGTAGATGCCAGATAAAGGAGCAAGACATTTGTTAATTGGACTTATTAACATTATTGGACTACTACCGGCCCTTATTTATTCTACTTGTGGTGCTCCAACCAAGTGGTAGAGGAGATTCCAAAACATCGGACTATCACCATCCTCCCAGGATAACCTACATCATCTTTAATATCAGAAGATCTGTCCAGGGCCTTACCTACTCCTGCCCGACTACAAGAGCCAAAGGCCATTTTTTTTATTATATTTAAATTTTAAGTAAAATCCTCAAAAGTCATACTTATTTTCCTAGTCGTTTCTTTATTTTTCCATTAGTTTTTTATTCAGCTGGACGGCGTTCCACTGACAATGTCCAACCTTGTATTATTATCTGTTATCATCATCATCATCATAATATTGGTCCTATAGTTATGTAGATAATTATGTATGTGTATAATATTTGTTGTTTCATATAAAGAGGCTAGATAATTGTATAACGATCCAACCTCTTGGGTGTATAGTTTAACTCCACCTCTCCTGTGCTCACCTACACCCCCCTTCCTTCCCATTGTCCTGGTCAGTGTCACGTGACCTCACACTACTCCCAGCTAGGTTGTTACTATGGAACAGTGTGGGTTCACCCTCCGACTAGACCACATTTATTGGATTGTCTTGCTCTGCTCTAGTCGATAAAACTTCAATGGCTGTAATTACATATAATTTACTTTGCTGTGCCTGACGATTACCTTGATAACTCCTTGTGAAGGATAAACAACTTATAGATGAAGTGTATTGTATACGTATTACGTCTCGTGTAAGATGACTCTATGCTATTTGACAAGAGTATAGAAGAGTGTATAAAGGAATTATTATTGTGTGAAGATTCTCTGAATAATATACTCTATTTTATGGAAAACCTCCTCTTCAAGGGGGGGCTCCTTGGCGTGGTGAAGAGGCTCTTGGTCTGAGGAATTAGACCTGTCGGTCTCCTTCCTCAAACCGAACCTAATTACCCCCCCAAACCCCCTTCCATCTCCCATCCTCCCCTTTTTCCTTTCCTCCTCCTCCCCACCCCTCCTTTTTGCCTTTCCTTTTTGGCCTTTGGGATTTTTTTCCCACAGGTATGCTAGTTCCTAGGTAGGGGAAAGGGTACTGGGGTCCATCCCATTCTGTTGAGGTTCTTGGCGGTGGCGTAGTTTGCCGTGGAATTTGGATTGCCTGGGGATGTCCCGATCCCTCTCCAGTATCTTGGAGGGTGTCTTTCGGGTCACGGGTGTATCTCTGGAAGCCACCTTTCGGATTCCGGGGGTGGTGGCCGAATGAGGTATGCTTTGTGGCAGATATCCGGCCACCCTCTCTTTTGTCCACCGAGGTAGCTCGGCAGATGTGAGGTTGCTATCCCGGATTGCTGGTTTACTGGCATGATGGGTAGGGTATGGAACGGGTTCCACGCTGCATCTGTGCTACTTGTGGTGCTGAGGTCCTCTTGGGTGTGGAGGGAGATTTCTGGCCCTTTCATTCCTCCTAGGAACTATCCCTCTCCGGTCCCCCCCCCCTTTTTTTTTTCTTTTTTTTCTTAAAAACAAAAAGAAAGAAGCTACCTAACCATGGAAGCCCTAGTCCATGAACCTGCTACCCCCGGGCCCCTTCTTGATACCTCACCCTGTTCTGACCCCCGCCTCGTCTTTGGACCACTCTTCGGACACTCCTAATGCCTCTGTACCTCTTGCCGGTGCTGTTTCCTCACCTGCTTCAGGTACTGAGGTCTCGACTGACTCCTTCCATTTATCTGACCTTCGCTGTCCTTTGACTATGCTTCCGGCCTCTCCCTCTACGGTGCGGCAATTTTTGAATCGCCAGCCCGTTCCACATCGGACCAACTCTGGTCCCACACCTAAATGCCAACGACAATTACCTGCTGACGATACTTCTCCACCTTCTCGTTCTTCTCAGAAAAGATCAACACGTCCTGCACTCTCTTTCTGCACTGTTTCAGAATGCACAATGGACTAAATTCTTCACTTTACGACCGACTTCCTCTATTGCCTATCTTTCCGAACACAGTATTGGCAAGGCAATCCTACGCCATGTTGGTAAAGATATTTCTTTTCATACTCTTAAGAGCGGTATGCACATCATCACTGTACAGAATGCTACCCAAGCTCATGATCTTTCTCTTCTTTCCCATATCGATACTGTTCCTGCCACTATTGAAAAACATCATTCCCTCAATTCTTGTAGTGGTACAGTCATTCTGCTCCATACCCTAGTTCAACAAAATTTCCAGACGTGTGGCAATGACATTCTTGAACAGCTGGAACTCCAAGATCTCCCAATCCTCAAGGTTGACACTTATGTTCTTTCTGCCCGCGGGCGGAAACGATACCCTAGCAATGTGGCTTGTTTAACTTTTGACAGCCATGAACTCCCATCCTCAGTTTATGTAGCAGGACATTGGTTACAAGTTCGAAAGGTGATCCCTACACCACAACAGTGTAGAAATTGTTGGCGATTTGGCCATCCAGCGAAATATTGCAGATCTATAGCTGAATGCCCAGTCTGTGGTGCCGATGACCATTCTAATACATCTTGCAATCGACCTCCCTCTTGCCTTAATTGTCACGAGGCTCACCCTTCGTACTCTCGCCGTTGCCAAGTCTACTTAAATGAGCGGGAAATCCGTTACCTCAAAGAAGCAGGTCTCCCTTATGCCATGGCAGTTTCTCGTCTCCGCCTCCAAGGGAGACTACCTTGTGTTTCTTATTCCCGTGTTTCAAAACGTCCCCCCACTTCTGGGGTCCCATCTTCTGCAGCCTCCTCTGTGGTTACCTCTTCCATAGTCACTCCTGTATCTAATTCTTTTGCTGTCCTGGGCTCAGACGTCCCTACTTCAATGCCTCAGTCTGTTCTCGCTTCGTGTTCTCCCTCACAAGCCTCGGTATCGACTAGATCTCGTACGACACCTCCTCCCAATTGTCCCTCTACTTCTCAGAAGTCAAAAAAGGTTCTTTAACTCCTCCTTCCCTTCTTACACCTCATTTTACCTTCCCTGTCTCTGTACCTGGTTCTTTCCCTCTCACTGGCTCTGTTACAAGTGTAGAGTTTCACCCTCCTCCTCGTACTGTACCTTCCTCCCCTGTTCCCTCCCAAATTTCTTCCTCTTCTGCCACCTCCCAGTTTTTTGCCTCTTCTGTCCCCTTCCATGCTTCTCCATTTCCCTCCGCCCTTTCGCCCCCCCCCTACCTTGGTACAGTCCATTACAGTTCCAATCTTTACTCATCCTCCCCCTACCATCTCCAATATTGTTTCCCATACGACGTCTCCGAATTCCGAAACACTTGAAGCAATCTCTGAATATATTGCAGAGACCAAACCATCAGTGGACACTGATCCACCCTCTGTTCTTTCTCTCTTCTCTCCTCCATCTGCGCAACTCCTTTCTTCGCAGAGCACCATTCCTTTGCTGCTTGAACGTTTTCCGCTGCCTCCACATGTGGACTTTTCTAACCCCTCTAGTCTGTAGGAACCCTTACCTGCGGATTTCAGGTATCTTTATCGTTGGCAATCATGGCCTATTTACAGTGGAATATACATGGCCTCAGGGGTAATCGGGGTGAGCTTCAAATGTTACTCTCCCAGTTTTCCCCTGTTGGTGTTTGCTTACAGGAACCAAAATTACACTCTGCTGTTATCTCTCCCATCTCAGGCTATAATTTATTGTATTCTTCAGATTCTTTTCCTGATGGGACCTTTAATGAAAGTGCCCTCCTTCTACGCACTGATATTCCGTACCAAGCAGCTATTTGTTCTTACTTCGCTGCATTACACAGCAGCCCGTATCCACTTGCACAGGTGGTATATGCTCTGTTCTTTATATCTCTCTCCTTCTCAGGCATTATCTATTCTGGATTTTGCCTTTCTTGTTTCGTCATTTCCGCTTCTGTTACTTGGCGATTTTAATGCCCATCATTTCCTCGGGGGGGGGGGGTCTCACTGTGATTCCCGTGGCATTCAGTTAGAGGCTTTTCTTGCCACCCACCCTCTCCATGTTTTAAATACAGGTACTCGCACCCATTTTGATCCTCGGACTCACACTCTCTCTTGCATCGATCTCTCAGTCTGCTCTTCTTCTGCCACATTAGACTTCACCTGGTCTCTTCTCCCGGATTTACATGACAGGAATCATTTCCCAATCATTCTTACTTCCCCTTCATATTCACCACCTCTTCGTATCCCACGCTGGCAATTTGATCAGGCAAATTGGAACCTTTACTCACAACTAACTGTTTTTAGTGAGGTTCTGAGCACAACACTTTTTCTCCTTGCTATAAATGATTTGGCCTCTAGTCTTCCATCAAATATTTGGTCATCACTCTATGTTGATGACTTTGCTATTGCCTGTGCAGGCGCTGACTGTCACCTCATTACAGTTTCTCTCCAGCATGCGGTCGACCATGTTTCCATTTGGGCCACCACACATGGGTTTAAATTTTCCAGGACCAAAACTCACCAAATTACTTTCACTAGACGCTCTGTCATCTCCGATCATCCTTTGTACCTCTATGGCTCCCATATCCCTGAATGTGATACAGTCAGGTTTCTGGGCCTCCTCTTTGACCGTAGGTTACCCTGGAAACCTCACATTACCTCTCTGAAGGCAACTTGTCACAGCCGGCTGAACCTTCTTAAAACCCTTGCTCATCTTTCATGGGGAGCTGATCGTCGAACTCTCCTTCGCCTACATTCCACCCTCATTTTATCGAAACTTGATTATGGTGACCAGATTTATTCAGCGGCCTCTCCTGCTACTCTAGCCTTAACCCCATTCATCACCAAGGATTACGTTTGTCTTGGTGCTTTTCGCTCATCCCCTGTTGAGAGCCTCTATGCAGAAGCGAACGTTCCAGCCTTATCCGATCGCCATGATGCCCATTGCCTTTGCTACTATGTACGCTCTCATGATCTCCGCAATCCTTCCATTTATAGAATGGTCACTGATATTAGTAGACATTCCTTATTTGTTCTCCGCCCCTGTTTACTCCATCCCTTCTCTCTTCGCCTACATTCGCTCTTGTCTTCTCTTCAATTACCACCTTTCTATGTTGATGTAGCATCTCACTTTTCCCTATCCCCCTGGGAAGTTCCAGCTGTTCGAGTCTGTTCTTTCTCTCTCCCTTGCTAGAAAGCCCAACTGTCTATGGTCGCTTCCCGCTCTCTTTTTCTTGACCACTTCCACTCTCATTCTCATGCCATTGCACTGTATACAGATGGCTCTAAGTCTTCTGACGGCATAGGATTTGCAGCAGTGTTTCTGGACAGCGTCGTACAAGGGCATATACTGTCTTCGGCTAGTATTTTTACTGCTGAATTGTATGCTATTCTTGCAGCACTTATCCGTATTGCATCTATGCCTGTGTCATCATTTGTGGTTGTCTCAGACTCCCTTAGTGCTTTACAGGCTATACAGAAATTTGATACACCTCACCCCTTAGTCCTCCGTATCCAACTTTGGCTGCGCCACATCTTTACCAAGCATAAAGATATTGTTTTTTGTTGGGTCCCTGATCATGTTGACGTACAGGGCAATGAACAGGCAGACACTGCTGTGCGGTCAGCAGTACATGACCTACCAGTTTCATATAGAGGTATTCCATTTATGGACTATTTTGCTGCAATAGCTACCCACCTTCACACCCATTGGCAACAACGTTGGTCTACTATGCTCGGTAACAAACTTCAATCTATTAAACCGAGTATAGGTTACTGGCTATCTTCTTGTCACCAGTGTCGAGGTTGGGAGACTACTCTCTCCAGTCTTCGCATTGGCCATACTCATCTTACTCATGGATATCTCATGGAGAGGTGCCCTGCTCCTCTCTGTGAGAATTGTCAGGTTCCATTATCAGTCAGCCACATTCTGTCAGACTGCCCACTTTATCAACAAGCACACAGTACCTCTGTCTTCGCTCCACTGCTCTCTCTTTACCTTCCCTTCTCGCTGATGGACCCACCTTTCATCCAGACTCTCTCATTGACTTTTTGACAACAACTGACTTACTTCACAAACTCTGATGCCCTCAGCCCTTTCTACCTCAATCTCTTGCTACCCTCTACCCCCGCACTATCCCCTGCCCCGCTGTTTTCTGTAACCTACTGATCATCCCTCCTCCCTTCTGCCGCCCAATACCCTCGCTTCCTTCCCTACCCTGCAGCGCTGTATAGCCCTTGCGGCTTTACGCTTCTTTTTGATTATAATAATAATAATTATTATGGAAAGCCTGGATTATGTACAGTAATACATATTCTGTTTTATAAGCAAATGAACGTCTTTCATTAAAGGTAAGCTTTTAGTGGAAGTTTAATTTCTATCCCAAACTCTCAGAATTATTACGCCTGAATCCTCTGAAAACAAGAACTAAGCGCTAGTATTTACCATAAGGCGTAACACTGCTTCGGAAAATTAGTCCTGGTGTGGCCTGGTACAGGGCCGCGGGAGCGTTGACTCACGGAACAGACTCCAGGTAAGCGGATAGACTCACTCCTTTTATGATAACATAAGAAACCACAATTTAACATTTACCAACCTTCCCATGACCATCTATATGAGATTAAGCGAGATTACTTTAAGTATTGAGGTCGTCTTTTCAATAAGTTTCGGTTCTTTAATTCATTTATATTTATAGCCTCTTAAGACTGGTCTGCCTCACCTAAGCGGTAGGACGTCTGTTGCTCCTGCCTGATATGTGGGATACACTGTCGTACTAAAGTACAATACGGATAACCAATGGTTATTACCATATACTTTGCTAATATGTGCATGTTGTACCATGTATTTATATATTCTTAAAACAATATTCCAACTTCTCTAAATCGCTCCTCCCATCTTTCTCACCTATATGATTGAGACAGTTTCATAAAAAAAAAATGTAAGGGCTACGTCATGTTTGAGAGGTGATTATTCCCACATAATAGTAACTAGAGCTCTGCTAGAATGAGACCTTTGAATCCCCAGTAGCTGCTGAACCTTTAATGGCATACTTGAGGATATCCTCAGTGAGCTACAAGTCTCTGGGCTCAGGCTGACACATTTCAACACTGAGCTCCATCCTGCGTGATGGAATATGAGAAGGAAACGTAGCTACCTTTTTCTTCCCATTAAGTAACTATCATATAATGCTCTAAAATAAATAACTCATTGCCATTAATCTACTTCCCTTCAGCTTTATTTCTTTCCTCCTACTACAACTCCACTCGTCTTCCTTTCCATCTCCTTTCTCTTGCCTCTTCCCTACCCCTCAGTCGTTTTTTTCGTCTTTTCCATTTTCACCTATTTCTTCTCTCTCTCCTACCCCCTCACTCCCTTGTCCCCCCTCTCTCCCTCCTTCCTTTTGCTCCCCTCCCTCTCTACTTCCTCTCCACAGTCATTTGGCTGCAGAGTTAATAAGACACTGATGGAAGAGATTTATCTTTTCTTAAAATTTATTTTTTTTAGAGCAATTCGGTTAATATGGAGAATATTTGTGCTCACCCGAGGCCTGGCCACGGACCGAGCCGCGGGGGCGTTGACCCCCGTAACCCCTCCAGGTGTAATAACTCTACCCTCGTGTCCCTGTGACCCTCCACTCCTGTCGTCTAGAACCATGGAGGTGTAACATCCTTGTCTCGGACAGCCTATAATTGTGCCCTCGTCACATGTTACATATTCCTAGTGGATGGATTCCCTTGTAATCCTGTTAAAAACAATCGAGTTTTTTAAATTTTTTGAGAAATGCATTGAGCCTGGCCATGGCCAGGCTCCGGGAGTACGAAGACTCTTGAAACTCATCGAAGGTATAAAGGTAGGACTATCTGGTGATTCAGCTCAACTCGACACGTGTAAGAGAAGCGTCCTCCTGCTTTTGTTTGTGACAGTGGTCCTTGTTGCTTGTGGTACCGCAGTGACGTTGTTTGAAGTATTAAAACTTGTTCAGTGTTTACAAGTAGAAAATAAATGACCTTCGTTAGACAAAGGTTCACAGAGGTTGAAAGTCTGAAGACAGCCATGTTAAGTCTCAATTTAATAAATCTTGTTGTATAAGCGAAACGTCGTTTCGCTAAAAGTTTTGCTTTGTATCTGTGTGTAGTTTGACCATTGTGTTGGCTACACTCCCCCCCCCCCCGCCTCTCTCTCTCTAACTTAAAAAATATAAATAGATTTAAGTCTTACACTAAAATAATTAACTCTCATAACAAGCAGCATACCGCTGTTTTTTCCCCTCGGAAAGTCTAGTTCAAGAAAATAGAATGGTCTTAAGATAATTAAAAAGAAGAAAAAAATTATTCCTGGTAAATTGCAGGCAAATTCCAGTGAAGCAATTATTTGTATGTTGCCAAGAGTTGCCAGGGAAAGTATGTTGTCTCGTCTTGCTTCACTCTCCTGGTGCCATCATCAGTCCTGTCCCGGGGGGCTCGAACCCTAGTCCTGTCCTGGGGGGGACTCGAACCCTGGTCCTGTCTTGGGGGGGGAGCGGGCTCGAACCGTGGTCCGTGCATGTAGCAGGACAAACACTGTAGCCACTCGGTATAACACAGGATATGAATATTTTAATAGGTTGTATTTCTCATCATTTGAGGAACTTAGTATAATTTGTGTGACATGTTAAGATATCTTATTAATGAAAATAAGATACCAGATATATTAAGCAAATTTTCAAAACTTGTTTGCAACAGATAAGTGAACTGTAGATATGAATCCAGCTGTACACCTGTTAACCCTTTTGGGGCCTAGTTCCTAGGCCTTTTGTGTATCCATATGTTCTCGCGCTACCATCCACAGGATGGGTATGGGGTGTACAATAAACTAGCTACTTCCGTGGCAAAATCTGATCTAATCTCAGCATTTGTATAGTGAGAATTTTCATAAATCCCTATTTTAGGGATTAAAGTATTTTTTGGTCTGGTGAAAAGGTTACATTCAGCCTTAATGACCCTAGTGTAGTCAGTAGGTTTTAAACCCCATTAAGCAATCAGCTACAGAACTTAAAATATGATTTTTACAGCCATCACATCTGTGACATGGTTATATCAGCGGCACCCACTCAGACCCTTGTCTCACCCCAGAAACTTACATAGTACATCTGTTCTCACACCCCTCAAAACCTTAGTACGTAAATCCAAGATAAGCTCTTAATGAACGACTGTTATTGTATTGAATACAGAATGGCAGGAGGAGAGCAAGCTTTTGTTGTGACAATGTTTCGCTCAATATAGAGCTTCTTTAAATCAGCTGACTTGGTAAAGCTCAACAGAGTCTATCCAAAAAATAAAAAAATGGAGATTATCTAGTTACCTGCGCGTCTGCTTAAAGATTATTCTTAGCTGTTTTATAGTAAATTAAGCAGTCTGTTTTTATATTTGTAAATAAAATCTTCCCTGGTTGCATTTTTTTCCGCTAGTGTGGTTTTTGTATTTATCTAGTGATGAGTGTCACTGACGACAAGCTTTTTTTTTATGGATGAGAAAATTTTATTAGTGTGCGGGAAGAGAGAAGACGCGCCTAAGACTACGCCTGAGCTGGGATTCCACGCCTGGTTACCTGCTCGTTTGTCCTGGTTAGCACTGTCATTGAAAGCTACCCTCAGCAAATCAGTTTTGCTCTCATGAGTGTTTCACATGATAGGAATATGTTTTTATGTAATGCGTGATGTGTACGTAATGTGTTTGTGACGTGTAGGTAATGTGATATGTACAGTATGTAATGTGTTGTGTATACCCCTTAGGTAAAACGAAAAGAACGTGTAAAGGACCTAGGTGTGATATTAGTTGACCTTTTGCTTGTCAAAGCTACTCTACACATGTTGACGTGGATAATGAGAACTTTCAAAACAAGAGAAATATTGCCACTGACGACACTTCATATTGCTTGTGCTCTCTCAGCAGCAACAGCCTGGTTGATCAGGCAAGCGCCGGACAAGCCTGGTTCATCCATGGCCAGGATGTAGAGGAAAACTCGCGAAACTGGTCACAGGGATATTACAGACCTGTTACGGGTAGCTAGTGCGTGATATGTTCGTAATGTGTGCTGTGTATGGCTTTGATGCTCATGGATTTGGCAAATAAAATTGAATATACGAGTAAATGGAATTCCTCTAAAGTGGATAACGTGAGTGGAATACCTGTAGCGGATAATGCGAGTGGCATACATATGGATAATGTTGGGTTTGATATGCGTTGCTTGTAGACTGGAAGATAAGTATACAAGTATACTGAGAGTTACGCATGAAACCTTCTAGAAACGGATTTAAAATGTTCAAAGATATCTTGGGGGTAAAGTTTACTTAATTGGTCAGTTGCCTGCAGCAGCTTTGCTGCCATGGCAACACCAGTAGGTATGAGAAACACTGTCATCTCCATCTGTTTACCTCCTGTTTTTTCTGTTGATTATCCTAAAGTGTCGTTTTTTTTGTACCCGATATAGTTTGTTTTAATTTATTAACTATATAATATTAGCGTCGGCTGTGAGGTCTGCTCCAACCAACCCACTCTACACACCGGCGTAAAAGTTCAAATATATGAACTTATTTTCTACCTTACCACTACCATTGCATGTGCAACTGGACAGTGATTGCACCTGTCGTGCAATATAGAATGTTGCGCGTCCCCAACCGTTTCTTTTTGTGCCAGATTCAGGCAGTAAATCAGAGCATTACTAGTCACCGGAAGTCGGATTTGTACCGCACACACGGCAAACGAAAAATGTTGAGTTCATGAAAAGACTTGTGTAAAGACTCCCGAGGCTATTGTTATACTTCTCGTGGATAATAATGTAATTAGTATATCAGACTCTTAATTACATATATGGTGTACTTATAGACCAAACTAAATAGGACCCACAGGGGTTATAAGGTAAGTGGGGATAGGTGAAGATAGTGAAAGGAGAGGCTGTAGTAAAAGAAACAGAGCCAGGGCTGAACCCAGGGCTGAACCCAGGGCTGAACCCAGAGTTGGACTCAGGGCTGGATCCAAAACTGGACTCAGGGCTAGACTCGGCAGAAAAGGCTGTGGTGGCGTCATGGCAAGCATGGTGAAAAGTATAATAGCAAATTAGTGTTTATAAAAGAAGAACGGACGTTGTTAAAGGTCCACATCAGATGAATGGCCCAAAGCCGGACTCCAGTAATAGAAAAGCTCTCAGAACTCATCAAAGGTATATGCCTGCAAAGGTCAAGAAGTGGTAAGCTTCAAAATTAGGAACCAGTGGTTCGACTCAGGGTGGACGTGAAAGTAGCTTCGCTTAAGGGTCAACTTCATACCTGCTAGTAGACTTGTTGCACCCCACTCACCAAGATCAGTTGTTTACAGTTTTTTAACAGTTGCTACTAATGAACTGGTTAAAGGAAAGACACTCCAGTAGTTAAAGCATGAATGAATAGCGCTGATAATACGCCATTACTGGGGGGAAGGTGGAGCCTCCACAAATCACTTGAGTTTAAGTACTGACATGCTGAAGAATGACACACTTATAATGCAGCATTTGGGAATCTTCACTGCGGAAAAGTTTCGCCAGCCAATGACTTCTTCAGTCTATTAGAGAAGAACGATGGAAGATGAGAAATGAGGTAATCGGTCCCTCATCAAGATTCAT
>NC_069419.1:2580656-2595656 GCF_026875155.1 Cherax quadricarinatus | reverse complement strand
GGGAATTTAGAATCATACGATTTCTTAGAAGTAGTTCAGGATTGTTTTTTGAAGCAGTTTGTGACAGAACCTACAAGGGGAAATAACCTGCTTGACTTAGTTCTGGCAAACAATGAATCCCTTGTTAATAATTTAGAAGTTTCAGAGGAACTGGGTGCTAGCGACCACAAATCAATTACATTTAGAATTGAATGGAAGTATGATAGTATGGATAACTCAGTAACAGTCCCAGATTTTCGAATAGCAGATTACGATGGGCTTAGAGAACACTTATCATCTGTTGACTGGGGTAACGAAGAGAGCTATCAATATGACAGTTTTCTGAACACAATACATGCTGCTCAAAGAACGTTTATCCCTTATAAGGAAATTAGATCAAATAGAAATGACCCAAAATGGATGAATAATAGGCTGAAATATCTACTAGGGCATAAGAAAGGAATTTATAGGCGTATCAAAAGAGGCGAGGGTCATCTTATGAATCAGTATATTGACATTAAGAGGGACATTAAAAAGGGGATAAGAAAAGCTAAAAGGGACTATGAAATTAAAGTTGCTAGGGATTCAAAAAACTAACCCAAAAAGTTTTTTCCAGGTATATAGAACAAAAGTCAGAGATAAGATAGGTCCCTTAAAAATAACTATGGGCATCTTACTGACAAAGAGAATGAAATGTGCTCGATTTTAAATAATTATTTTCTCTCGGTTTTTACACAGGAAGACACTAATAATATTCCGGTAATTAATTTTTATAGTGGATCAGAAGAAGATAAATTATGTAACATCACAGTCACTAGTGAAATGGTTGTGAAGCAGATAGACCGACTGAAGCAAAATAAGTCACCGGGTCCTGATGAGGTTTTTTCAAGGGTTCTTAAGGAATGCAAAATGGAAATCTGTGAACCATTAACTAATATTTTTAATTTATCTCTTCAAACAGGTGCAGTGTCTGATATGTGGAAGATGGCTAATGTAATTCCTATTTTTAAAACAGGGGACAAGTCGTTACCGTCAAATTACCGCCCAATAAGCCTGACCTCAATTGTAGGCAAATTACTAGAGTCAATTATAGCTGAGATTATAAGAAGCCATCTCGATAAGCATAGCTTGATTAAAGATACTCAGCATGGATTCACAAGAGGCCGGTCCTGTCTAACTAATTTATTAACTTTCTTCAGTAAAGCTTTTGAGGCTGTTGACCACGATAAAGAATTTGATATTATTTACTTAGATTTTAGTAAGGCATTTGATAGAGTTCCTCACCAAAGACTGTTGAAGAAAGTAGCAGCTCATGGCATTGGGGAAGGGTGCTCTCGTGGATCGAATCATGGCTCACAGACAGGAAGCAAAGAGTGTCCATAAATGGGGTTAAATCCGAGTGGGGATCAGTAACAAGTGGCGTTCCACAGGGATCAGTCTTGGGCCCGTTGTTGTTTATAATATATATCAATGATCTTGATGAAGGAATTACTAGTGATATGAGCAAATTTGCCGATGACACGAAGATAGGTAGGATAATTGATTCAAACGTAGATGTTAGGGAACTTCAGGAGGATTTAGACAAACTCTACTCTTGGTCAGAAAAGTGGCAGATGCAGTTCAATGTAGATAAATGCAAGGTTCTGAAGCTCGGAAGTGTCCATAACCCTAGCACTTATAAGTTAAATAATGTAGAACTTAGCCATACAGATTGCGAAAAGGACTTGGGGGTTATGGTAAGCAGCAACCTTAAACCAAGACAGCAATGCCTAAGCGTACGTAATAAGGCAAATAGATTACTGGATTTATATCAAGAAGTGTAAGCAACAGAAGTCCAGAGGTCATACTGCAGCTTTATACATCATTAGTAAGGCCTCACCTAGATTATGCAGCTCAATTCTGGTCTCCATATTACAGAATGGACATAAATTCGTTAGAAAACATTCAGCGTAGGATGACTAAATTAATACATAGCATTAGAAATCTTCCTTATGAAGAAAGATTGAAGACTCTTAAGATACATTCACTTGTTAGACGAAGAATGAGGGGAGACCTGATCGAAGTGTATAAGTGGAAGATAGGTATTAATAAAGGGGATATTAACAAGGTCTTGAGGATATCTCTCCAAGAGAGAACCCGCAGTAATGGATTTAAATTAGATAAGTTTAGATTTAGAAAGGACATAGGAAAGTATTGGTTCGGAAATAGGGTAGTTGATGAGTGGAACAGTCTACCTAGTTGGGTTATTGAGGCTAGGACTTTGGGTAGTTTCAAATTTAGGTTGGATAAGTACATGAGTGGGAGGGGTTGGATTTGAGTGGGACCTGCACATCAGAGCTTATTTCTTGGGTAGCATTGAAAATTGGGTTGGTAAAATGTTTGTTAGTGGGATGAATTGTAAAGGACCTGCCTAGTATGGGCCAACAGGCCTGCTGCAGTGTTCCTCCTTTCTTATGTTCTTATGTTCTTATGTTCTTGTTTTTTTAATGTTGTGAGACTTGATGTGTTGTGGGTAAATTGGACAGGTGAAGCGAAACTTGATACAGAGCTTCAAGAGTAGATATAGCAAGGCTCAGGAGGCCAGGAATCAAAGTAAGCGGGACCACGAGCTGAGACTTGACTCCCTACAATCACTTTTCGCCGACTAGCTGGTTTGCTTTTTTCATACCTGTGTTTTTTTCTGCTTGTTTCTTTGTGAGGGTTTTGAGCTTTCATACATGCACGACCTGGAATGGTAGAGGCAAGTCAGTACTTAGCTTTAGGAAGAGGTATGATAAGGCTCTTGAAGCCAGGAGAGAGTGAACCTAATAGCGACCAGCAAAGAGGAGGATCCAGAAGCCGAGAATCGAACCCCCAACCATATATACTGTAGGTGATAAATTAGACACATGTGCAACACTTGGGTATCTTTAATGAGGAAACGTTTCGCCGCACAGTGGCTTCATCAGTCCATACAAAGGAGAATGGTGAAGAACAGGAGGAGTTTGAGGTAATCAGTCCCTCAGCCTTGGGTCGATGTGATCAGTCCATCAATCTTGAAAAGAATACAGCATGTGTCTAATTTATCAACTTGTCGGTTCTCTGAACCATTCATCTACATATATAGGCGAGTACACACATGCATGTTCAGATATTCCAGGATTAGCAAAATAAATAATTTTTTTTATATTTTATTTAAAATACAATACATAACGAGAACATGAAACCCTGTGACCATAACACGTCACACCATACTGGCATACAAAGTTCGCCTATAACATCCCTGACATTTGGCATAGACACAAAGGTTAACAGTTACACTCACGATGAACATATCTCATATGAACAACTAAACGTTAATTATAAAAGGGAAAATAAGCTACACCATAAACACAATACAATAACAATGCACACTCCTACACGAACACACATAATACACACCATATTATTTACATTTATTAGAACCCGCACATATACATGGATAGGTACACAAGACAAAGATACATAGTTGTATACTTGAAGGTACGGTCCTGGCGCCTTTGCTGTTTCTGATCCTCCTGGCAGATAAGAACACTAGTTACAACTTCGTAACATACTTTTCGGACCATACCAAAACAGGCATGAAAATTTTCACAGGAAGAAGACAAAATTTCAAGCATATACCAACAAAACCTACCTCTTTCGAACGTTGGATTCCGCGGCCAACAGTAACAGACTGGTTAATCAGTCTCTGATCTACTAAGAGGCCTTGCCTGGGACTAGGTCTCTGAAGACTTGACCTCTGGAAACATACTCCAGGTAGTCTTCCAGTGGGTAGTGGAAAATATAACGTTCAATGGTTATAAAATCCAAGTACTCAGATATGGAGGAGCATCTCGCAGAACGAAAGGAAAATGTTGAAGACTTGGTAATAATGTTATATGGACCTATCATTTAAAGAAGTCTGTGAAAGCAAATGTCGCGAAGGCCAGAAAAATGACAGATAATAAAAAAATTCACAAGAATAGTGCCACGATACAAATCAGTTGTGTTTTCTCGTGTAGAATTGTTGTCCGGTGTTGACGGCCTCGTTAAAGGCAGTAAGGATATCAGAGATGGAAAAGATAGATAGTTCACTGCCTCCACAGAGCCAGTGAAGAATTTACACTGTGGGAACATCTCAAAGTACTTAGAATGTACACTAGAGCAAAGATATCTGATAATATATTCATGGATGATACTTGAGGGCCTAGTTTTACTACCATAATAATGTACTGGAGTGAGAGAGATGGCGGTGTTACAGCTACTTAAATATGGAAAGAATGAAGAACTTAGAAAGGACACTATACAAAACTGAGAGAGAATCATCAAATAGAATGAAAGGATCATGTGAAAAACCTGGGAGTAATTATCAGCTGACCTTTCAAAATATACTGCAAGACAAATGTCGCTATAATAAGGAAAGTGAAGGGGTGGATAATAGGAACTTTTTAAAACTAGTGAAAATAGTATCAACGGTGACAATATTCAAATCGCTTGTGCTCTATCGTTTGTAGTATTGTTCAGTGTTGACGACCTCGTTCAGACCAGGGGAGATATCAGGGCTAGAACAGCAGCAGCATGAATAACAGTCAGTGATTCACGCAGACGGTTGGTAGTGAGTCATACTACTGGTAACTGCTTACTGGTACTACTGGGAACTGATACTACTGAGATAGAGCCAATAAAACATTAGAGTTACTGGGATAGCGGCAGAGTCTTAAATATGTTCTGACTAGAGCGGATGAGAGAGATACCTGATAATATATACGTGGGAAGTACTGGAGGGCTGTGTCCCCAAATCTGCACACTGCCATAACATACTGGAGAGAGAGAGATATGGGGGCATCGTGGGCACAATAAGGGAACACTGTATCAACGTCCGTGGCACCAGAATCTTCAAGATCTTAACAGAAGATATCAGAAACATTGCCGTATCAACCAGACTGTGCTGGATAACTCCTCAGGGAGGTTCCTTGACGCTGGTGAAGGGCTCTTGATCTAGGAAAATGGATCTGTGCTGCAGTTCCCTGAATTACGCCTAAATAGTTTCCACATCCCCCCCTCACTAGCACTGTAAAATCATGCGGGTTTAGCGCCCCCCATGATTATAATAATTACAGTAATATGCTGGGTAAACTGGGCTGTAATGGAAACATTGGCCAGTGGGCCGCCAGTAGGAACAGCCTGTTTCAACAGTCGGTCAGCAGGAAAACCTGACAACAAGTCGGGCATCGAAGATAGAAAAACTGTTAAAACCGGTCAGATTATGTCACAGGCATGTACACAAGCGTGTGCACCCTACAAGCGCACACTGCGCCGCACACACACGTACGCACATTTACATATGAACATGCATGTAATTATACGCTGACGCTGACAGTTGTGTGTTCGCTCGACACGCGTGCGCGCACGTGAGTGTTCTCCCTCACGTGTACATATAGCTGACGGCCACAGGAAATTACCTAATATCTCTTGCTCGCTCTGGGGTGAACAGAATGTATCGAACGATCAAAAAAAAAAAACTTTAATTTCTTTTAAGAATCTACAAATTTGTTTTTCTTTTTAATATTCTCTCCCAGGTTATTATCGCCTTCTTGTAAAGTTTACCTGGAGAGAGTTCCGGGGGTCAACGCCCCCGCGGCCCGGTCTGTGACCAGGCCTCCAGAGATTTCAATTATCATTTCTGATGGAATTAGTGGACACATGGGAGATTGATGTGGATGTATAGGGGGAATTGAAGTGGTTGTAAGGGGGGACTGAAGTGAATGTATGGGGACTGAAATGAGTGTATGGGGGTTTGAAGTGGATTTAAGAAGTTTGAGGTAGATAGGAGATTTGAAGTGGATTTAGGGAGTTGGAAGTCGATTTCGGAGGGAGGATGACGTCAGTGGAAAAGGTTTAAGGAATATATGGGGCTGCGTAGGTAGATAAACTCTGGAAACCCTTCACAGGCATGTCACTGTGCTCTTCAGAATTTTGTTACCCTCAGGTGTTTTATATTTATAAAAATACTGGATGATTACGAATGCGGACTATTGATATTAATGATAAATAACAAAAAAAGGCTTTGTAAAGGGTCCAAGTCGGACCGAAACGTCGTCGTAAGCTTCTCTCTTTTATGTGCGGGTTATTTGTGTATAGTGATATTAATGATTAAAACGCACAGCAAACTTTTGTTGGGGCAACGTTTCTCTCTCTCTAGAGCGAAACAATAAAACTTTCTCTGCTTGTGTCTTACCCCAAAATATGGAATTTAATTTCTCTTCCTTTATGAAAACAGAAGAATAATTATATGTTGAGATAGGAACGTATTTCTCGGCCATTAGCAGTAAACTTTCCTGAGTGAAATTTAAGTGGACTTATCTTCACCTGAATTTCAGTCCTATTTACCATGCAAAAGCATTTCAGATTAGTCTTGGATTTCAGAGCAATTTTTGTCTTGATAATGTAGCTTGGTTCATTCATTCTTTGACTTCTAGGTGATGTCACAATATTGGTAATCTAGATTCAATTAGTATGCGCTGACGTTATTGGGAGGGTCGCTGAGTCATGACTCACTCTTCTGCAACAATTTAGTATGTATCTTGTGGTAATATTTCACCAGTAAGGTCTCGCAATAAAGCGCTGTATAGCCCTTGTGGTTTAGCGCTTCTTTTTGATTATAATAATAATTCACAGACTCAGCAGTTGTTGCTCACTCTAAATTACATGCACACGGAGGTGTGTTGGTGCCTGGAGCTTGAGTTAGACTTTCTGAGAAGAGTACTTGTGGTGAGAAATTGGCGAGGCTTATAGTTTATGGCCTAACTTTGTCTTATCTTTTTCAGACGATGCCAAAAAAAAAAAAAACATTGAAGTCGCTTCAGTAGAAAAGACAGACAAATTACAAACAGATATTGACAGAGTCTTCCAGTGAGCAAGAAAACATGTCCTTATGTTGTGTTGATAAATTGCAGCTGCTTTGATATGGAAAAAAAATAGCTGGAAATAAACACACTAAAAAAACACAGATAATCTCAAAGAATGAAAGGAACGTGTAAAATGTTTTAGGAAGAATAATGATTTACTGATCATTTAAAGAAAATAAAGCAAATGCAGCAAAGGGCCCGAAAAAAATGGCAGTGTAAAGAGAGAAAGCTTTCAAAAAGGTCATTGTTTAACAGATATATGAAAGTGTGTAACAAATTGCAGCTGCTTCGATGTAAAAAAGAATTAAGAAGTCAAAATAAGTGTAGAATATAAAACGCAGTTAGATTCTTCATGGCTCGCGGGAAGTCAGTAAAATATCGTTGAACATTAATGTCGTCTTCAATATTAAAGAAGACTTAATCTTTTAAAGGGCTGGACCAGGGGGCGATGACCCCAGTGATGAAGTACCTTATAGGTAGTTAAGGCTAGAAAAATTATAAGGTGGATTATGATTAGTTTTAAAACGAGAGAAGCCACACTAATGTTGGTAGTGTTCGAAACGTGTGTCTGCTGCCACCTAGGATGTTATGTCCTCATCTTCACAACAGCTGAGAAATTCGAGCTTCCAATAATATATCTGTTGTCAATTTCAAGGGGTTTCTACCCTACCATCCCGGTGTTAGGCCAAACTTCCATGTTGAGTACCTGTTTAACCAGGCTGTTGCTGTTAGCGACCCGCTGGCCCGCATAACTAATTATTGTAATGGGGAGCGCTAAACCCATAGGATTATACAGCGCATGTGGGGGGGGGGATATGGAAGGTATTCAGGCTCAATTCAGGGAACTGGAGCACAGATCCAATTCCCTAGATCAAGAGCCCCTCACCAGCGTCAAGGAACCTCCGTTGAGCGGTCGCATAGCTAAGACTCGCTGCAGTTGTTTGTTTCACAGCTAAAAAGTGATGTATATTCCCTAACAAAAAAAGTTGCGCTTACCAAAAGGGTTGAATTAAAGAATATAGTTAACGGGAAATGACGGATATGTCGTTAATCAACGTAAGCCTGAGCGTGTGCGCGCCTGCACTTACATGTAGCAGATTTGTATCACCGTTCAATACTTCATTGTTTAGGGGGGGGGTTAAAGGCATTCAATATACAGGAATTCAGCATGTTGGTAGTGCCACTGTGTTATCAGTGATATTGCTCTGGTAGTGCCACTGTGTGACGCTTACTGATGGTGCCCAAGACTGTGTCGCACACAACAAACACACTCACCGTCTTTTATGGGTAAAATCCTGTAACTTCTCTATGAAACACGTTTTATACTGGAAGACCAGTTAGCTGTGTGCTGTCATGCAGGTTGTAACGAAATAATAATAATGAATTAGACCTATGTGCAACACTTGGGTATCTTTATTGAGGAAACGTTTCGCCACACAGTGGCTTCATCAGTCCATACGAAGGAGAATGGTGAAGATTAGGAGGAGTTTGAGGTAATCAGTCCCTCAGCCTTGAGTCGATGTGGTCAGTCCATCAATCTTCTCAAGATTGATGGACTGACGACATCGACTCAAGTCTGAGGGACTGATTACCTCAAATTCCTCCTGTTCTTCCTTTTTTCGAAACGTTTCCTCAATAAAGATACTTAAGTGTTGCATATGTGTCTAATTTATCAACATGTCGTTTCTCCGAACCATTCATCTACAATAATTTGTTGGTGCTATTGTTTAGAGAACAGAAGCGACGCCAGACGTAGAGAATAAAACTAGATAAAGGAGAGGATGAGGAGAAAAAGGGAGAGAGAAAGAGAGAGAGGAAGGGGGGGGGTCTAGGCCACTGCATGTAATAATGGAATTAAAAAAAAAAATTGCCATTCTGTTTAGAAGAGGAAGTGAAAGCTGCATGATGAGGAAGAGGAAATGGTAAGGAGGAAGAAGAACGGAATGATAAGGAAGAAGAGAAAACAACAGGATTATCAGGAAGAGAGATGAGGAAGCGAAGAACAGGTAATACAAATATATTAATCTGGTTATACTACCAAATTTAGATTGTTTATGGTAAATTTAGTGAAAACGTCAGTGGTTATTTTTTGTGCCGTTAAATAGTATTGAAGGCATTGATTGACACTGGTATGGCCCATGAAGAGCATGGAACAGGCTGTCACTCTTCTATTCTTAACGACCTGCCGTGCCTGTGAACACTAGCATTGGATCGGAACAACTTTACACTTCACAATATCGTACTGGTTGTGAAAACGTGATGGAGGAGGATCTTGAAGGGGGCGCCTGGACACTTCTTCCTGGTTCCTGCTGTAACTGTTGGTGGGTTATTCGTCAGGACGCAGTACAGTAGAGAGATACCGTCAGGAGACAGTAAAAGTGTCGACTAGGTGGGGTCAGGAGCTCCTGACCCCACCTGAGGGTTCCCAGCCTCATTGGAATAGCGACATAGGATGAGCCCATGGTAAGGTGGAGGAGGACTGGGTGTAGCCGGAGGGGCGGGAGGGAAGAGGCTGCGGCTGGCGGCCTCCCGAGGTGTCTCTCGTAAAAGAAAAACTAATTAGCAGTTTCCTTTCGAGAATTAATTAGCATAAGGGAATGGGTCTCTATCGCGCGTTAAATATTCCTCTGAAATATTGACCTTTTTTGTGGGAGGGAGGAGGGAAGGAAGGGGTGGGGAGGGAAGGGAAGCGAAGGGAGGGAGGGGAGAGGAGAGTAACGAGATATATTCACTTAAGATTTTACATTTTAAGGTAAAAATGTAAAATAAATTGATTTCATAATAGAAAGATTAAAATATATAGTGATATTATTGCATGATGATTTCTAGAAATTTGATCTTGCAAGCAAATATATTCCGATTAACTGGGGTGAATTTTAGTCACGATATCATATTTATATTTTATCTTCACCTACAGGTACACAGGCGTACCTGTAGGTGAAGATAAAGCACTAGTGTCATTAGTAAGCTGTGGTCTGCCTTGATGAGTGTGTCGTTTGTCTGTGGTTGAAGTTTCAACATGTGTTTGGATGTTAGGCTGTGTTGTGGGCCTCACCCTGGTGAATAATTCCAAAATGCGAATGTGCTGCAGGAAAGATTTAAGGTGATGAATAGCCAGCTTATAATATATGATGAGTACGAAGTGTCTGTACTTTGTATCTAATGATGAAGATACAACGTGACCTCGTATGAGTGTTGATGTGACCCTTCATGTTTCCATTCTCTTTCCATTATATTTTGTCTCCCTCACATTATTCCTACTTCCGTCCTTGCCCTTCATTTTCTACCCCTTTCCACTTTCTCCTAGGATATTCCGTCCTCTTTCATTTCCTTTTCCTTTATTGTTCTCCCTTTATTTCTCTCCCCATCCCCCCGCTTTCTTCAACTTCCTCTATTAAACGTTCTTTCCCTCTCTTTATTTCCCTCTCCTCTCTCTTGTCCTCCTCCCCTTCCCTTGCCTTGCACTTTCCATCCCTCTTCTGAAGGATAATAGAACAGCGAGCCAGACTTACGACATCTCTTTATAATACTCTGTAAATTCCCGATGTTTTCTCATTTTTCCCCGTTTGTTTATTGCCAAGTATTGAACGTCATCAGCTGGAAGTTTCTACGGATTTCTGTCTCTCACTCCTGAGATATTGCAAGACTAATGGTTGCAGTTTGATCAGTTTCTTTTCCCTGTGACTCTCCCGTCTCGTCTCTCATTGTTTATGCAAGTGAGTCATGTTGAAGGGGTGGTCTTACGGTTTATGGGGGGGGATGGGGAGTGCTTTCTGGAGGATGTTATATGTAGGGTGGGGAGTGGAGTGTTGGGCGGGGTGGTTATGTGGAGAGTGGAGGGAGGGAGGATTGTGGTATTATGTTCGTAGATACAGTGTGCAAAGTTTAATGGTGCGAATTGGAATATTTGTGTGGAAGGGGGGGGGCCGTTCGAGGGTGCGAGGGAGTGGTTTGAAGATGCGGGGGGAAATGGTTTGGGGGTGCGGGAGAGTGGTTTGAGGGTGAGGGTGGGGGGGGAGTGGTTTGAGGGTGAGGGGGAGTGGTTTGAGGGTGCAGGGGGAGTGGTTTGAGGGTGCGAGGGGAGTGGTTTGAGGGTGCGGGGGAGTGATGGTGTGCACTTTCTTTTGGGTGGTACGAAGTTTTATGCTGTGTGTACTCACCTAGTTGAGGTTGCAGGGGTCGAGTCCAAGCTCCTGGCCCCGCCTCTTCACTGGTCGCTACTAGGTCACTCTCCCTGAACCATGAGCTTTATCGTACCTCTGCTTAAAGCTGTGTATGGATCCTGACTCCACTACATCGCTTCCCAAACTATTCCACTTCCTGACTACTCTGTGGCTGAAGAAATACTTCCTAACATCCCCTTTGATTTTATCTGTGTCCTTCAACTTCCAACTGTGTCCCTTGTTACTGTGTCCAGTCTCTGGAACATCCTGTCTTTGTCCACCTTGTCAATTCCTCTCAGTATTTTGTAAGTCGTTATCATTGTCCCCCCTATCTCTCCTGTCCTCCAGTGTCGTCAGGTTGATTTCCCTTAACCTCTCCTCATAGGGCATACCCCTTGGCTCTGGGGACTAATCTTGTTGCAAATCTTTGCACTTTCTCTGTTTCTTTACGTGCTTGGCTAGGTGTGGGTTCCAAACTGGTGCCGCATACTCCAATATGGGCCTAACGTACACGGTGTACAGGGTCCTGAACGATTCCTTATTAAGATGTCGGAATGCTGTTCTGAGGTTTGCTAGGCGCCCATATGCTGCAGCAGTTATTTGGTTGATGTGCGCTTCAGGAGGTGTGCCTGGTGTTTATACTCACCCCAAGATCTTTTTCCCTGAGTGAGGTTTTTTAGTCTCTGGGCCCCCCAGACTGTACTCCGTCTGGAGTCTTCTTTGCCCTTTCCCCCAAACTTTATGACTTTGCACTTGGGGGGGTTGAACTCCAGGAGCCCAAATTGGGTGGGCCAGGGCTGCAGCCTGTCCAGATCCCTTTGTATTCTGCCCGGGGTTCGATCGAATGAATTCTTCCCCATCAACTTCAGTATCTGCAAACAGGGACACTTTAGAGTCCATTCCTTCCCTCATGTCGTTCAAAATCCCGAAACAGCACTGGGGCGTAGATGACCCCTGTGGGACCCCGCTGGTCACATGCCCACTCTGACACCTCGCCACGTACCATGACTCGCTGCTGTCTTCCTGACAAGTATTCCCTGATCCATTGTAGTGCCTTCCCTGTTATCCCTGCTTGGTCCTCCAGTTTTTGCACTAATCTCTTGTGTGGTACTGTGTCAAACGCCTTCTTGCAGTCCAAGAAAATGCAATCCACCCACCCCTCTCTCTCTTGTCTTACTGCTGTCACCATGTCATAGAACTCCAGTAGGTTTGTGCCACAGGATTTCCCATCCCTGAAACCATGTTGACTGCTGTTGATGAGGTCATTCCTTTCTAGGTGTTCCACCACTCTTCTCCTGATAATCTTCTCCATGACTTTGCATACTATACATGTCAGTGACACTGGGACTACATTTGCTGTCTTCCATTCCTCAGGCAATCTCCCTGTTTCGATAGATGTATTGAATATTGTTGTTAGGGGTACACATAGCGCCTCTGCTCCCTCTCTCAGGACCCATGGAGAGATGTTATCTGGCCCCATTGCCTTTGAGGTATCTAGCTCACTCAGAAGCCTCTTCACTTCTTCCTCGGTTGTGTGTACTGTGTCCAGCACATGGTGGTGTGCCCCACCTCTCCGTCTTTCTGGAGCCCCTTCTGTCTCCTCTGTGAACACTTCTTTGAATCTCTTGTTGAGTTCCTCACATACTTCACGGTCATCTCTTGTTGTCTCTCCTCCTTCCTTCCTTAGCCTGATTACCTGGTCCTTGACTGTTGTTTTCCTCCTGATGTGGCTGTATAACAGCTGCGGGTCAGATTTGGCTTTCGCTGCTATGTCGGTTTCATATTGTCGTTGGGCCTCCATTCTTATCTGTGCATATTCGTTTCTGGCTCTACGACTGTGTGTGTGTGCGCGCGCGTGTTTGTGTGTGCGTGTGTGTGCGCGCGCGTGTGTGTGCGCGTGTTTGTGTGTGTTTGTGTGTGCGCGTGTGTGCGTGTGTGTGCGTGTGTGTGGTGTTGCGTGTGTGCGTGTGTGCGCGGTGTGTGTGTGCTACGTGTGTGCGTGTACGTGCGTGTGTGTGCGTGTGTGCGCGTACGTGTGCGTGTGTGTGCGTACGTGTGCGTGTGTGTGTGTGTACGTTGTGTGTTTGCCGAGTGTGTGTGTGTGTGCGTGTGCGTGTGCATGTGTGTGTGCTTGTGTGTGTGTGCTTGTGTGTGTGTGGCTTGTGTGTGTGTGTGTGCTTGTACTCACCTAATTGTACTCACCTAATTGTGGTTGCAGGGGTCGAGACTCAGCTCCTGGCCCCGCCTCTTCACTGATCGCTACTGGATCCTCTCTCTCTCTGCCTCCTGAGCTTTGTCATACCTCTTCTTAAAACTATGTATGGTTCCTGCCTCCACTACTTCACTTGCTAGCTATTCCACTTGCTGACAAACTCTATGACTGAAGAAATACTTCCTAACGTCCCTGTGACTCGTCGAGTCTTCAGCTTGCAGTTGTGACCCCTTGTCCCTGTGTCCCCTCTCTAGAACATCCTATCTCTGTCCACCTTGTCTATTCCCCGCAGTATCTTGTATGTCGTTATCATGTCTCCCCTGACCCTTCTGTCCTCCAGTGTCATCAGTCCGATTTCCCTTAACCTTTCCTCGTACGACATTCCCTTGAGCTCTGGACTAGCCTTGTTGCAAACCTTTGTACTTTCTCTAACTTCTTGACGTGCTTGACCAGGTGTGGGTTCCAGACTGGTGCTGCATACTCCAGTATGGGCCTAACATACACAGTGTACAGTGTCTTGAACGATTCCTTATTAAGGTATCGGAACGCTATTCTCAGGTTTGCCAGGCGCCGTATGCTGCAGCGGTTATTTGGTTGATGTGTGCCTCCGGTGATGTGCTCGGTGTTATGGTCACCCAAGGTCTTTCTCCCTGAGTGAGGTCTGTAGTCTTTGTCCACCTAGCCTATACTCTGTCTGCGGTCTTCTTTGCCCTCCCCAATCTTCATGACTTTGCATTTGGCTGGATTGAATTTGAGAAGCCAGTTACTGGACCACATGTCCAGCCTCTCCAGGTCTCTTTGCAGTCCTGCCTCATCCTCGTCCGATTTAATTCTTCTCATCAACTTCACGTCATCTGCGAACAGGGACACTTCAGAGTCTATTCCTTCCATCATGTCGTTCACATATATCAAAAATAGCACTGGTCCTAGAACTGACCCCTGTGGGACCCCGCTCGTAACAGGCGCCCACTGTGATACCTCTTCACGTACCATGACTCGTTGCTGCCTCCCTGTCAGGTATTCCCTTATCCATTGCAGTGCCCTTCCTTTTACGTGTGCCTGATCCTCCAGCTTCTGCACTAATCTTTGTGGGGAACTGTGTCAAAGGCCTTCCTGCAGTCTAGGAAAACGCAATCTACCCAACCCTCTCTCTCGTGTCTTACTTCTGTTACCTTGTCATAAAACTCCAGGAGGTTTGTGATACAAGATTTGCCTTCCATGAACCCATGCTGGTTTTCATTTATAATCTTGTTCCTTTCCAGGTGTTCGACCACTCTCCTCCTGATAATCTTCTTTGTGTGTGTGTGCTTTGTGTGTGTGTGTGTGTGTGTGTGTGTGTGTGTGTGTGTGTGTGTGGTGTGTGTGTGTGTGTGTGTGTGTGTGTGTGAAAGAGAGAGAGTTGAACAACCTCACGATTTTGTTTCTTCAT
Source organism: Cherax quadricarinatus (assembly GCF_026875155.1). Taxonomy (NCBI): domain Eukaryota; kingdom Metazoa; phylum Arthropoda; class Malacostraca; order Decapoda; family Parastacidae; genus Cherax; species Cherax quadricarinatus. The sequence continues at coordinate 2,580,965 of NC_069419.1, read as the reverse complement.
CGTACACGAGCAAAATTGGTTATTATATTGAATTTTTCTCTCTTCTTTCCCCTCCCTCCCTTTTCCTGTTCTTATCTTTCCCCTTCATCCCTTTCCCTCATCTTTCTCCTCCCTCCCTTTCCCTTTTTTTTGTTCCCCTCCCTTTATTTTGTCTTATCTTCTCTTCCCTCCCTTTCCCTTTTATTTTCTTCCCTCCCTCCCTTTCCTTTTTATCTTTTTCTCATCCTTTCCCTTTTCCCTTTTCTTCTTTTTCCTCTCTTTTCCCTTTCCTTTTCTTCTTTCCCCTTTCCCCCTTTCCCTTTCTTATTT
>NC_069419.1:2562640-2580156 GCF_026875155.1 Cherax quadricarinatus | reverse complement strand
GTTAAAGGAGGTGGGAGGGGCGTTCGTCAGGTCCTCTGGGAAGATTCTACAAAACTTGCCCAATTGAAGAGCGTCAACTTTGGCCATTTGATTTCCCCTCCCTTCCCCCCCCCCCCCCCATCACTTGTTACCATGGCCCCTTCCATCTCCCCTGGCAACCAGTCCCTCCCTCTTCCCCTACCTGCAACCAGGGCCTGGCGAGAGTCTCCCGAGACACATTCTGTGTTGACACACGAGGCTGAAACTGCCCTCAACACCTGCAACTTTTCTACATGTGGCTGGCAACTGTTTACTTGCAGGGAGACAGTCAGTGGCTTCGTGTACTTGGTGGGTAGACAACAGTGTGTGAAAATTGAAGACTGTTCAACATTTTGTACTTTGTTCTTCTCTTGCTTGTTTATGAACATGGTAGCTGGGAGGTAACCCTTACTCACCTGTGCTGACAGTCAGTATACATAGCTTTAATAACTTGTTTCTCTAATATTTAATAAAGGTGTAAAGCTGACGAGACGTAGGTACACAATTTAGTGAAGAGATTATTGGTACAACGTTTCACCCACTAACGGGCTTTATCAGGTACATTATTTTCTTAGTCAAGTCCACTCGTGGGTGAAACTTTGTATCAATAAAGACTTAAGAGCACTGACTGCCTATTTACCACCAGTTCATACTCCTGTAAATATTTTTTATTCCAGTTTAAGAAGCCAGGCCGCGGGGGGCGACGATCCCCGCGATGTGCTCCCCATATCCATACACAATATTTTATCACCACAACGTTCAAACAAACACAGGTTTATGAGGCAGTATTTTTCTTGTGAGTTAGATTCATTAATATGAATTAACGTGAGTTGCAAACTTATACTTCTATACTATTATTAAGAAGCCTAACCTATTTTTTTTCTAAATTTTACATATGATGTTACTCGGCTTATCAAACACCAGAATTAATTTAATTTTAACATCAATGTAATATAGTTTCATCAGAAAGTATTTGCAATGTACAAAAATATATATAAATTCTGCGAATAAAAGTCATCATTGCTTTACAAGCTAAGTCCTTAAGATCTGAGTAAAAGGCACAATTGACTAACTCAGTATAGTATGGTTAACTTCCCTTCGTGTGTTAGTGTGACTAGTTAATGGTCCAAGTCGGACCGAAACGTCGCCACAAAGTTTCTTTCTCCTGTGTGCGGGTTATTTTGTATTCCAGACACGATATTGTGCCTTTGTCTTCTTTACAGTCTGGTTGACCAGGCAACCACCAGGTGAACCTGGCCCAAGGCCGGGCTTAGAGAGTAGAAAAACTCTCGAAACTCGTAAGATATATATCAAAGTCTCTCGGAGTGCACTTAAAAGTTGACACAGTAAGAAGAGTGCTGGTATGCAGTCAGTATTGAGTAATAACAAGGCAGAATGAATGTCAAGATCTGTATGGTGTTTATGTTACGCATCACTAGGGAGAGTGTGCAACATATTGCCATTATATTGCAAAATATCCGGTGTTCTGATATATTCAGTGTCTGGCGTTCAGTATCCTTTCACTTTCATAACATGCAGATACAAGCTTCATCAAATGTTGACGCGGGATATTCAACAAGCTCTCCCAGCTGGTAACTCTTCCTGCTGGTAACTCTTCCTGCTGGTAACTCTTCCTGCTGTAACTCTCCCTGCTGGTAACTCTCCCTGCTGGTAACTCTCCCTGCTGGTAACTCTCCCTGCTGGTAACTCTCCCTGCTGGTAACTCTCCCTGCTGGTAACTCTCCCTGCTGGTAGCTCTCCCTGCTGGTAACTCTCCCTGCTGGTAGCTCTCCCTGCTGGTAACTCTCCCTGCTGGTAACTCTCCCTGCTGGTAACTCTCCCTGCTGGTAACTCTTCCTGCTGGTAACTCTCCCTGCTGGTAACTCTCCCTGCTGGTACCCCTCCCTGCTGGTAGCCCTCCCTGCTGGTAACTCTCCCTGCTGGTAACTCTCCCTGCTGGTAACTCTCCCTGCTGGTAACTCTCCCTGCTGGTAACTCTCCCTGCTGGTAGCTCTCCCTGCTGGTAACTCTCCCTGCTGGTAGCTCTCCCTGCTGGTAACTCTTCCTGCTGGTAACTCTTCCTGCTGGTAACTCTCCCTGCTGGTACCTCTCCCTGCTGGTACCTCTCCCAGCTGGTAACTCTTCCTACTGGTAACTCTCCCTGCTGGTAACTCTCCCTGCTGGTAGCTCTCCCTGCTGGTAGCTCTCCCTGCTGGTAACTCTTCCTGCTGGTAACTCTTCCTGCTGGTAACTCTTCCTGCTGGTAACTCTTCCTGCTGGTAACTCTCCCTGCTGGTACCTCTCCCTGCTGGTACCTCTCCCAGCTGGTAACTCTCCCTGCTGGTAACTCTCCCTGCTGGTAACTCTCCCTGCTGGTAACTCTCCCTGCTGGTAACTGTTCTTGCTGGTAACTCTTCCTGCTGGTAACTCTTCTTGCTGGTAACTCTTCCTGCTGGTAACTCTTCTTGCTGGTAACTCTTCCTGCTGGTAACTCTTCTTGCTGGTAACTCTTCCTCCTGGTAACTCTTCTTGCTGGTAACTCTTCCTCCTGGTAACTCTTCTTGCTGGTAACTCTTCCTGCTGGTAACTCTTCTTGCTGGTAACTCTTCCTGCTGGTAACTCTTCTTGCTGGTAACTCTTCCTGCTGGTAACTCTTCTTGCTGGTAACTCTTCCTGCTGGTAACTCTTCCTGCTGGTAACTCTTCCTGCTGGTAACTCTTCCTGCTGGTAACTCTCCCTGCTGGTACCTCTCCCTGCTGGTACCTCTCCCAGCTGGTAACTCTCCCTGCTGGTAACTCTCCCTGCTGGTAACTCTCCCTGCTGGTAACTCTCCCTGCTGGTAACTGTTCTTGCTGGTAACTCTTCCTGCTGGTAACTCTTCTTGCTGGTAAACTCTTCCTGCTGGTAACTCTTCTTGCTGGTAACTCTTCCTGCTGGTAACTCTTCTTGCTGGTAACTCTTCCTGCTGGTAACTCTTCTTGCTGGTAACTCTTCCTGCTGGTAACTCTTCTTGCTGGTAACTCTTCCTTGCTGGTAACTCTTCCTGCTGGTAACTCTTCTTGCTGGTAACTCTTCCTGCTGGTAACTTTCTTGCTGGTAACTCTTCCTGCTGGTAACTCTTCCTGCTGGTAACTCTTCCTGCTGGTAACTCTTCCTGCTGGTAACTCTTCCTGCTGGTACCTCTCACTGTCGACAGGTGTCAGCTCAGTCCATGCTTCACGGCTGTGTTCATGCTTCACGGCTGTGTTCATGCTTCACGGCTGTGTTCATGCTTCACGGCTGTGTTCATGCTTCACGGCTGTGTTCATGCTTCACGGCTGTGTTCATGCTGAAAGCTTCATTTATCGCACACCTTCGCATGATTTGAAGACGCAAGTTGTTTTAGACGCATTTTTTTAGACGCAAGTTTTCTTTAAGCGCAACTTTTTTTAGTACCAAGTTCGATTTTTTTTATATTTAAAAGCATAAGTTTTTCGCTTTTAGGGCTCCAGGTTTTCCTCTAAAATATCCTTGTATATTCTGAAATCCATCCGTGCCTCAGTTTTAACAAGGACACTGGGACCGGAGGACGAAAAACAGCCCAGAGGAAAACAAGTTCCGCCTCACTGCTTCACAGTGATGGCGGTCTTCTGATTCACGTTTCACTTTTTGCTTCATATATATATATATATATATTATTATATATATATATATATAATATTATATATATATATATATATATATATATATATATATATATATATGTCGTGCCGAATATGTAAAACTGGTCAATTAGCAAGAACTCATTTAAAATTAAGTCCTTTTTGAAATTTTCTCTTATACGTTTAAAGATATATTTTTTTCATTAATGTTAATGTAAAAAATTTTAATTTTACACCAAAAGAATCTTAGAAAACTTACCTAACCTTATTATAACAAGAGCAATTTATTTTAGCCTAACCCAACTAAATATATTTTAAATACGTTTACAATAATTTAATACTAAACAAACACAATCAAATATATTTTTTTCGTTAGGTTCAGAATGATTTTGACGAAATTATTACATACACAAATTTTCGCTTGTCCTATATGGCAAGATGAATGTTGCTATTTAAGCCAAGATCGCAAGTTCTGCCTATTCGGCACGACGTATATATATATATATATATATATATATATATTATATATATATTATATATATATTATATATATATATATATATATATATATATATATATATATATGTATATATATATAATATATATATATATATATATATAATATATATATATATATATATATATATATATATATATATATATATATATATTATATATATATATATATATATATATATATATATATATATATATATATATACTGCGTGTCTGAATGTCCAAACAGTTTTAATTTTGTTTCACCCAACCATAAAATTACTCTCAATTTGTAGACCCGTGGTATGTATCGGCTCAAAAAAAAAAAAGATTATGTAATGGAGGTCACTCCACTGTGAAGCACAGAGGCAGAGATGTGTAGTGGGGAGGAGTGAGGAGAGTACACAGCCTGCCAGGTGGGGTGTGTAGGCCTTGCAAGTGTCATGAATACTGAGCCTAGGTGGGAGTGGAATTCCTCGGCCAGCTTTACGTATGGGTGTTGTGTGATAGGCTGAGCGGAGGAGTAGATTAAAGGAGATAGAGCAGACAGCTTGAGGGAGTAGTAGGTCACGGGAGAGAGAGAGTAGCTCCTTCACATCCATCAGCTTCCATTCTTTACTTTTTATACTTCATTACTTACTAACATCCCTGTGTCTCATCTTTTAGGTCTATAACCACTTTTTATTCCTCGCATTTCACTCTTATCCCTATAAACCGTATTGAGAATTATGTCGCAATCATACCTCTCCCAGTACTCTTTCTCCTCCAGAGACATCTCTGATATACCTTTGATATGCCTTTGAAGACTTTCGACAGTTAATCTACTCTCTGATTCTGGCCATGGGCCAGGCTTGTCTGGTGCTTGCCTGGTCAACCAGGCTGTTGCTGCTGGAGGCCCGCTGCCCCACATATCCATCAAAACCTGGTTGATCTGGCACCTAGTGAAGATACTTGTCCAGTTTCCTCTTGACGGCTTCTACACTTGTCCCAGCTGTGTTTCTGATATCTTCTGGTAACACGTTGAATAGTCTGTGACCCCGGATGTTGATACAGTGTTCCCTTATTGTCCCCACCGCACCCTTCTCCTCACTGGGTTTATTTTGCACTTCCTCTCATATATCTCACTCCAGTATGTTGTTATGGCAGTGTGCAGATTTGGGACCAGGCCCTCGAGTACTTTCCAGGTATATATTATCATGTATCTTTCCTCCGCTCCAATGAACACATGTTCAAGACTTGCAGGCGTTCCCAGTAGTTTAGGTGCTTTACTGGCTCAATGTGAGCCGTAAACGATCTCTGTATTAGTTCCAGCTCCGATATTTCTCCTGCCCTGAACGGGGCCGTCAGCACTGAACATTATTCTAAGTGAGGGAGCACTAGCGATTTGAAGTGTGTCACCATTAGCATTATTTCCCTTGTTATGAATGTTCTCAATGCCCACCCCGTCATCTTCCTGCATGCCGTGATCTTGGTCTTGTTATGATGTTTAAAAGTAATGTCCGCTGGCATAATTATTCCCAGGTCTTTAACGTGTTCCTTACGTTCTGTTTGGTGACCCTCTTGAGTTTTGTATATAGTACTCCTTTTTAGTTCTTCATTCTTTCCATACCTAAGCAGCTGGAACTTATCACCACTGAACGTCATGTTGTTTTCCACTGCCCACTAGAAAACCCTGTTTATGTTTTCCTGTACTTTTTCAGTGTCCTCTACCGTACTGATTTTCATGCTTATTTTAGTGTCATCTGCAAATGATGATAGAAAAGTGTGCCGGGTGTTTTTATCTATGCTATGAGGATGAAGAACAGCAGAGGTGCCATGATAGTGCCTTGAGGCACTGAGCTTTTGAAGTTACTGATGCTGGATCTTGCCCTGTTCACTACTCCTTTTTGTGTTCTGTATATTAGGAACCCGAAAATCCATCTGCCTACCTTCCCCGTAATGCCCATGGCCTTCATTTTGTGCGCTATCACTCCATGATCGCATTTGTCAAAACGCCTTTGCAAAATCTGTGTAAATCACATCTGCGTTTTGGTCGTCTTCCAGTGCCTCCGTAATGCTGTCATAATGGTTCAGCAGCTATGACAGACATGATCGTCCTGCTCTAAAACCATGCTGGTTCGGGTTATGCAGGTTATGCTGGTCCATGAAATTTGTAATCTGCCGTCTCATCACTCGAAGATTTTTATGATGTAAGAGGTTAGGGCTACTGGTCTGTAATTTTTAGCCTTACTACCTCCCTTATGCATGCCATGAATTTGGTCCAGGTGCTGAGTGAGTGGGCATGTTTCCCATTTCTTTTTTGAAAACTATGGGATTTGTCCTGATGTCAGCTAGTTGGTCTGTGCGGCCTTCTGCTGGAGTGAATAATATTTCTGCATTTTCTACCTTGCTGTCATTTAGTGGGTGGCTGAACACCGACTCATACTGTTCTTTTAGGATTTCACTCATTTCCTGTTCATCGTCAGTATACGAGTCTCCTCTCAATAATGATTCAATTCTTCAGGTAGTTCTTAGCTTGGATTTTACATAGGAATTGAAATATTTTGGGTTTCTTGCAATATCCTGTATGGCCTTTTGTTCCCTTTGTACTTCTTCTGTGAGGTATGACATCCTAAGTTTTTGCTCTAATTCAGTGATCTCTCTGCTAAGTCTATCTTTGTACAAGAATGGTATACAATACCGACAAGATGAAATTAAGACACATGTGCAACATCTGGGTATCTTTATTGTAGACGTCTACAATAAAGATACCAGATGTTGCACATGTGTCTCAATTTCATCTTGTCAGTATTGTATACCATTCTTGCACAACCTGTCAGACACTGCAACATCTTGGAATCTTGATTCTGAGGACATGTACATAACCTTCACGACTACGACAACTACTACTACAACTAACCCATCTCTTTGGGTAGGACCTACTTCCACTGGGGAATCCCACCTACCAGTGACTATGCCCTCGTCTGCTACCCGTCCCATTTCCTCCTGACGTTACTATATAAGCGTCAGGCGCCTTGCTTCTGCTTCAGAATCTCCACGACTGCGGTGCTCTTCGCATCTACTGATAGGTTGAGGGACTGATTACCTCATCTTCTGTACATAGTTCTCCTGTCTTCTAGTTATGTCCTGGAATTTGTATTGATAAAGCCACTGGATGGCGAAACGTCTACAATGAAGATACCCAGATGTTGCACATGTGTCTCTATTTCATTAAGTCTATCTTTCCTGTTGTAGCATATTTGTGTGTCTGAGCAATTCAGTGACTCGTTTTCTACTTTTGTACAATCTACGCTCGCTTTCTATATCTGATCTTCTTCTGGGTTTCCTTAAGGGTACGTACTTCATAAATACCATGTATGTTTCTCTATTCAGCTTCTCTAGGCACTGGTGGGTATTTAGGGTGCTTATGTCTGATTCCCAGGGTATGTCTGATAGCTCTTGGTTTATTTTTTCCCAGTCAATTCTGTGGTTGTTAAGGTACAGTTTTTGTTTCTCCTCAAGATACACCACCATAGCACTAATCGGGCTTCAAACATTAAGACCTTATCACAGAACGGGTGAGGTTCGAACCCTAGGTAGGCGAATGCTCAGACACACAGGTCAGTGTGTAAACCACTGGACCAGCTGGCTCGAATAGGATTCATCTGTTCTGTGATTTGTTTACAATCGTGTTAGTATGATTTCGCGAGTCATTAAGACGTTCTTTGAACCTTTGGATTTTTTTGTTTTTGATCAAGTGGTGCTGCATATTGTGAATTATTAAGATGGATGTGAGAAACCTTTGTTCAGAGTTCTCAAGGTGAAGAAGTCTTTATCTAGGTTCATGAGGATTTTGATATTTGCTAGGCTTACACCGACTACTGGACTACACGAGGAACACATCATGAGGTTAATGTGCTACACACACGAGGAACACATCATGAGGTTAATGTGCTACTCACACGAGGAACACATCATGAGGTTAATGTGCTACACACACGAGGAACACATCATGAGGTTAATGTGCTACTCACACGAGGAACACATCATGAGGTTAATGTGCTACACACACGAGGAACACATCATGAGGTTAATGTGCTACACACACGAGGAACACATCATGAGGTTAATGTGCTACACACACGAGGAACACATCATGAGGTTAATGTGCTACACACACGAGGAACACATCATGAGGTTAAAGTGCTACACACACGAGGAACACATGAGGTTAATGTACTACACACACGAGGAACACATCATGAGGTTAAAGTGCTACACACACGAGGAACACATGAGGTTAATGTGCTACACACACGAGGAACACATGAGGTTAATGTACTACTCAGGTGAGGAACACTTCATCTCCCCTTGATGCTCCTAATTACTCTCCCGGGCAGTACTCAATCTCCGAATCTTTCTAACTTTCCAGAATGGAACAATACACATACAACCCGCACATAGGAGAATGAAACTTACGACGACGTGACGGTCCGGACGTAAAATGTCGTCGTATCATTCTATGTGCGGGTTATTTATGTATTGTTCCAGTCACGGTATTGTGCATTTTGGTTCTTTTAATAATTGAAGTCTGTCCAGCCTTCCTCAAGTCAGTCTCTGTCTTTTTCCACTTTCATATTTTTCTAAATATTTTCAAATCATAATACTGCCGATATTGTTAACCTGTGTGAATATTAACTTTGTTTTAATTAACCTAATATGGCGAAGACAAATGAAAAAAGTTATTTGTGTAGTTAAGCTCGTGTAGGAGCTTAACTTACACACACCACCACACACACACACACATACACACACACCACACACACACACAAACTACACACACACACACACACATTATATATTATATTATTATATATATATATATATATATATATATTATATATATTATATAATATATATTATTTATTATATATATTATATATATATGTCGTGCCGAATATGTAAAACTGGTCAATTAGTAAGAACTCATTTAAAATTAAGTCCTTTAAAGATATATAAAGATATATATTTTTAATTAATGTTAGTGTAAAAAAAATTTAATTTGCACCAAAAGAAATCTTAGAAAACTTACCTAAACCTTATTATAACAAGAGCAATTTATTTTAGCCTAACCTAACTAAATATATTTTAAAATACGTTTACAATAATTTATTATAAACAAACACAATCAAATATATTTTTTTCGTTAGGTTCAGAATGATTTTGGCGAAATTATTGCATACACAAATTTTCACTTGTCCTATATGGCAAGATGAGCGTTGCTATTTAAGCCAAGATCGCAGTTCTGCCTATTTGCACGAAAATTTATTTTATATATATATTTATATTATATATATATATATATATATATATAATATATATTATTTATATTATATATTTTATATATATATATACACACACACGTACATATATACAGAGGTCAATAGTGTATCAACAAGAAACTTCGAGAGACTGTAAGAAACGTGCGATAACCTTATTTTTTTTTAAAGAACAAGTTTAGGTAGTGGGAGGGGCTGGGTGGGGGGTGGGGGTTGTGCTAGAAGGGGTGATGGTGGGTGGGTGGGGGGTTTGCTAGAGGGGGTGATGGTGGCGTGGGAAGTCCCTCAATATTATTTACCTGGTTATGGGCATGATGTTGGCCGAGGGTAGCTGCGTTATTGGTTAATTATCTGTGCACCTCGACCCTTCTCTGATAATTAAGTGGAGTGGGTGGAGAGGAGGGCAGGTGGTGTGGGTGGAGAGGAGGGCAGGTGGTGTGGGTGGAGAGGAGGGTAGGTGGTGTGGGTGGAGAGGAGGGCAGGTGGTGTGGGTGGAGAGGAGGGTAGGTGGTGTGGGTGGAGAGGAGGGTAGGTGGTGTGGGTGGAGAGGAGGGTAGGTGGTGTGGGTGGAGAGGAGGGCAGGTGGTGTGGGTGGAGAGGAGGGCAGGTGGTGTGGGTGGAGAGGAGGGTAGGTGGTGTGGGTGGAGAGGAGGGTAGGTGGTGTGGGTGGAGAGGAGGGTAGGTGGTGTGGGTGGAGAGGAGGGTAGGTGTGTGGGTGGAGAGGAGGGTAGGTGGTGTGGGTGGAGAGGAGGGTAGGTGGTGTGGGTGGAGAGGAGGGTAGGTGGTGTGGGTGGAGAGGAGGGTAGGTGGTGTGGGTGGAGAGGAGGGTAGGTGGTGTGGGTGGAGAGGAGGGTAGGTGGTGGGGGTGGAGAGGAGGGTAGGTGGTGTGGGTGGAGAGGAGGGTAGGTGGTGTGGGTGGAGAGGAGGGTAGGTGGTGTGGATGGAGAGGACGGTAGGTGGTGTGGGTGGAGAGGAGGGTAGGTGGTGTGGGTGGAGAGGAGGGTAGGTGGTGTGGGTGGAGAGGGAGGGCAGGTGGTGTGGGTGGAGAGGAGGGCAGGTGGTGTGGGTGGAGATGAGGGTAGGTGGTGTGGGTGGAGAGGAGGGCAGGTGGTGTGGGTGGAGAGGAGGGCAGGTGGTGTGGGTGGAGAGGAGGGCAGGTGGTGTGGGTGGAGATGAGGGTAGGTGGTGTGGGTGGAGAGGAGGGCAGGTGGTGTGGGTGGAGAGGAGGGTAGGTGGTTTGGGTGGAGAGGAGGGTAGGTGGTGTGGGCGGAGAGGAGGGCAGGTGGGTGTGGGTGGAGAGGAGGGCAGGTGGTGTGGGTGGAGATGAGGGTAGGTGGTGTGGGTGGAGAGGAGGGCAGGTGGTGTGGGTGGAGAGGAGGGTAGGTGGTTTGGGTGGAGAGGAGGGTAGGTGGTGTGGGTGGAGAGGAGGGCAGGTGGTGTGGGTGGAGAGGAGGGTAGGTGGTTTGGGTGGAGAGGAGGGTAGGTGGTGTGGGCGGAGAGGAGGGCAGGTGGTGTGGGTGGAGAGGAGGGCAGGTGGTGTGGGTGGAGATGAGGGTAGGTGGTGTGGGTGGAGAGGAGGGCAGGTGGTTGTGGGTGGAGAGGAGGGTAGGGGTTTGGGTGGAGAGGAGGGTAGGTGGTGTGGGTGGAGAGGAGGGCAGGTGGTGTGGGTGGAGAGGAGGGTAGGTGGTGTGGGTGGAGAGGAGGGTAGGTGGTGTGGGTGGAGAGGAGGGCAGGTGGTGGTGGGTGGAGAGGAGGGTAGGTGGGTGGGTGGAGAGGAGGGTAGGTGGTGTGGGTGGAGAGGAGGGTAGGTGGTGTGGGTGGAGAGGAGGGTAGGTGGTGTGGGTGGAGAGGAGGGCAGGTGGTGTGGGTGGAGAGGAGGGTAGGTGGTGTGTGGGTGGAGAGGAGGGTAGGTGGTGTGGGTGGAGAGGAGGGCAGGTGGTGTGGGTGGAGAGGAGGGCAGGTGGTGTGGGTGGAGAGGAGGGTAGGTGGTGTGGGTGGAGGGGAGGATAGGTGGTGTGGGTGGAGAGGAGGGTAGGTGGTGTGGGTGGAGAGGAGGGTAGGTGGTGTGGGTGGAGAGGAGGGTAGGTGGTGTGGGTGGAGAGGAGGGTAGGTGGTGTGGGTTGAGAGGAGGGCAGGTGGTGTGGGGTGAGAGGAGGGTAGGTGGTGTGGGTGGAGAGGAGGGTAGGTGGTGTGGGTGGAGAGGGGGGTAGGTGGTGTGGGTGGAGAGGAGGGTAGGTGGTGTGGGTGGAGAGGCCAGTAATTAGATGTTCAGACTGGAAGCAAGGGTCATAATCTCATTAGATTTTTTAATGTTACAACGTTTAGTCTTTTTATGTCATTCATCTGTGTGTGTGTGTGGGGGGGGGTAGGTGTTATGTCACGTGATGCCTTGCAACACTCATGTACACACTGATGCAGGAACGCTGTTGCCACACCTTCATTCATTGATGCAGGAAGTGCGCACAGAGAGAACTCCTCTAACCTGGCCAGGTTCCAAGAGGAGTTTGATGAATGCCGGTGACAGGCATGATGGTGCTAGGCGTGATTATGCCAGGCTTGATGGTGCCACGCATGATGGTGCCAGGCTTGATGGTGTCAGGTTTGATGGTGCCAGGCATGATGGTACTAGGCATGTTGGTGCCAGTCGTGATGGTGCCAGGCGTGATGGTGCCAAGCATGATGGTGCCAGGCAAGATGGTGCCAGGCTTGATGGTGTCAGGTATAATGGTGCTAGGCATGATGGTACTAGGCATGTTGGTGCCAGTCGTGATGGTGCCAGACGTGATGGTGCCAAGCATGATGGTGCCAGGCATGACGGGGCCAGGCATGATGGTACTAGGCGTGATGGTACCAGAGATGATGGTGCTACTCATGATGGTGTCACTCATGATGGTGCCAGCCATGATGGTGCCAGGCGTGATGGTGCCAGGCGTGATGTTGCCAGGCATGATGGTGTCAGGCATGATGGTGCCAGGCTTGATGGTGTCAGGCTTGATGGTGCAAGGCATGATGGTACTAGGCATGTTGGTGCCAGTCGTGATGGTGCCAGGCGTGATGGTGCCAAGCATGATGGTGCCAGGCAAGATGGTGCCAGGCTTGATGGTGTCAGGTATAATGGTGCTAGGCATGATGGTACTAGGCATGTTGGTGCCAGTCGTGATGGTGCCAGACGTGATGGTGCCAAGCATGATGGTGCCAGGCATGACGGGGCCAGGCATGATGGTACTAGGCGTGATGGTACCAGAGATGATGGTGCTACTCATGATGGTGTCACTCATGATGGTGCCAGCCATGATGGTGCCAGGCGTGATGGTGCCAGGCGTGATGTTGCCAGGCGTGATGTTGCCAGGCATGATGGTGTCAGGCATGATGGTGCCAGGCATGATGGTGCCAGGCGTGATGGTACCAGGGATGATGGTGCTACTCATGATGGTACCGGGCATGATGGTGCCAGGCATGATGGTGCCAGGCGTGATGGTGCCAGGCTTGATGGTGTCAGGCATGATGGTGCCAAGCATGATGGTGCCAGGCATGATGGTGCCAGGCATGATGGTGCCAGGCATGATGGTGCCAGGCTTGATGGTGTCAGGTATGATGGTGCTGGGCATGATGGTACTAGGTATGTTGGTGCCAGTCGTGATGGTGCCAGGCGTGGTGGTGCCAGGCATGATGGTACCAGGCATGACGGGGCCAGGCATGATGGTGCCAGGCGTGATGGTACCAGAGATGATGGTGCTACTCATGATGGTATCAGGCATGATGGTGCCAGGCATGATGGTCCCAGGCGTGATGGTGCCAGGCGTGATGTTGCCAGGCTTGATGGTGTCAGGCATGATGGTGCCAGGCGTGATGGTGCCAGGCTTGATGGTGTCAGGCTTAATGGTGTCAGGCATGATGGTGCCAGGCATGATGGTGCCAGGCGTGGTGGTGCCAGGCTTGATGGTGTCAGGCATGATGGTGCCAGGCATGATGATACTAGGCATGTTGGTGCCAGTCGTTATGGTGCCAGGCGTGATGGTGCCAAGCATGATGGTGCTAGGCATGATGGTGCCAGGCTTGATGGTGTCAGGTATGATGGTGCTAGGCATGATGGTACTAGGCATGTTGGTGCCAGTCGTGATGGTGCCAGGCGTGATGTTGCCAGGCATGATGGTGCCAGGCATAATGGTGCCAGGCATGATGGTGCCAGGCGTGATGGTACTACTCATGATGGTACCAGGCATGATGGCGCCAGGCATGATGGTGCCAGGCGTGATGGTACCAGGGATGATGGTGCTACTCATGATGGTGCCAGGCATGATGGTGCCAGGAGTGATGGTACCAGGGATGATGGTGCTATTCATGATGGTGCCAGGCATGATGATGTCAGGCACCAACTGGTTCACACAAAGAGGAAGGTCGACTTGAAGGTGTTGGGTATACACACTGGTAGCCTCACTCCAGCGGACCACGATAGACAGCCTTCTACTTGTCTGTCCTCTGCTGTCTGTGTTCGTACTCGCATGTGCCAGCTCCATCAGTCTCAATTTTATTACATGGAGAGGTGGAGCGTAGAGCCTTGGGGAATGGTAGACAATCAATTTAGATCTAAGGAAAGGGAATGTTGCTCCAGTTTCTTGGATTAAGTTCCCTTCACCGGCATCACTGAGCCTCTTTTAAGGGTGCATGTGGAGTCACCCTATGGTAAACCTTAAGGATTTATCAGTTACCTTCGCCAACATGATAAATACAATATTAGTCATAATTTAGAATCCACTTTGAAAAAGGTTTATGGCCAGGTCTTCCAATTTTATATTTCCATTTTTGATATTCTGGCTTTCTAGACTCCTGCTTTATCTTTTTTTCTCTCCATCAGCATTTTGTGTGTGTGTGTGTTTTACAGAAGTTTCAAGTTTGTGTACAAGCTTCTCTTCCACGGGAAAATTTTTACCATCCAGCAGGTGCGTAGTATAACACTGTTGCACGAGTGTCATTAAAACTTGGGTCTCCATAAATTAGAATGCAAAATTGTAATTAGCATGATGAATGTAGTGAGAAGGATGAAGCAGAGAAGAGTGATGCGTCTTGACAACAATAATGACTTAACTTGATCCTTGTCAATTTTTTTTTTGACGACGGAAAACCAGAAATCAGAAAAAAAGGGTGAATGGGCTAAACAACAAAAGCAGTACTTACCATTAACAGTTAATTGTGCTGTTAATAAGAATGACAACAACCGTCAGGTAGGCCAACAAAACTAAACTCTTGACAAAAGCAGCAGTAAATACACAACAATAACAGCACAAATAAAAATTGCCCCCACATAAACAACAGCAAATGAGTTATTCCAAAAAAAGTTCAGTAATAAAATAAACCCCTCAAGGGACGTGCCTTGACGCTGGTGAAGGGCTCTTAATCTAGGGAATTGGGTCTGTGCTCCAGTTCCCTGAATTAACCCTGAATCCCTTTTTCCTCCCCCCCCCCCCGCCTTCACTTTGGCCGGGAAATAACCCCTATGGGTCTAACCTCCCCCATGATTATAAAAAAATTAATAAAAAAAAGTGTTTTTAATAAAAAAAACAAGTGTGTTTGCGTGCCCCCAGCCCCAACATCCCTTTATTTGGCATACATCACAGGAAAAAGCACATCCTCTGCCATCAGTAACCCGTTTTAAAAATTTTTTGGGAATTTATTCCCCATGTGAAGGTTGAGGGAGGAGTTTCCCTTCACACCAGAGAAAATTAACTCCCTTTTCGCCGGGAAATTAACCAAAAGAGTAAGCATGTGAGCTCACCCTTTAAAGCTTTTTTGTACCAAAGATAACCTTGGAGGTCAGTCACTTTTCCTGCTTCAGTTTTTTTTAAAAACTTTAAAAAGTTTTGCCCTTTGTATGGGTTCCTGTCCTTTTTATGGGTGTTAAATTTGCGGTAAAACGAGAGTTCTCGTTTTTTTCTTACTCTTTTTTTTAAGTAATTTGGGTTTAATTTTGGGTGGGCCCAGAATAAAGGTAATTTAAAAAGTAAGCTTCTGACCACTGACCCCAGTAAAGTGAGGTCAAATGGTTCCCTGTGGGGAATACCCCTCCTGAGCTGTCTGGGTTTTTAGTGTGGGGTGTTACCAAGCCCATGGTTGTTGTAGTGTTTTTTGAATCTCAGGTTAAAATGTTGAGGAGATTCATTCTTAAAGGGGAAAATAGGAGGCGGGAACTTCACCTAGAGTTGTTTGGGATGTGAGATAGTTGGTGCTGGTAAAGGAGGGGGAAAAGTTTTCCACCAGTGAGAGTGGGGAGCGCTTTAAGTGGCAAATGGTTTACAGTTCAGGAAGAAGGAAAATAGGAGGGTTAAAAAGATGTGAAGTAGGAAATCGATTCTCTGTTCCCAAGACAGGTATTCGTGGTTAGTGAGGTTAAAAGGGACCTCTTACTCTCCTGCTAAAACAAAAAGGGAAGAATTTTTCTGATTGTGGGGGACTCTAGGTAAGATTATGGACCAGGGTTTTTGTAAACAGAGGGGAAAAAGTCAGACAGAGAGTGCCTCCCGGAGCTTTGGGGTTGGGACATATCAGCAGGTTGGATAATATTATGTCAGGTAATGGGAACAAGCTCATTATCTGTTTTAGTGCTTGTGGAAATGACATTGGGAAGGGCAGGAGACAGGAGCTATTGGATAAGTACAGGTCAGCCTTAGAAGTAGTCAGGTCTAAGGGAGGAATCCCTATCATATGTAGCATCTTGCCTAGAAAGGGAGTGGGCAGTGAATGGATGTCTAGGGCAGTTGGTATAAATTGCTGGCTAGACAGGTATTGCAAGGAACTTGCAATCCCATTCATTGATAACTGGGACAAATTTTATGGCAAACATGAAATGTATGCAAGGGATGGGGTTCATCTCTCTGGGGCTGGAGTGGTTGCATTAGCCAATTCGATTGAGAGGGTAATTGATGACTTGCCTAGGACTTTAAACTGATAGATTATAGAGGTATGGGTGTTTGTGGGAAACAATCAGGCTGCAGTATTATTGTTAAAAACAACAGATATTACCAGGATACCTCAGGGATATGTTTAAAAGACAATATTCAAAATAAAATTCCTAATAAAGGCAAAGCAACTGATCAACAAACATAGAGAGATAGTAGAGGGCAACGAGTGACTAGCTCCCTTAAGGTTTACTGTACAAATAGTAGGAGTCTAAGAAATAAGATAGATGAGCTAAGATTACTCGCAAGTGCAGGTAATATAGATATTATTTCTATAGCTGAGACCTAGCTCAACTTGAAGGATAGAAAAATACCTTCTGAATGCAGCAAAAAGGGTTATAAACTATTCCACACTGATAGGGTCAACAGGAGGGGTGGTGGTTGTATATATGTGTTTGAAATGTAATATTTCACATTGTGTTAGTATTATTTAAGGTATTGTGGTATTTTAGTACACTTTATCAGCGCTTGTATTTGTAGCAATGTTTTATATTTTGTTGTAATGTTAGTTTAATTGGTAAATAAACATGTACATAGGTAGCCTTTGAGCTCTGTTGAACTTCAGTGTTACATTGTTCTATGTAATATTAATCGTTTGCATGTATTTAGACGACCTGGTTGAGGTGTTACTGTGTTGGATTCTTGTGTATTAATCTGTTCTGTGTATTTATACCACCTTGTATTTGCATTACTTTAAATAAAATATAAAAAAAAGATATGGTCAACAGGAAGGGTGGTGGAGTGGCGATGTATATCAGAGATAATTTAAATTGTTGTGTTAGACATGATATAAGAATAGAAACATCGGACACAGGATCTGTTTGGCTACAGTTACTCGAGGGGTATGAAAAATTAATTTTGGGTGTGATATATAGGCCCCCAAACCTTGATAGGGAGTGCAGTAGGCTGTTATGGGACGAAATTCATAAGGCATCTACATATGAAAATGTTGTGTTAATGGGGGATTTTAACTTTAGACAAATTGATTGGAACAATTTCACAGGAAATCTTGAGTCTAGTGACTTTCTTGATATAGTTCAGGATTGTTTTTTAAAAGAGTTTGTAACAAAACCAACTAAGGAAACAATCTG
>NC_069419.1:2538880-2562140 GCF_026875155.1 Cherax quadricarinatus | reverse complement strand
GGGCTTTTTCCCCATTACCTGACATGATATTATCCAGCCTGTTGACAATGTCCCCAACACCAGCTCCAGGGAAGCACACTCTATCTCTCATCTTCTTATTCCTATTACAAAAAGCACGGTCAATATATCTTACCTGAGAGTCACCAACCACAAGAATGTGCTTACCTCCATTAGCAGGGGCAGTAGTACCCTTACCTTCACTGGCCACTGAAGTACATTCATCCTGAAGAACAGAGAAGCGATTTCCTACCTTCAGATCTTCACTCTTATCTTTCCTTACTCTGATGCGCCTCCCATTACTGTGAACCACTCGCCACTTGTAGCAGGTGCTGGGCTGCACCTCACTGCTAGAAGCCTCATTTCCCACAGTGCCAGCCACCTCACACTCTCTCCCAGACCCATTGAGGTGGACCTTCAGCCTCCTAATCTCCTCCTGGAGAAGCAAGACCTCCTCCTTCAACTCTCCAACCTCAATTTTTAAAACACTGCAGAAGCAAGCCATGCTTTGTAACCGTCCACGCTAATCCCCAAAGCAGCTCAGGGTCTGTGACCTCACGTGACGACTGACCACTGACGACTGACCACTGACCACTGATGACTGACCACTGTTTGTTTGGTTCATATCACTGGGAAAAAGTAGAATGTTAACTATTACTGCGTCCGATAGTTTATCTTGCTCAGTTTTATCTTCTTGGAGAGCAAAGTAGTCACTGAACTGGTTATCCAAGTTGTTCTTCCATTCTTTTACTGCTTCTTCAACCTTTGTATTAAGAGATATTATTTGTTGGGTATGGCTATCTATGACTGCTTGGATGGTCTTGTCACAGTTAGTCATTCCTGGTGTTGATAACTTTTGTTCAAGACTGAGGATTTTGTTTTCGAATTGTGTCATCCTGGTGTCTTGTTTTGTTAGCGTCTCTCGAAGATTCATATTTTCAATAACTAAGTTGGAGATGCATGTTTTTAGGGTATCTGGATCGTTGGTCATACCTGAGAGACTACTTGGTAGGTTGAATCCGGGGAAGAGAGGTGAGGATGGGCTGGCGGCAGCCATGTTTGTTGTTATTGTTGTGGTGTCGCCTTGAGCGGTGGTGAGTGGGGTGGTTGCTGGGCCGGCATCCTCCTGGCTACACTTGTTGAATAGTTGATTTTTCGGTGTTTTCTTGCTGGCCTTGGTGCTGTTTTCTCTTAGATTGCGCCTCATAATACTACAGGAATTGTTGTAGTTAAGAAGAAGTTGTAGTTATACAAAGCTTAGGGTTACGTTGTTCGGCTGGCAGCGGGGTGTTGCTTTCGGTTTGTGGGAAGTCTTCCTTTGATCTCTATTATTTTCGATTTGTAGGTTTCACTGTTGGTAATCTTTGGTCATTCTGGGTGCTACGTTGGGTAGTGCAGTTTTGCTTGTAACTAGCTCATCATAGGAGCATTGGTAGCTCTGATAGTTGGAGAAAAGTACTGAGCTTGGAAGTCGCTGCTGCCGCTGCCGCTGCCATTGTCTTTGTAATACTCATTTGTGCTTTATAGTTATCTGTTTACAATAATGTTTTATCACTGATTTCATCATTGCTTAGTTAATCTTAAGTTAATTTTAAGCCAGCCCATAATGCTATGCATATAAGTGGCTTTGGCATGCTGCTCTTACCTGTATTTTTTTGTACCTCTGTATGTATGCTAAAATTACTAAATAAAATAAAAACAAATAAATAAACAGTAAGGAGAAACTTTAAAAGGCTGCCAGCCAACATCAGCAAAACATTGGTAACTACTACTAGTACATTTTTCACCTGTCTAGATTTAAGTAGTCTTAAGTAGGCATTTCTGCCCGAAATGCCTCGGCATGATAGTGGCTTTCTTTGCTCCAATCATATTATGATATGTAAACACACATTGTAACCTTTGCAAAGAAATATATATTTTATTTATTTATTAATTTAAGGAACCTCCCTTGAGGGTGAAGCTCACATCCTGAAATTTTTTGCGTATCCTGAAGCAAAAAATCGACCGAACGACAGTTCGTATCCTGAAAAATTTGCATGATGGGGCGTTCGTAACCCGAGGTTCCACTGTATGTGTACAGTATTAATGTAATATACGACATTCAGTGAGAGTTGGTGATTATTATTGAGTATTATTATTATCATTACTAATATGGCATCACTAATATGGGCTGTGTAAATATAATTGGTTGTAAGTACAGTGGGCCCCTGGATTTCATAGTTGTCGGATTTTACAGTATTTGGAAATAGCGTTTTTTTATTAGAATATTGGCTTGGTGATCGTCATTTAGCTCAGTAATAGTCATTCATCCCGAATGCATCCGAGCGGTCCAACACACTATTTACAGTCAGTATGTCATTGCTTATCAGCCAGTGAGCATGATTCCACGCATTCACATGATACATTTCGTAATACAGTGGACCCTCGGGTAATGATTTTAATCTGTTCCAGAGAGCTTGTCCTTAACTGATTTTGTTGTTAGCCGAATTAATTTTCCTCCTAAATAATGGAAATCCAATTAATCCGTTCCAGACACCCAAAAGTACAATAGACCATCTTTTAGCATGAGTTTATTTGGCATGATTTGAGTATAGCACAATTGAAGAATTGCAGCACAATTTTATGTAACATGTCGTAAGATAAATTTAACACGGTTCAGTTTGCGGGAGGGTAAAAAAAAACTTCCATTTTCCTCAAGCGGGCGTCTTGTTGTGGCTCAGCGGGGAAGACCTCCCGCCATCCCCAGCCACCCCGCGACACCACCCCACCATCGCAGCATTCATACTTCATACGTGTCCAGTCCAACTTCTCTGCTATAAGCTTGTGATTGTGAATTGCGTTTTGATCTTTTAATTCCTGTATCTTGTATAAGAACATAAGAAAAGAGGAACACTGCAGCAGGCCTGTTGGCCCATGCTAAGCAGGTCCTTTACAATCCATCCCACTAACAAAGCATTTGCCCAACCCAATTTTCAATGCTTCCCAAGAAATAAGGTCTGATAACTCTATCCACTCATTTGCAAGTCCCAGTACTGAATTATCCCTACTATCATACTTCCATTCAATGCTAAAGGTAATTGATTTGTGATCGCTTGTGCCGAGTTCCTCTGTAATTTCTAAATTGAAGATTGAGACACTTACGCACCATATGGGAATCTTTAGGAAACGTTTCGCCACACAGTAGCTTCATCAGTCCAATACAAAGCAGAGAGGTGCAAGAAGAGGAGGAGATTGAGGTAATCAGTCCCTCAGCCTGGAGTCGATGTGTTCAGTCCATCAATCTTGTTGAATGTCCTGATTGTTTGACACTCGGTAGGTATACCAGTGTTGCTCAAAGTGGCAAGAAAATGTGTAAGCATTTAAGTCTTAGAATTAAAGAAGGAAACAAAGATATTAGACAAGACATCCTGTGGCCATAATGAAGTGTTACTTTGTATACATAAAAAAGAGGTAAACATAAGTTTGTGTGACTGAATGACTGACTGACTGAATGAATGACTTACTGAATAACTGACTTACTGAGTAACTGGCTTACTGAGTGACTTGACTTACTGAATGACCTGACTTACTGAATGACCAGACTGACTTACTTAATGACTTGACTGACTTACTGAACAACTTGACTTACTGAATGACTTGACTGACTACTGAACGACTTGACTTACTGAATGACTTGATTGACTTAGTAAATGACTTGACTTACTTAATGACTTGACTTACTTAATGACTTGACTTACTGAATGGCTTGACTGACTTACTAAATGACTTGACTGACTGAATGACAAAGTTAGACACTCCAGTGCAACCATCAACTTCAGTACCAGAACCTCTACCATCCACCTCAGCCCAGTAGGACCACAACATAACTCTCCACTCTCTTCACAATCATCCACAAACACCAGCACCCACAATTTAAGGTAAGAAATATTATAATTTTTGTTACAACATAATATATCACAACAATGAATTACAATTACGTATTTACTTTAATTTTTGTAAGATGTGGTGGCCTAAAAAAAAAGTTGTTTGTTTTTTTTTAGGGCTCTCTGGAATGTAACCCTATTTTTCCCCCAAGTTCTTCAGTTCATCTCACACGGTTTTACCTAACACGGTGTTTTCAGGAACATAACTACCGTGTTAAATAATGGTCTACTGTATTAAAAAAAAAATTTTCACATGAAATATACAATTTCCTACACAGAAAACAATGAGACATGAAGAATAAATAACACTTACCTTTATTGAAGCTTTATTGGTGAGTGATGAGATGGGAGGAGGGGAGATGATGGAGGTGTATTATTATTTGGAAGGGGAATACCGTTCCGTAAGGACTTTAGGTAGCAAGTCCTTTTCCAGGGTTACTTCCCTTCTTTGTTTTTTAGCCCCTTAACTGTCCAAACGTACATCTATGTTCTTTCGTCCAGTGCTCTGAATATTTTGAAAAACAAAGACTTTTTTTTAAATGAAGAGGACATTTTTTTTACATAAAGTGATGTTAAAAAAAAAAATTCTAGAGTCAGTACTTACTGAGATATAAGGCCGCAAAGTCGGCACTTGTCACTCATCTGACGGCAACATGAAGCACTGCCACTTGCAGATGTGTTGCCGATATACCTTTTTTCCGCATTTTGTTTTTTTTAATTTGTATAATTTTTATGTTCTGATAATGACAGTTTGTAGTGGTCCTTGTGATTTCATAGTTAATCTTTGTTCTGATACTGAAATAGTGCTCAAATGCAGTAGGGCCCCGTTTTATGGCATTTTGCCTTACGGCGTTCTGCTAATACGGCGATTTCAAATTGTGACCAAATTTGCTCTAGGGCAAGTGGTCTTTCAAATACGGTGCGCCCCACTTGGTTTGTTTACATTCTCCATGAGCACATCTATTATGTCTGGAAACTTACCAAAATTTCAAGTGTTTAAAAGTTACTGTGTATTTTATATGTACACCTACCATCCGACTTACGACCAAGCTTGGTTCCGACCAACCAGTCGTAAGTCGAAATGGACGTAAGTCGAACCTTTTAAAATTGCCGACATATTGAGTAGGGCATAATGTCAAAACTTTCCTATATAAACTACCTACATAATACTGTAATGTAATGTACAATCATTATTTCATTCTTTTTACCATAATTTACTCCTATTGTTGTATTTTAATTATTTATGTACTGGATATAATGTATACATGGTAGTGATATGTATTGTAAATTTTACATCGCCTACAGTATCATATGTTACTATTATCTTTATGTATTGTTGACACAGTGGAATGGGAGAATACCACTGGTAGTTAGGTAAGACACATATGCAACAGTTAGATATCTTTACGTATTTCGAAACGTTTCGCCTACACAGTAGGCTTCTTCAGTCGAGTACAGAAAAGTTGATAGAAGCAGAAGAGACTTGAAGACGATCTAATCAGTCCATCACCCTTGAAGTTTTGAGGTGGTCAGTCCCTCAGTCTGGAGAAGAGTATTGTTCCATAGTCTGAAACAATATTGTTTCAGACTATGGAACAACATTCTTCTCCAGACTGAGGGACTGACCACCTCAAAGCTTTAAGGGTGATGGACTGATTACATCGTCTTCAAGTCTCTTCTGCTTCTATCACCTTTTCTGTACTCGACTGAAGAAGCCTACTGTGTAGGCGAAACGTTTCGAAATAAAGATATCTAACTGTTGCATATGTGTCTTACCTAACAACCTGTCGGTATTTTATACCATTTTAATGTTCACTGGTAGTGTCATCCTGCCAGAATGTTATGTAACCTATACCCTAAGTAAAGAGAAACAACTCTGGAACATGTGTAATACGTATCCGGCTGGGTGGCCGGGTCTGTGGTTGGCTGGGTGGGTGGCTGGATGGGTGGGTGGCCGGGTGGGTGGGTGGCTGGATGGGTGGGTGGCTGGATGGGTGGGTGGATGGGTGGGTGGCTGGATGGGTGGGTGGGTAGTTGGCTGACTGGCTGACCGAATGTGGCTCTCTCTATCTCTCTGTATCTCTCTCTCTGTATCTCTCTCTCTCTCTCTCTCTCTCTCTCTCTCTCTCTCTCTCTCTCTCACTGGTACACGTAAGTCAAGTTATCATACATAGTATAAATTATCTAGGATAACCCAAAAAAAACAAAGTGCTATACAGTGGATCTGTGCTCCAGTGCCCTAAATTAATAATAATATTAATAATCATTATTATTACAATAATACATATGTACTAATATTAATATTATTAAGCTATAATATAATAATCGTGTCCACTCATTACTTACCTTAAAATATCTGTAGTTTTAATGTAGAGTGAGAGGTGAATAAACAAGATTAAATGAATAAATGAGAGAGAGAATGAGAATGTAGAATGTTCACGAGTTATGTAAACAAACGTTGTTGTTGTTGTTACCAGCCCGGACACGAATGATTCATGTTCACTGTCAGGCCGACCAGAAAAACATCTCATATTTGTTAATTTATATGTTATGTAGCATGTTTATTATATAATTTTGAAAAAAAAATCATAGATGGATTAAGGAAAATGTCTATATTAACCCCTTGACTGTTTTCGACGTATAAATATGTCTTACGAGCCAATGTTTTTGACATATATATACTCAATAATTCTAGCAGCTTCAAATCAAGCGGGAGAAAGCTGGTAGGCCCACATGTGAGAGAATGGGTCTGTGTGGTCAGTGTGCACCACATAAAAAAAATCCTGCAGCACACAGTGCGTAATGAGAAAAAAAAAAAACATTGTTTTTTTGGAATAAAACGCCGACTTTGAGGTGTATTTTCGTATAGTATTTATCGTTGTATTCACGTTTTCATGGTCTTAGGTGATAAAATGGAAAACATATTACAGAAATAGAGATGATTTTCATTACTTTGATGATGAAAACAACCTTGAGACTGAGCTCAAATTAGTGGAAATGTTCGATTTTTACCAAAGTTCAGGAGTAAACAAATCACATCACACGTCCAATACACGTCAACTGGGGAGTCTAATATTCTTTCACTAGTGCACTGATATTATTTATACCATTTTTACAATAATGCAGTAGTCTGCATAACAGTAAATTTTGTATTTTTTTGTATGAATAAAAAATCAAAATAGAAAGCAATAGTAATATAAGAGGGGCCTAGAGATGTGATTAATGAACAGAGGATATGCTATTTTAGTGTCAAGAATGTCTACCTTGTTTATTCTGGACCCTATTTTGAAATTGGCATCTTTTTTAATTTGCGTGAAATTGGCCAAATTGCCAAATTCTGACCACTATATTGGGAAGTTCAAATTGGTAAATGGGCAGTTTCTTGTACTCAGCTGATAGATAAAATAGAGTTCTGAAGAAATAGCTATGAGTTTGGTCAACTGGAACAACGGAATTGGCTGAAAACAGGGCTCAAAGTCGGCGAAATCGCCGATACACATATGTTGCCGATTCCGCTAACTCCGCGGGAGCGTAATTCCTTGAGTTTTCGACCAAATTTCGAACTTTTGGTGTCATTACCATCGGGAAAAGATTCTCTATCATTTCATAAGAAAAAATAATTTTTTTTTCGAATATTTGGCGACATAGAATGACAGTTTCAGAAAGGGGCCTGAAACAGTCAAAGGGTTAACGTTTTATACCCATTTAATGCGCCTCAGTGATTATTATTGTTATTATCATTATTAATATGGCGTCTTCAAGACCAAGTACACTCTTAATGAGTGGCTCTGAGACAGACAAGCAGACAAAGACACACAGGTAGACAGAAAGACAGACACACAGGTAGACAGACAGAAAGACAGACACACAGGTAGACACAGACACAGGTAGATAAAAATAAAAGACACAGATAGACAAAAAAACACAGGTAGACAAAAAACAAAAACAAAAACAGGTAAAAAAAAACAAAAAGAGACACACAGGATACAGATTTTAAGGCAGACAGATACAGAAAAGGTTTATGTGCAACAGTGAAAACAAATAGAGAGTTCGAGAGTAAGAGCCTTTCTTGCCACAATCTCCAGTGCAAGATTCAGACTTCATCTTAGGGGCCATGGTGAAATTTACTGTCCAGTTAGTACAGTTAATACAGTATGATGCTGCTGATAGGGCAGGGTTACTCAAACTGATGCTGCCTGCATGACACATTGCCGCCGCGAGTATTGTCAAATATTGTACAGCGGTGTGCATCAGCCGGCCCAGCCCAGCTGCCAGATGCACGGTCGTAAGTCGAGTGGACGTATGTCGAGCAGGTCGTAAGTCGGATGGTAGGTGTACTTTGATATTTGATATGTACCTGTACCTAAATATACTTACACACTGTACTGGCATGCATGTACACATAAAAATCACTAAGTGTGTCTACTGATGATGCCATAATAATACTAAGTAATAATAATCTCTCTTGGGCACATTAACCCTTTCAGGGTCCAAGGCCAAAATCTGAAGTCACGCACCAGTGTCCAAGAAATTTTGAAAAAAAAAAATTATTTTTTCTTACAGAATTAAAGAGCATATTTTTGTGAAGGTAATAAAACAAAAAAAATTAGAATCTGATCAGTACTTACCGAGATACAGTGCCAAGAAGTTTGTAGAAAATGATGTGGTGGCGGCAACATCGACGAATTCCACATACGCGTATTATATTATTTTGTTGTTTTAGTTGTTTTTTTTTTTTTTCTTTTCCAATTTTTTTTTATTCCTACTACATTTGGGGCCTGAGAGACCAATACTGTATATAATTGATATATATATACTCACTGTATTGAAAAACAATAACCGCACTAAAGTTATTATCATTTATTGTTTACCACTGTTGTTTATTACAATAAACATGCCAACTTTGTATAATACTAATGTTTCTATCATATATTAACATTTTTTACAATCACTGGACATGGTTTTAAAAACTGCTGGGCTTGTGGAACTCCTTAAAAACAAGGCACCATGCACAGAGGCACCTTAATTCCTCACACATAACCGAGTGTCTTTGCGTCTTTGTTGCCGTCGTTTTTGTTTGTGCACAGACAATGCATCTCTTCTGAGCAAATTTCTTTTGGTTGAAGGAAGCTGTATTATGAAATGATCACCTTCTCTTCTCAAACGTTTGGGAATATTGTGATAAATTTTCGAGGACCATGTTGTATTGCAGGTGTTTTTTACCTGGTTACTTCATTATGAGTTGTCTGACAACAGACAAACAAAATTCACCATACGGTGGTCTGTTACCAGTCTTTATTTGGTACATATTATATGCATTCAGCTTTGAAATGTCCATGATATGGAAGAAAAGTTTCATGTACCACTTGTAACTCTTACGAACACAGTCAACAAAACCAATCTGCATGTCCCCACTTGTAAACCAAGCGCATGTTTTGTGTAAAATCAATCACTGTCACTGGTTTTCGAATACGTTCATTAGTCACTCGATCAACTTTCCCAAATGTCTTGCATTTCATTACGGTGAATGGTTGTCAACAATGTGACATCTGTTTGTCATGCCACCGTAATGCCATGATTGTCATTGGCAGTAAACACCTGCACATCATCACCCACAAAAACCTGCGTTGAGCCTGGGCATATGTTTAACGATTAAAAACGCACTGTCCCACACACATCTGTCTTGTTCACTCGCATGAATTCCTGAGTAATGGGCTTGTGTACCAGTTATCGGTATATAATGTAGGGCCCCTTACCAAGATAAGGTGCATCATGTTTTCTCACTACGTCACCTGATATACCCAAAAACATCTTGGTATTTTCAATGTTTACTACCCGTGTATACAACAATATCCAACACCAGGCCACTGTCACAATCACAGAGTACAAACAATTTATACCAAAGCGGTTCCTCTTGCTGGGTATATACTGCTTGAAGGGACAGTCTACCTTTTCGAACAAAATAAAAGGATCGTCAATTACAAGATTCTTGAATGGATAAAAGTATTACCCTGAACTTTTGTTTGAGATACATGAAAACATTTCTAATCTTGTAAAAACCTGTCACTTCTGTCGGGCCCTGGTTTTGTCAGAGAAGTGCAACATACGTAACAGTAAGATAAACCTGTTCACTGGTATTATTTCACTGAAAGGATGGGGTAAAAAATTAGCCGATCTGTGGACCAGTAGGGCTTTTATATTATGCTTATAGACGTGAGGCATAAGCATTATTGTTGCAAAAAGCAAATACATTTCTGCAACAGTCGTTCTCTTTCCCCTGTGTAGTCTTGACTGTGGTGATATGAATCGTATTTGCCATGGTGGTACTGAAATACTTATTACTTCCCTGACAATAATTTCCATCAATGGCTGGTCAAAGAATAATTCAAAGAATTCCAGTTCATTGGGCCCTGGTTCCAAGGGGACAGGTAGGTAAATTCCACTTTGCGAGTCATCAAAAGTGGTGAGGGCTGGGAACAAAATTGGGATTTGCTACCAATCCAGATACGGTTTGCTGGTGGATACTGGACATCATAGGTGGTTGTACGGGTGGTGTGGCGGGCTGGTGGGTTACGCTCCGCTTTGTCCTTGAACTGACGAGTCAGCAGCGTGGGTTCCCGCGTGGCACAGCGAGTCACGCATGGCGGTGCCACTACCACCACCAGCCCCACTAACACCATCCACTGATGTCTGTGGCCCATCCATGCCAAGTGTAGCCACATCATCCTCACTATCACTACCTAAAAAGGGTTTTAGGAGGGGTGTACTCCGGGATTGTACTCCGTCCCCTGGGCACGCATAGGGTACACTAACCGAGCACATGCGGCGGCGAACATACCGACGCTTCACTGGTGAATATGTTTCCTCACTATCACTACTCGAAAAGATCGTCGAGCGCAAAAAAATCAACAAACCACGTCAGAATCATCGTCATTACTGAAGTCAGAGGCCTGGCCACGGGAAAATATTAGTTTTTCTCTTACGTTGGAACACCCGACGGTGGTTTACGAGTGCCCCCACCAGAGGTAGAAGGTCGAGGATCGTCGGGGTTTTTTGCACTATTTTCGATATCCTGGTCATTATTTTCGGTCACTAACTTATCAAAGCCCTAGAATTCGTTTATTTCCACTTCCATCAGTGTCAGAACTATCAGACAGGAAGAGGAGAGTCCCAATTTTCCGGGGAGTGAGAGCTGACTTGCGACGAGGCATGGTGAACAAGGGTGACTGAGCCGGCGTTCCCACAATGCTATGCAGGCGCCTAGATTTTTTGTTTATGGCGCACACCCACGGCGCAGACCCATTCTCTCATATGTAGGCCTATGAGCGCTTTCGCGCTAAATTTGACGGCGCTAGAATTTTGGCGTAGATCTACAGTTTGGACACTCACCGACCAGCCGTAGATCTACGGGACGGACCCTGAAAGGGTTAAATGTCTTATTTTACATTAATATAGGCATTTTCATTAATCTATCTATGATATTTTCTTCAAAATTATATAAGAAACACAGTTACATAGCATATAAACATTATGCATACATCCACAGAATAAACATTTACATAAATATGAGATTTGTTTACAAAGAAGCTAGGAGTGTCGGAAGAATTACATTTTCTCTAGTTAAACACTGGGGGATAACTGTAGATAAATATTCCTTTCATATGCCTTCACTCTACATATAGCAATTCACGACCCTTGTGGGTTTAGTGGTTCTTTTTTGTTATGATTATAATGATAACTTGTAATAATAACAACTTGTAATAATATGATTCGGACATGTAGAGAGAATGGAGCGAAACAGAATGACTTCAAGAGTGTATCAGTCTGTAGTGGAAGGAAGGCGGGGTAGGGGTCAGCCTAGGAAAGGTTGGAGGGAGGGGGTAAAGGAGGTTTTGTGTGCGAGGGGCTTGGACTTCCAGCAGGCATGCGTGAGCGTGTTTGATAGGAGTGAATGGAGACAAATGGTTTTTAATACTTGACGTGCTGTTGGAGTGTGAGCAAAGTAACATTTATGAAGGGGTTCAGGGAAACCGGCAGGCCGGACTTGAGTCCTGGAGATGGGAAGTACAGTGCCTGCACTCTGAAGGAGGGGTGTTAATGTTGCAGTTTAAAAACTGTAGGTAAAGCACCCTTCTGGCAAGACAGTGATGGAGTGAATGATGGTGAAAGTTTTTCTTTTTCGGGCCACCCTGCCTTGGTGGGAATCGGCCAGTGTGATAATAAAAAAAAATAAAAAATAATAATAATAATAGTAATAACAATAATTTGTCAGATCATCATTCCTTCTAAAAATTACATGAGAATGGAAGTGTTGGTCTTTATTTATTCTACTGTACCACTGTGGAGACAACTTGTACACAATGTAAGGTGTTTGTATGCATGTTTATGAACCATAACCAGACGCATCGTCTTTGTTTACATAGTGGGTGGGGTGGCCAGGCTGGCTTTCCTACACTACCCTACCTACCATACCACTTTCTGCAAATAAATACTCTTCGCCTTTCACCCTACATTAAGACTGCAAATATTTTAACCCTTAACCCTTTGAGGGTTTCAGCTGTACTAGTACGGCTTACGACCCAGGGTTTTTGACGTACTAGTACGCCTAAATTCTAGTGCCCTCAAATCTGGTGGGAGAAAGCTGGTAGGCCTATGTATGAAAGAATGGGTCTATGTGGTCATTGTGCACAGTATAAAAAAAGTCCTGCAGCACACAGTGCATAATGAGAAAAAAAAAACTTTGACCGTTTTTTTGGAATAAAACAGCGACTTTGCACTGTATTTTCGTATGGTATTTATTGTTGTATTCTAGTTTTCTTGGTCTCATTTTATAGAATGGAAGACATATTACAGAAATTGAGATGATTTTGACTGGTTTTACAATGAAAAGTACCTTGAAATTGAGCTCAAAGTAGCAGAAATATTCGATTTTTACCAAAGTTCAAAAGTAAACAAATCATGCCAAGCGTCCAATACACGTCAACTGGTGAGTCTAATGTTCTTTTGCAAGTACGCCAATATTAT
Organism: Cherax quadricarinatus; assembly: GCF_026875155.1. Taxonomy (NCBI): domain Eukaryota; kingdom Metazoa; phylum Arthropoda; class Malacostraca; order Decapoda; family Parastacidae; genus Cherax; species Cherax quadricarinatus. The sequence continues at coordinate 2,549,196 of NC_069419.1, read as the reverse complement.
TTACACAATTTTTTACACTAATGCAGTAGTCTGCATAACAGTAAATCTTCTATTTTTTGTGAGAATAAAAATTCAAAGTGGAAAGCAAAAGAATGTAAGAGGGGCCTTGAGACGTGACTGATGAACAGAGGATATGTCATTTTAGTGCCAGGAATGTCTTTCTTGTTTATTCTGGACCCTATTCGGAAATTGGCATCTTTTGAAATTTGTGTGAAATTGGCAAAATTGCTAAATTCTGACCACTGTACTGGATAGTTGAAATTGGTAAATGGGTGGTTTCTTGCACTCATTCGAATAGAAAAAATGGAGTTCTAGCGATATATTCATGTTTTTTGTAGACTAGTACAGTGGAATTGGCCGAAAATGGGACTCAAAGTGGGCAAAATCGCTGATGCGTAAATATCGCTGAGACCGCTAACTTCGCAAGAGCATAATTCTGTAAGTTTTCCATCAAATTTCATACTTTTGGTGTCATTATGATCAGGAAAAGATTCTCTATCTTACACAAATAACCCGCACATAAAAGAGAGAAGCTTACGACAACTTTTTTTTATTTTTTTTTAATTTGGCCGACCCTGAGAACGAGTCTCGGAGAGGGCCTGTCAACCCTCAAAGGGTTAAACTGTCCAAACATAGATCTACATTCAGTCACGTGGTGCTCCGAATATTTTGAAAAATAAAACAAATTTTTTTTTTCTTTTAAAATAAAGAGCACATTTTTCTACATGTTATAAGATAAAAAAAAGATTAGGATCAGTTCTTACCGAGATATAAGACTGTGAAGTTGGCTCTGGATGCTCACCTGTCGGCAACATTGACTCTTGCCCCGTGTAGAAGTGTTGCTGATATACCTTTTTTTCTCATTTTTATTTTAATTTATATATTTTTTTATGTTCTGATAATTACAATTTATAATAGTTCTTGTAATTTCGTAGCCAATCTTTGTTCTGACACTAATATTAGGTACTGAAATAGTGACAAGTGAACATTTACACCTGCCTGGGTTATTTACTATTGTCTAGAAATATATACAAAGTATTTATAGGTCCCAGCAATGTTTTAGATATCCTGGCATATACCTTGAAGCATGTTGTAACCCTTTCAGGGTCCATCCTGTAGATCTACGGCTTCACGTTGAGTGTCCAAACCGTAGATATACGCCAAAATTCTAGCGCCATCAAATTTAGCGTGAAAGTGCTCATAGGCTTACATGTGAGAGAACGGGTCTGCGTGGTGGGTGTGTGCCATAAACAAAAAATCTAGGCACCCGCATAGCATTGTGGGAACACCGGCTCAGTTACCCTTGTTCACCATGCCTCGTTGCAGGGCAGCTCTTACTCCACGGAAAATTGGGACTCTTCTCTTCCTATCTGATAGTTCTGACACTGTTGGAAGTGGAGATGAAGACGAATTCTTTGGCTTTGATCAGTTAGTGACCGAAAGGAATGACCAGGATATCGATAATAGTGCAGAAAACCCTGACGATCCTCAACCTTCTACCTCTGGTGTGGGCACTCCTCAGTCATGGTCACTTGTACCTCAATGCAAGAGAAAACTATTATTTTCATGTGGCCAGGCCTCTGACTTCAGTAATGATGATGATAGTGATGTGGATTGTGATTTTATTGCTCTTGACGATCATTCGAGTAGTGATAGTGAGGAATCGTATTCACCAGTGAAGCGTCGGTATGTACGCCGCTGCATGTGCTCGGGTAGTGTACCCTATGCTGTGCCCAGGGGACGGAGTGCATCCCAGAGTACATCCTGTGGCCCTACACCAGGTATAGATAGTGATAGTGAGGATGATGTGGCTACATTTGGCATGGATAGACCACAGGCATCAGCAGATGGGTAGTGGTGATGGTAGTGCCACGTCATGTGTGCTCGCCAGCCCAGGCTGGGACCCACGCTGCGGGACTCCTCATTCAAGGACAAAGCAGAGTGTCAACCACCAGCCCACCACAACCACAACTACCCGCACAACCAGCCTATGATGTCCAGTATCCACCAGCAAACCGTATCTAAGATTGGCAGCAAAATCCCAATTTTGTTCCCCACCACTTCGATGACTCTCAAAGTGGAATTCTACCTACTTGTCCCCTTGGAACCAACGGCCAATGAACTGGAATTCTTTGAATTATTCTTTGACCAGCCATTGATGGAAACTATTGTCAGGGAAAGTAATAAGTATTTTAAAGTACACCCAGGGCAAATACGATCATATCACCACAGTCAAGACTACACCGGTGGAAAGAGGGGACTGTTGCAGAAATGTATTTGCTTTTTGCAACAATAATGCTTATGCCTCATGTCTATAAGCATAATAAAAAGCATACGGGTCCACAGATCGGCTAATTTCTACCCCGGTCTTCAGTGAAATCATCCCATGAGCAGGTTTTTTCTTACTGTTATGTATGTTGCACTTCTCTGACAAAACCAGGCCTGACAGAAGTGACAGGTTATACAAGATTAGAAATGTTTTTATGTATCTCAAACAAAAGTTCAGCATATACTTTTATCCATTCAAGAATCTTGTAATTTGACGAGTCTTTGATTTTGATAAAAGGTAGGCTGTCATTCAAGAAGTATATACCGAGCGAGAGAAACACTTTGGTAAAAACTGTTTGTACTCTGTGACTGTGACAGGGGCCTGATATTGGATATTGTTATATACACGGGAAGTAAAACTTTGAAAGATGCCAAGATATTATTGGGTATCTCAGGTGGCATAGTGAGAAGCTGATGGCACCTTATCTTGGTGGGGCATACTTTTATATACCAAATACGGTACACAAGCCCATTACTCAGTGATTTCTTGCGAGTGAACAAGACAGATGTGTGGCACAGTGCGTTCTAATCATAAACATATGCCCAGGCTCAACGCAAGTGCTCGTGGTGATGACCTGCATGTGTTTACTGCCAGTAAACATCATGGCATTAAAACAGGGGCATGACAAACAGATGTCATTTTGGGTTGACAACCATTCACCGTAATGAAATGCAAGACAGTGACAAAGTTGATCGAGTGACTAATGAATGTATTCGAAAACCAGTGACAGTGATTGATTATACACAAAACATGCACTTGGTTGACAAATGTGACATGCAGATTGGTTTTGTTGATTGTGTTCGTAAAAGTTACAAGTGGTACATGAAACTTTTCTTCCATCTCATGGACATTTCAATGCTCAATGCATATAATATGTACCAAATGAAGACTGGCAACAGACCACCGTATGGTAAATTTCGGGTTGTTGTCAAAAAACTCATAATGAAGTACCAGGTACAACACCTGCTATACAACAAGGTCCTTGAACCCCTCAGGATATACCCAAGCGTTTGAGGAAGGAAGGTGATCATTTCATAATACAGCTTCCTTCAACTCAGAAGAAATTTGCTCAGAAGAGATGCATCGTCTGTGCACAAACAAAATGACGGCAACAAAGACGCAAAAACACTCAGTTTATGTGTGAGGAATGTAAGGTACCTCTGTGCTGGTGCCTTGTTTCAAGGATTTTCCACAAGCTCCCAGCAGTTCAAAAAACCATGTCCAGTGATTGTAAATATGTAAATATATGATAGAACATTAGTATTATACAAGTTTTTGTGCATGTTTTATTGTAATAGACAACAGTGGTAAACAATAATATGATAACTTAGTGCGGCTATTGTGTTCAATACAGTGAGTTTATATATATACATTATATACAGTATTGTCTCTCAGGCCCCAAATGTTAGTGGGAAAAAGAAAAAAATTGGAAAAGAAAAGAAAAAACTACAAAAACCGCTAAATAAAGAAATTTGCGCGTATGTGGAAATCATCGATGTTGGCGCCCCCACGTCATTTTGTACAAACTCTCGGCACTGTATCTCGGTAAGTACGATCAGAATTTTTTTTTTTTTGTCTTATTACCTTCACAAAAATATGCTCCTTAATTCTGTAAAAAAAAAGAAATTTTTTTTTTTTTTTTTTTTTTTTTTTTTCAAATTTCTTGGACACTGGAGCACCACTTGAGATTTCGGCCTTGGACCTAAAGGGGGTTTTAAAAGATAGAGAAGGGAAGTAACCCCCAGAGTGGGCTTCACCTGAACTCCTCATGGAGGGGGATTCTGCATACACACTGGTTTTATGTGAGGAGTGTAAAACGCCATTGTGTATGACACCATGTTTCAAAGAGTTACACAAGCTGCAGAACTTCTAGGAATTTTGTCCAGTGACTGTATATTGGTATATATATTATAGAACATAGTAATAAAAAATTTTTGTATTGTTTTTTTTTGTAAACAAGTTTTGTAAACAAAAATATTGATAATTATGTTTTGTGTGCTTATTGTGTTGTATACAAGAATGTATATATATGTACATTGCACCTTACTATTGGTCCTCAGGCCACTAAGTTAGTGAAAAAATAAAATAGTGATTAAAAACAACAAACCTTCAAATACAAGTAAACCAAAGTTTACCGGGTGAGCGGCAGTCGCCGCTGTTGCCATATGCGGCTCATTTTCTGCAAACTTCATGCCTCTATATCTGGGTAAGTACTAATGGGAAATTTTTTTTTTTGGACTAAAACAATCAGAAACATAATCTTAACGTTTTCATAAGAAAAAAATAATTTTTTTTTTGTCGAATATTTTGCGACACCAGGAGACACTTCAGGATTGGGCCTTTCGACAGTCAAAGGGTTAAGATCTGATATTGTAGTTAAAGACAGTTATGTTTTTGTTGGGCTCTGAGAAGTGGGCCTTTTATTGTTCTGCTGTGTAGTAATTACAGTTACTGTTTGATTTATTTAAGTCATTCAATAAGAGGTTGGTATCAGGATCAATGCTTGTTATCATAAGATTTATAGTGAATCTATAGTTAGAATTAAGTATAAGACAAAGTAAATATTCTAAAGGTATAAAATAGCACCTGAGTTATTTTTAAAAAATGTAAAAATTTGAGCTAAGGTAGTTTTTTAAAGCTAAAATAAATGAGACAATATAAAAGGACTAAAAAAAATTGTGGTGAACAAATAAAGTGGTAATCAAATAAATGAGCTAGGGGAAAATATGGCAAAATAGTGAACTTTATTTTCACTTTAGCACCTGAGAATAGCACCTGATTATTTTAACAATTGTGAATATATGACTAAGGTTGTTATTTAGAGCTAAAATAAAAGAGAAAATATAAAGGGACTAAATTAAATAATGGTAAACAAAGTTAAATTTGGGAGATAGTAACTAAGATATGATATTGAATTGGGAGTAAGATCTGATTTGTTATATATAATAAGATGAGCAATTTATTGTATTATAAAAAGTAAAAATTAATATGAGGTAGTTATGTAAGCAGCAAAAGATAGTTTGGGCCTTGAACAATAATGTAATTAAATATACATAATTGCACACACAATATAGTCACTAAGATATGAAAATAATCTGAGAGTAGGAACTGCCTTATTGCATAAAGTTTGAGCAATTAATATCACTAAGGAATATTATTTGAGGTAGTTGATACTAGCTAATGAGGGATGGTTCAAGGTATTGCACAGTAGTGTAGTAGGAACATACACTAGTTTGTTATTTGTAGTTTGGGAGAAAAGGGAAAATTAGGTATGATTATAAGAGAACTTTTAAAAGTGTTTAAGTAGGAAAAAAAGGTAATACAGATATTATTTAAAAAGTAAGTATCCTATTATCAAAAAATAAATTGTGAATTGGGAATTGGGAAGATAACACAAATTGGGTCACACAAAGAACTGTGTGGGACACATGGATAGTGAGGTAGTAAATACTATCTAGGAGGTGATAGTACAGGGATTAGTTCAAAATGACATAGTAAAAATACACTAACAAGTAAGGATTTGGTCCCCTAATATCAGTCAGACTCTGTAAATTTTGCATCATGAAGGAAGTTTGCTAGTCATTTTTATTGTAATGTAGTACATACAGCCTACATTTGTTTTTCTTACTAGAATTTGTCCATCACGTACAAACACTGGTGAATTTTATCATTATTCTCACGTTTTAGATGTGGAATTCATTGCCAGAACACACTAAAGGACCCTTGTCCCGCAAATCAGTTTAAGGCCCATTAAGAAATCACATCACCCAAAATTAACCAAACCATACCTAATCACTGCCAGTTTCTCAAAATTACTCATATTGTGCTGATGAATGTTCAACCACTTACTACTTCCAAATTAGGATGTCTGTTTTTCATTGTTTTTAAATAGTACTAGATTGTAATGCAGTACATCATAATGTAAATTGTTCCATTGTAATATCAAATTTCATTGTTTTAAATAGTACTGAACTGTTATACATCATATTGTAAATGTTTTTTAAAATTTTTACATTGTCATACTGTAATCTTTATTAACTAATTCAAGAGTGTAATAAGCCTCTACTAGACTTATGAAAACCATGTAGAAACCTGATAGAATCTTCAGTTCTCCTGTACCCATGTATCTAATCTAAATGACCATATTTACTATGTATTATTGCCTTCCTAATCATAAGTTAATCTTTAAGTTTGCCCGAAATGCTCTGCATACAAAGGGGCTTTTGGCACGTACACCCAGCTATTACATTCCTCTGTACAGCCATGTAATTTGTCCAAATAAGCAAGTTAATCTTATAGACAGAGACAGAAAAAACAGAGATAGATATAGACAGGCAGATGGAGATAGAGACAGCAGTCAGCCAGCCAGCCTACCGAAACTAATATTGCACATTCCAGAATTGTTTCTATTGACTTAGGGCATAGGTTATAGGACATTCTGGCAGGATGACACTACCAGTGGTACCAAAATTGAAAGGATGTTGCAGAAATGTTGCACAGGAGTTATTATCGAGGTTTTTGATATTTCCCTGACCACTTGTGGCCACATCCACCTCAAGGCCACTAAACTCAGGTCAACATCACTTTCCTCTTTTTTAAAGGGGAGTGTTAATACGACATGACATCAGTAAATCCCTGGTGTTTGCTGTGCTGTTTGCTCTAGGTGGTGCTCACCGAGTGTTAAGGAGCAGTATAACAACTTTTTTTTTTTACCGTCAAATTTCTTTCATTGTTGGTGCACAAGACGATGTATTTACACTATTTACTGTAAATATTGCCACTAGATATCCTGAACAACAACTGAGAAAAAACGATTTACTGAAAATATCCTTTGGCAGGATCGTAGTCCTATATGGGACGACGTCAGGTTGTTTGGGCACTTGGTACCGAGAGAACAATGCTAATACGAATTTTTCATGATGCAATTTCCTCTATTTATCTTATCTTTATTCCACAAAAAAAATTAAAGTTTGTTAGTTCTTAGACTTTTGCAAAAAATCTGCCCTTTACTCTCACATAATCCAAAATATTTGAAATATTTCCAAAAGTGCATCACTAAAATTAAGAACAATTATTATTTTACAATTTCTGTGAATATTATCCCACTTATTAAGTAATAAAGACGTAGGAAAGTGATAATATAGTGAGTAAGTTACTTCCGAGATATTGGCCTGGAATGCGGCCGGCCTGCCTCCTCGATTTTTTTTTTTTTGTGAAAATCCCGTTTGTTTCGGTGGTTTCCTTAGTAAACTGGTGTTCTACTGCAGTTATCCTCTTCAAAGCACCATTTTCTCTTACTCAAAGACCAAAGAATCCGACATGGAGACGAGGAGTAATAATTTTATATCGAATATTGCTGGTGGACTCTTGCCATATTATGGCCTATTTTGTTCAGTCTAGAGTATATAACATGTTTGTATGTTATTTATAGTGTTTATTATATCATATTAGATCAATTCTGATAGATAAATATTCCAGAGAGTTGATATAAGCGTAATAATGAAGTGATTTCTCCCGCCTCTCTCTGGAGCGGGAATACTGCCAGTCTTCCCTGATGGTTCCTGATTGGCTAGAAGTCCACATATTAGCTCCACCTACTATTTTATGATGCCAAATAGTCAATTATTAGAAAGAATAATGCAATAAAAAGCAAGAAAAAACAAGGATAAATTTCCAAAAAAATATACGCGCTGAGAGCAGACACGCTACACACATTGCCATCACCATACCTGATATAAATGACTATAATTCCTTGTAGAAACGTTGTATAACATTGATTCTTGTACCATGGTGTTGCTTAAGAGTTAAGCTATTTTTCTATATGATTAACTCAATTTCCATAATTTTTCGATTTTTTTTTCGCTCGCGCGTCATGCAACTTGTACCTTCCCTTTAACCCTTAAATGGTCCAAACGTATATATACGTTTTTCAACATCTGAAAGTATGTAAAAAAATGTAGATCATTTTTTGTTGTTTTACAGTGGACCCCCGCATAGCGACCTTAATCCGTGCAAGAGGGCTGGCTGTTATGCGAAATGTTCGGTATGCAAATGAATTTTCCCCATAAGAAATAATGGAAATCAAATTAATCCTTGCAAGACACCCAAAAGTATGAAAAAAAAAATTTTTACCACATGAAATGTTAATTTTAATACACACAAACTGAAAAAGGCATGCACAATTACATGACACTTACTTTTATTGAAGATCTGGTGATGATTGATGGGATGGGAGGAGGAGAGAGAGAGGTGTTAGTGTTTAGAAGGGGAATCCCTTCCATTAAGACTTGAGGTGTCGAGTCCTTTTCTGGGGTTACTTCCCTTCTTCTTTTAATGCCACTAGGACCAGCTTCAGAGTCACTGGACTTCTGTCACACAACATATCTGTCCATAGTGCCCTGTACTCTCGTTCCTTTATGACTTCCCTAAAGTGTTTCACAACATTGTCAGTGTAATAGTCACCAGCACGGCTTGCAATAGCTGTGTGAGGGTGATTTTCATCCATAAAGGTTTGCACTTTCAGCCACATTGCACAGATTTCCTTAATCTTTGTAGTAGGCAATTTCTTCAATTTCTCTCTCCCCTCCTTTGAACCAGTTTCCTGGGTCTGGCCTCTTGCTGTTGAAGTTGATCTATAGCTCATCAGTGGTTAGTTCTTCTTGTCCTCCTCACCAACTCTTCCACATCATCCCCACTAACCTCCAACCTAAGGACTTTCCAATGCCACAATGGATTCCTCAACTGGCATAATCCTCTCAGGGTTAGCCTCAAACCTTCAAAATCCCTTTTGTCTACACATTCTGGCCACAGTTTCTTCCAAGCAGAGTTCAAGGTCTTCTTAGTCCTCCCTCCCAAGCCTTACCTATAAGGTTTATACAGTTGAGGATATTAAAGTGATCTCTCCAAAAGTCTCTTAGAGTCAGTTGAGTTTCTGAGGTCACTACAAGCACCTTTCAAACAGAGCTTTTGTGTACAGTTTTTTGAAGTTTGCAATAACTGCTGGTCCATGGGCTGCAGGAGAGGAGTGGTATTAGGAGGCAAAAACTTCACCTTAATGAATTTCATGTCCCTATAAAGTTGCTCTGCCACGTCTGTAGGATGACCAGGGGCATTGTCTAACACCAGGAGGACTTAAGTTCTAATTTCTTTTCAGTTAGGTAATCTTTCACATTGGGGGCAAATGCATGGTGTAACCAGTCATAGAAAAAGTCCTAGTGACCCATGCCTTACTGTTTGCCCTCCACAGCACACACAATTTTCCTTGAGGACATTCTTTTGCCTGAACGGTCTGGGAGTTTCAGAGTGATACACTAATAAAGGCTTCACTTTGCAATCACCAGTAGCATTGGAACACATCAACAAAAGTAAGCTGTCTTTCATAGGCTTATGTCCTGGGAGTGCCTTTTCCTCCTGAGTAATGTAGGTCCTGCTTGGCATTTTCTTCCAAAACAGGCCTGTTTCATCACAATTAAACACTTGTTCAGGTTTCAGTCCTTCACTGTCTATGTACTCCTTGAATTCCTGCACATATTTTTCAGCCGCTTTGTGGTCCGAACTGGCAGCCTCACCATGCCTTATCACACTATGTATGCCACTACGCTTCTTAAATCTCTCAAACCAACTTTGCTGTCCTTAAATTCACTCACTCATCACTAGTTGCAGGCATTTTTTTAATTAAATCCTCATGCAACTTCCTAGCCTTTTCACTTATGATCGCTTGAGAAATGCTATCTCCTGCTAGCTGTTTTTCATTTATCCACACCAATAAGAGTCTCTCAACATCTTCCATCACTTGCGATCTCTGTTTCGAAAACACAGTTAAACCTTTGGCAAGAACAGCTTCCTTGATTGCCTTTCTGTTGCCCACAATATTAAAGATGGTTGATTTGGGTTTCTTGTACAACCTGACCAGGTCGGCGATACACACTCCACTTTCATACTTATCAATGATTTCTTTCTTCATTTTTGGAATTCTAACCCTTATTGC
>NC_069419.1:2522335-2538380 GCF_026875155.1 Cherax quadricarinatus | reverse complement strand
CGCACCACTGACACGCTAAAAAGAAAAACGACTTCTTCTCAACCATAGGTTCTAATCTCGCCAATAAAATCCCACGCACCAATGCCCATGCGGGGACTACCTAGATGGGAATTCCCAAATTCTCTTATCTTGCTCCAACTGAGTCCATGGAAGTCACCGAGATTATAAAGTCACTAACCCTTTATCGGGCAATGTCTGATATAATGGAATTTCACACTTAACTCCTTTAGAGTGGATAGAGTAACTCAATATAAGATGAATGATGCCATATAAATGGAATTCTGATGGTTAGTTTCCGAGCAATTGCTAATCTGCGAAATGCAGTTAAACTCGCCCTTGCCTGACAAGGGGAGTATAAATTTGAATGTTGCAAACTTGCAATTGTTAATAAAACACCCAATAACTATTTTTAAAATTTATTATACAAACATACAATAACAAAAACATCAATGGAACTTGTATCAAAACATTTTGTAAGTATTAGAAAAATATAAAAATGAAAGAAATAGCAACAGGGACACATTGAAAAAGGGATAAAAACTTTCAAGTCCCATATTCCTGAGATTCATGAGGAAGAGCAATCATTGTATATTACTAATTGCTAGAATAGAAGTGTATGAAGCAATTTTTAGCCTTCTTTATGCTTTTGTGTGTTGTCACTGAAATGGATAGTACGTCTAAGTAACCTAAACCTCTTAGACCCCATGACTTCTGCAACCTGGGGGATCCTAAATGAACCTGCCCAACAGTCTTCTACTGATGGTGACTGAATAATACCCATGAACAACAAAATACCTATTAACCTCATGATCTCTTCAGAATCTGTTGCAAAATTTTTATTTATGTTTTTTTTGCTTGGCATACAAATTTGTTTGAAATGCTATTTTAAATCTACCATGTCTGGAGTAAAGAAATCACAAAAATACTGATATGGAGACCTAATTTGAAGAGGCTTTTCATGTTCATATGCCGGTAAAGGGTTATTTTGGAGGTCAACCTGGGACCACTTAGGTTCACCTTGAAGAGCAAGATCCTCATAAATATGTTCCTCATCAGGGTACTCCTCAATTGTAATGCCTCTCTTTTTCTTGACTAATTTCTGCTTTCTGGCTGGCCTTTCTTCCTCCTCATCTTCACTCGACACCTCTGCGTCTGGTGGCAAGTACAGTAGGGCCCCACTTATACGGCGGGTTAGGTTCCAGGCTACCGCCGTAAAGCGGAAATCGCCGTAAAGTGGAACACCCTTTTTTTCCACTTATAAATGCATACAAACACTAGATAACAAGTTTACACTAACATATATTAAGTTAGCATTTGAAACCAGGCATCAAAAAACAATAAAAAGGTACAATACACACATAGTGCACTCATTACTTACCTTAAAATATTTATAGTCTTAATCTAGGGTGAGACAAGTAGTATTTATTGTAAGAAATCAAGTGTGGTATGTATTGTAATAGCCTCACCAGGCCACCCCACCACACATACTATTCTATGATATTTAAGCATCCCCGAGCGATAAAATGTATATACAGTTCACTCATTACTTACCTTAAATATTTGTAGTCTTAATGTAGGGTCAGGAGTAAGTAAATGAGATAAAACGAATAAATGAGAGAGAGAAAGAATGAGTACATGAGAGGGGGCAGGCGCAGTTATGTAAACAAACCAGGGGAAGGTAAGTTTTGTAAACAAACGAAATGTACACGTCTGGTTTGTGTACAAGTTACATTGTGTACGGTTGTCTCTACATTGATACGGTAGAATTAATAAGAAGAACACTCCCATTCTCATGTAACATCATTTTGGAAGAAATGAAGCTCTGAGTGAAGGCAATGGAAATAGTCACACTGACTTTTTTGGGTTATCCCAGGTTCTCTACACGTATGTTGTTATGTATGATAATCTATGTAACTGTATTTGTGTATACCTGAATAAACTTACTTACATACATACGAAAGGAATAATTTCTACAGTTACCCCCAGTAACACATTTACTCTTATGTTAGATTAGAGAAAATGTTATTCTTGCCGTCACTTGTACAAGTTATGTGGGGCTCCCACATCTTATATTTATGTTTATTTATTCTTTTGTGGGTGTATTTATCATCTTTTTATGTTATGTATCGTGTTTATTATATAATTTTGAAAAAAATATCATGGATGGATTAATGAAAATGTGTATATTTACCGTAATATACGACATTTTAATGAGACTCGTTATTGTTATTATCACCACTTGTGCAAGTCGTCTGCTACGACATCTCACATTTGTTTATTTTTCTACTGTGGGGTGAATTTATCTTATTTATATGTTATGCAATCGTGTTTATTATTTTAATTTTGAAAAAATATCATGGATGGATTAATGAAAATGTGTATATTACCGTAATATACGACATTTTAATGAGACTCAGTATTGTTATTATCACCACTTGTGCAAGTCGTCTGCTACGACATCTCACATTTGTTTATTTATTCTACTGTGGGGTGTATTTATCTTATTTATATGTTATGCATCGTGTTTATTATATAATTTTGAAAAAAATATCATGGATGGATTAATGAAAATGTGTATATTACCGTAATATACGACATTTAATGAGACTCAGTATTGTTATTATCACCACTTGTGCAAGTCGTCTGCTCACATCTCACATTTGTTTATTTATTCTACTGTGGGGTGTATTTATCTTATTTATATGTTTTGCATCGTGTTTATTATTAATTTTGAAAAAAATATCATGGATGGATTAATGAAAATGTGTATTATTAACGTAATATACGACATTTAAATGACTCGATGTATGTAAGTTTATTTAGGTACAGGTATACATAAGTATAATTATCAGAGTATATATAAAATATGAAATAACTTTTAAAAACATTTGAAATTTTGGAGTTTCCAGACAAAATGGAGAGACTTAGTGCTTACTGAGCTCATGGAGAATGTAAACAAACAGGGTGGGGCACGGTGACCGTATTAGAAAGTCAGGTGGGGGGAGCCGTATAGTGAGTTTTGGTCATAATTTGAAATGTCCGTATTAGCGGAACGCCGTAAAGCGAAACGCCGTAAAGCGGGGCCCTCCTGTATTCATCACCACTATCAAGCAATTCAGGGTCATCTACCTCTGGTTCTGAGTCACTGTCATCCAAAATGCAGACATATTTTGACCTGGTGCTGGAGGGCTCCCCATAAAACAATTTCTCATTGATCTGGAAGGACAATAAAAACGTTCTGTATACATCCAGACACCTACCGAATTCATATATGCAGTAGAAATTTTTTTATAAATATTTATTTTACTGAAAGTGGACTATGTCCCTACTCGGGCAGAGGCAGTTCTGACTGCCCTTCTTTTGTTGCACTTTTTTCAACTGCATGCTACACTCACAGTATGCTTCACACGGACTTTATGTATATATCAAAATATGCCTAAACTATTCATGTACACACTAAACACAACAATCAGTACTTACCGACATTGTAGAGGGTAAAATCCAAGAGTATATTAGTGACACTAGATGGAAAAAACTCACTCTGGGCGACGCCAAGCCACAAGTGCTTACATTTTGTTCTCTCAACCAATGGGAAGGCGGCAAACGCCATCACCACTTTGCTGAAGCGACTCAGGGAAGGCTTGCGAGTGGTCAGAATTAAAGAACAGGAATCCAGATGCGCAGGCACGAGTAGGATGACACGCGTAAAGGTGCACGGTTTAAAGGCAGTCAAAACTGCCTCTGCCCGATAAAGGTTAAAAATAACTCAGGGAATCTGTCTCATGTCCCACCATTATTGTACAGGAGAGCGGCTCATGTCCTCTCGCATGCTATCTCATTACTTTTTAACAAGTCACTAGAACTAGCACCTTCCCAAAACTACTCAAGACAGCAAGGGTTACACCAATACATAAAGGTGGTGACCCTACAGATTTAAACAACTATAAGCCAATATCAAACTTACCATTGCTATCCAAAATCTTTGAGAAACTCGTGCACAGGAGACTATATTCATTTATTACGGCACAAAACATACTCAAACCCCCGCCAATTTGGATTCAGGAAAAATAAAAGCACTAACGATGCAATCATAAAAATGCTAGATCTGCTTTACACAGCATTGGAAAATAAGGAATATCCACTAGGAATTTTTAGTGACCTAAGAAAAGCTTTTGACACAGTAGACCACGGCATCCTACTCCACAAACTTGACCATTACGGTATAAGAGGCCATGCGCCTGCATATTTCAAATCTTACCTTACTAATAGGTACCAGTATGTCACCATTAAAGACACAGCATCAACAACACAGCCACTTGATACTGGAGTTCCGCAGGGAAGTGTCCTTGGTCCCCTGCTCTTCCTCATATACATCAATGATCTTCCAAACGTATCTCAACACCTGAACCCCATTCTCTTTGCTGATGACACGACTTATGTCATCTCTCACCCTAATCTTACCACCCTCAACACCATTGTTAATGAGGAGCTGATCAAAATATTGACTTGGATGACAGCCAATAAACTTACGCTTAACACTAACAAAACCTACTACATTATGTTTGGTAGCAGAGCAGGAGATGCGCAAATTAACATTAAGATCGACAACACTCTAATTGCCAGGCATAATGAGGGCAAATTCCTAGGCCTATACCTCGACAACAACCTTAACTTCAGCACCCATATCTAACACACAACCAAAAAAGTATCCAAAACGGTTGGGATCCTCTCCAAGATACGATACTACGTGCCGCAAACTGCCCTTCTCACACTATACCATTCACTTATATATCCATACCTCACCTATGCTATCTGTGCTTGGGGTTCAACTGCAGCAACAAACCTAAAGCCAATAATAACCCAACAAAAAGCCGCAGTAAGAATAATCACTAAATCCCATCCCTGGCAACACACGCCCCCACTCTTCATAGATCTAAACTTACTCCCTGTTCAGTACATCCACACTTACTACTGTGCAATCTACATCTACAGGACCTTAAATTCCAATATTAACCTTGACCTAAAACGCTTTCTTGATAGTTGCGACAGAACCCACAGGCACAACACCAGACACAAACATCTCTATGACATTCCCCGTGTCCGACTAAACCTTTACAAAAATTCAATGCATGTCAAAGGCCCTAAAATCTGGAACACCCTACCTGAAAATTCTAAAACTGCAGATACATTCATCACCTTCAAAACTACCATCAGAAAACATCTTATCACCCTGTCAACTAATTACACGAATACCACCTGGTGGTTAACACTTACACTCACTCACCCATTTGACCATAAACAGAAATATCAATCTCAATCTCAAAATAATGAATCTTAACTTAGTCTAAGTTGGCCTGTGATACTCCAATACTGAAACTATGTATAGTGCCAAAACAAAAGCATTCACATTGCTAAACTCACAAACTAGTATTTAGTCACTTAGCCATAATACCAACTAACCTCATAATTTTGTAATATTTTAAACTTAAGATTTAATTTAAGTCTGCCTGAAATGCCTAGTCATGCTAGGTGTTCTAGTGGTACACTCTGTAATTATTATTTTACTACATGTAAACCACACAATAACCAAATTCTGTAAACTCAGCATTGTAATCCTTAAAGAGAATAAATTTTGAATTTGAATTTGAATTCTCTTAGGTGTAGGCCTAACAGCCTTCTCAAGCTAAATTTGAGGCCACCAGAATTTTGGCTTAGTTCTACGGTTTGGAACCACAACTCAAAGCCGTAGAACTATGGTTTGGACCCTGAAAGGGTTAAAAAAAAAATGCCTATAAATCCCTATTTTTTAGTTTAAACCCTAAATATGCCCACAAAAGTATGTCTATATTTTATTTTTCCTGCCTCCAAAATTGGCATGATTGCCCTGAGATGCCTGGTCAGCATAGAATGGGTCTTAACCCTTAAACGGTCCAAACAAATTGGCGTTCAAATTCGTAGTGCTACGAAAGTAGATCTACTTTTTTTTACATATTTTCAATTGTAACAAAAAAAAATGTAGATAAAAGTTTTTTTACACGTTTTCAAATGTACAGTGGACCCCCGCATACCGTACGCATTGCATAACATACAATCCGCATACCGGACGCTTTGATCGCTAAAATTTTGCCTCGCATACCGCCCAAAAACCCGCTCACCGCCCTTCGTCCGAGACGCGTCCAGTGTGCGGCCTGAGCCAGCCTCATATGTTCCGCCGGTGGCATTGTTTACCAGCCAGCCTCCGCGGTAACATCCAAGCATACAATCGGAATATTTCGTATTATTACAGTGTTTTCGGTGCTTTATCTGGAAAATAAGTGACCATGGGCCCCAAGAAAGCTTCTAGTTCCAACCCTACAGCAATAAGGGTTAGAATTCCAATAGAGATGAAGAAAGAGATCATTGATAAGTATGAAAGTGGAGTGTGTATCGCCGACCTGGTCAGGTTGTACAAGAAACCCAAATCAACCATCTTTAATATTGTGGGCAACAGAAAGGCAATCAAGGAAGCTGTTCTTGCCAAAGGTTTAACTGTGTTTTCGAAACAGAGATCGCAAGTGATGGAAGATGTTGAGAGACTCTTATTGGTGTGGATAAATGAAAAACAGCTAGCAGGAGATAGCATTTCTCAAGCGATCATAAGTGAAAAGGCTAGGAAGTTGCATGAGGATTTAATTAAAAAAA
The DNA here is from genome assembly GCF_026875155.1 of Cherax quadricarinatus. Lineage (NCBI taxonomy): Eukaryota > Metazoa > Arthropoda > Malacostraca > Decapoda > Parastacidae > Cherax > Cherax quadricarinatus. Next base: position 2,531,699 of record NC_069419.1, on the reverse strand, counting down.
TGCCTGCAACTAGTGATGATGTGAGTGAATTTAAGGACAGCAAAGGTTGGTTTGAGAGATTTAAGAAGCGTAGTGGCATACATAGTGTGATAAGGCATGGTGAGGCTGCCAGTTCGGACCACAAAGCGGCTGAAAAATATGTGCAGGAATTCAAGGAGTACATAGACAGTGAAGGACTGAAACCTGAACAAGTGTTTAATTGTGATGAAACAGGCCTGTTTTGGAAGAAAATGCCAAGCAGGACCTACATTACTCAGGAGGAAAAGGCACTCCAGGACATAAGCCTATGAAAGACAGGCTTACTTTGTTGATGTGTTCCAATGCTACTGGTGATTGCAAAGTGAAGCCTTTATTAGTGTATCACTCTGAAACTCCCAGACCGTTCAGGCAAAAGAATGTCCTCAAGGAAAATTTGTGTGTGCTGTGGAGGGCAAACAGTAAGGCATGGGTCACTAGGGACTTTTTCTATGACTGGTTACACCATGCATTTGCCCCCAATGTGAAAGATTACCTAACTGAAAAGAAATTAGAACTTAAGTGCCTCCTGGTGTTAGACAATGCCCCTGGTCATCCTACAGACGTGGCAGAGCAACTTTATAGGGACATGAAATTCATTAAGGTGAAGTTTTTGCCTCCTAATACCACTCCTCTCCTGCAGCCCATGGACCAGCAGGTTATTGCAAACTTCAAAAAACTGTACACAAAAGCTCTGTTTGAAAGGTGCTTTGTAGTGACCTCAGAAACTCAACTGACTCTAAGAGACTTTTGGAGAGATCACTTTAATATCCTCAACTGTATAAACCTTATAGGTAAGGCTTGGGAGGGAGTGACTAAGAAGACCTTGAACTCTGCTTGGAAGAAACTGTGGCCAGAATGTGTAGACAAAAGGGATTTTGAAGGGTTTGAGGCTAACCCTGAGAGGATTATGCAGTTGAGGAATCCATTGTGGCATTGGGAAAGTCCTTAGGGTTGGAGGTTAGTGGGGATGATGTGGAAGAGTTGGTGGAGGAGGACAATGAAGAACTAACCACTGATGAGCTGATAGATCAACTTCAACAGCAAGAGGCCAGACCCGAGGAAACTGGTTCAAAGGAGGGGAGAGAGAAATTGAAGAAATTGCCTACTACAAAGATTAAGGAAAATCTGTGCAATGTGGCTGAAAGTGCAAACCTTTATGGATGAAAATCACCCTACACACAGCATTGCAAGCCGTGCTGGTGACTATTACACTGACAATGTTGTGAAACACTTTAGGGAAGTCATAAAGGAACGAGAGGTACAGGGCACTATGGACAGATATGTTGTGTGACAGAAGTCCAGTGACTCTGAAGCTGGTCCTAGTGGCATTAAAAGAAGAAGGGAAGTAACCCCAGAAAAGGACTCGACACCTCAAGTCTTAATGGAAGGGGATTCCCCTTCTAAACACTAACACTCTCTCTCTCCTCCTCCCATCCCATCAATCATCACCAGATCTTCAATAAAAGTAAGTGTCATGTAATTGTGCATGCCTTTTTCAGTTTGTGTGTAATTAAAATTAACATTTCATGTGGTAAAAATTTTTTTTTTCATACTTTTGGGTGTCTTGCAAGGATTAATTTGATTTCCATTATTTCTTATGGGGAAAATTCATTTGCATACCGAACATTTCGCATAACAGCCAGCCCTCTTGCAGGATTAAGGTCGCTATGCGGGGGTCCACTGTAAAACAACAAAAATGATCTACATTTTTTTACATACTTTCAGATGTTGAAAAACGTATATATACGTTTGGACCATTTAAGGGTTAAAGGGAAGGTACAAGTTGCATGACGCTGCGAGCGAAAAAAAAAATCGAAAAAATTATGGAAATTGAGTTAATCATATAGAAAAATAGCTTAACTCTTAAGCAACACCATGGTACAAGAATCATGTTATACAACGTTTCTACAAGGAATTATAGCATTTATATCAGTATGGTGATGGCAATGTGTGTAGCGTGTCTGCTCTCAGCGCGTATATTTTTTTGGAAATTTATCCTTGTTTTTTCTTGCTTTTTATTGCATTATTCTTTCTAATAATTGACTATTTGGCATCATAAAATAGTAGGTGGAGCTAATATGTGGACTTCTAGCCAATCAGGAACCATCAGGAAGACTGGCAGTATTCCCGCTCCAGAGAGAGGCGGGAGAAATCACTTCATTATTACGCTTATATCAACTCTCTGGAATATTTATCTATCAGAATTGATCTAATATGATATAATAAACACTATAAATAACATACAAACATGTTATATACTCTAGACTGAACAAAATAGGCCATAATATGGCAAGAGTCCACCAGCAATATTCGATATAAAATTATTACTCCTCGTCTCCATGTCGGATTCTTTGGTCTTTGAGTAAGAGAAAATGGTGCTTTGAAGAGGATAACTGCAGTAGAACACCAGTTTACTAAGGAAACCACCGAAACAAACGGGATTTTCACAAAAAAAAAAAAATCGAGGAGGCAGGCCGGCCGGCATTCCAGGCCAATATCTCGGAAGTAACTTACTCACTTATTTCACTTTCCTACGTCTTTATTACTTAATTAAGTGGGATAATATTCACAGAAATTGTAAAATAATAATTGTTCTTAATTTTAGTGATGCACTTTTGGAAATATTTCAAATATTTTGGGATTTATGTGAGAGTAAAGGGCAGATTTTTTGCAAAAGTCTAAGAACTAACAAACTTTATTTTTTTTGTGGAATAAAGATAAGATAATTAGAGGAAATTGCATCATGAAAAATTCGTATTAGCATTGTTCTCTCGGTACCAAGTGCCCAAACAACCTGACGTCGTCCCATATAGGACTACGATCCTGCCAAAGGATATTTTCAGTAAATCGTTTTTTCTCAGTTGTTGTTCAGGATATCTTAGTGGCAAATATTTACAGTAAATAGTGTAAATACATCGTCTTGTGCACCAACAATGAAAGAAATTTGACGGTAAAAAAAAAAAAGTTGTTATACTGCTCCTTAACACTCGGTGAGCACCACCTAGAGCAAACAGCACAGCAAACACCAGGGATTTACTGATGTCATGTCGTATTAACACTCCCCTTTTAAAAAAGAGGAAAGTGATGTTGACCTTGAGTTTAGTGGCCTTGAGGTGGATGTGGCCACAAGTGGTCAGGGAAATATCAAAAACCTCGATAATAACTCCTGTGCAACATTTCTGCAACATCCTTTCAATTTTGGTACCACTGGTAGTGTCATCCTGCCAGAATGTCCTATAACCTATGCCCTAAGTCAATAGAAACAATTCTGGAATGTGCAATATGTGTTCGGTAGGCTGGCTGGCTGACTGGCTGTCTCTATCTCCATCTGCCTGTCTATATCTATCTCTGTTTATTTCTGTCTCTGTCTATAAGATTAACTTGCTTATTTGGACAAATTACATGGCTGTACAGAGGAATGTAATAGCTGGGTGTACGTGCCAAAAGCCCCTTTGTATGCAGAGCATTTCGGGCAAACTTAAAGATTAACTTATGATTAGGAAGGCAATAATACATAGTTCATATGGTCATTAGATTAGATACAGTGGGTACAGGAGAACTGAAGATTCTATCAGGTTTTCTACATGGTTTTCATAAGTCTAGTAGAGGCTTATTACACTCTTGAATTAGTTAATAAAGATTACAGTATGACAATGTAACAATTTAAAACATTTACAATATGATGTATTACAGTTCAGTACTATTTAAAACAATGAAATTTGATATTACAATGGAACAATTTACATTATGATGTACTGCATTACAATCTAGTACTATTTAAAACAATGAAAAACAGACATCCTAATTTGGAAGTAGTAAGTGGTTGAACATTCATCAGCACAATATGAGTAGATTTTGAGAAACTGGCAGTGATTAGGTATGGTTTGGTTAATTTTGGGTGATGTGATTTCTTAATAGGGCCTTAAACTGATTTGCAGACAAGGGTCCTTTAGTGTGTTCTGGCAATGAATTCCACATCTAAAACGTGAGAATAATGATAAAATTCACCAGTGCTTTGTATGTGATGGACAAATTCTAGTAAGAAAAACAAATGTAGGCTGTATGTACTACATTACAAATGAAAATGAACTAGCAAACTTCCTTCATGATGCAAACATTACAGAGTCTGACTGATATTAGTGACCAAATCCTTACTATGTTAGTGTATGTTACTATGTCATTATTGAACTAATCCCTGTACTATCACCTCCTAGATAGTATTTACTACCTCACTATCCCATGTGTCCCACACAGTTCTTTGTGTGACCCAATTTGTGTTATCTTCCCAGATTCCCAATTCACAATTTATTTTTTGATAATAGGATACTTACTCTTTAATAATATCTGTATTACCTTTTTCTTTCCTACTTAAACACTGTTAAAGTTCTCTTATAATCATACCTAATTTTCCCTTTTCTCCCAAACTACAAATAACAAACTAGTGTATGTTCCTACTACACTACTGTGCAATACCTTGAACCATCCCTCATTAGCTAGTATCAACTACCTCAAATAATATTCCTGTAGTGATATTAATTGCTCAAACTTTATGCAATAAGGCAGTTCCTACTCTCAGATTATTTTCATATCTTAGTGACTATATTGTGTGTGCAATTAGTGTATATTTCAATTACATTATTGTTCAAGGCCCAAAACTATCTTTTGCTGCTACTACTAACTACCTCATATTAATTTTTACTTTTTATAGTACAATAAATTGCTCATCTTATTATATATAACAAATCAGATCTTACTCCCAAATCAATATCATATCTTAGTTACTATCTGCCAATTTAACTTTGTTTACCATTATTTAATTTAGTCCCTATATATTTTCTCTTTTATTTTAGCTCTAAATAACAACCTTAGTTCATATATTCACAATTGTTAAAATAATCAAGGTGCTATTCTCAGGTGCTAAAGTGTAATAAGTTCACTATTTTGCCATTATATTCCCTAGCTCATTTATTTGATTACCACTTTATTTGTTCACCACAATTTTTTTTAGTCCCTTTTATATTGTCTCATTTATTTTAGCTTTAAAAAACTACCTTAGCTCAAATTTTTACATTTGTTAAAATAACTCAGGTGCTATTTTATACCTTTAGAATATTTACTTTGTCTTAATACTTAATTCTAAACTATAGATTCACTATAAATCTTATGATAACAAGCATTGATCCTGATACCAACCTCTTATTGAATGACTTAAATGAATCAAACAGTAACTGTAATTACTACACAGCAGAACAATCAAAGGCACTTCTCAGAGCCAACAAAAACATAACTGTCTTTAACTACAATATCAGATCTTTAACCCTTTGACTGTCGAAAGGCCCAATCCTGAAGTGTCTCCTGGTGTCGCAAAATATTCGACAAAAAAAAAATTATTTTTTTCTTATGAAAACGTTAAGATTATGTTTCTGATTGTTTTAGTCCAAAAAAAAAAATTTCCCATTAGTACTTACCCAGATATAGAGGCATGAAGTTTGCAGAAAATGAGCCGCATATGGCAACAGCGGCGACTGCCGCTCACCCGGTAAACTTTGGTTTACTTGTATTTGAAGGTTTGTTGTTTTTATCACTATTTTATTTTTTCACATAACTTATGTGGCCTGTGAGACCAAAGTAAGGTGCAATGTACATATATATACATTCGTTGTATACAACACAATAAGCACACAAAACATAATTATCAATATATTGTTTACAAAACTTGTTTACAAAAACAAAACAATACAAAAATTTTTTTATTACTATTGTTCTATAATATATATACCAATATACAGTCACTGGACATATTCCTAGAAGTTCTGCAGCTTGTGTAACTCTTTGAAACATGGTGTCATACACAATGGCGTTTTACACTCCTCACATAAAACCAGTGTGTATGCAGAATCCCCCTCCATGAGGAGTTCAGGTGAAGCCCACTCTGGGGTTACTTCCCTTCTCTATCTTTTAACCCCTTCAGGGTCCAAGGCCGAAATCTCAAGTGGTGCTCCAGTGTCCAAGAAATTTTGAAAAAAAAAAAAAAAAAAAAAAAAAAATTACTTTTTCTTACAGAATTAAGGAGCATATTTTTGTGAAGGTAATAAGACAAAAAAAAAAATTCTGATCAGTACTTACCGAGATACAGTGCCGAGAAGTTTGTACAAAATGACGTGGTGGCGCCAACATCGATGATTTCCACATACGCGCATTACTTTATTTAGCGGTTTTTGTAGTTTTTTCTTTTCTTTTCCAATTTTTTTCTTTTCCTACTAACTTTTGGGGGCCTGAGAGACCAATACTGTAATAATGTATATAATAAACTCACTGTATTGAACACAATAGCCGCACTAAAGTTATCATATTATTGTTTACCACTGTTGTCTATTACAATAAACATGCACAAATCTTGTATAATACTAATGTTCTATCATATATTTACATATTTACAATCACTGGACATGGTTTTAGAACTGCTGGAGCTTGTGGAACTCCTTGAAACAAGGCACCATGCACAGAGGTACCTTACATTCCTCACACATAAACTGAGTGTTTTTGCGTCTTTGTTGCCGTCATTTTGTTTGTGCACAGACGATGCATCTCTTCTGAGCAAATTTCTTCTGAGTTGAAGGAAGCTGTATTATGAAATGATCACCTTCCTTCCTCAAACGCTTGGGTATATCCTGAGGAGTTCGAGGACCTTGTTGTATAGCAGGTGTTGTTACCTGGTACTTCATTATGAGTTGTCTGACAACAAACAGAATTCACCATACGGTGGTCTGTTGCCAGTCTTCATTTGGTACATATTATATGCATTGAGCATTGAAATGTCCATGAGATGGAAGAAAAGTTTCATGTACCACTTGTAACTTTTACGAACACAATCAACAAAACCAATCTGCATGTCACATTTGTCAACCAAGTGCATGTTTTGTGTATAATCAATCACTGTCACTGGTTTTCGAATACATTCATTAGTCACTCGATCAACTTTGTCACTGTCTTGCATTTCATTACGGTGAATGGTTGTCAACAATATGACATCTCGTTTGTCATGCCACTGTAATGCCATGATGTCACTGGCAGTAAACACATGCAGGTCATCACCACGAGCACTTGCGTTGAGCCTGGGCATATGTTTATGATTAGAACGCACTGTGCCACACATCTGTCTTGTTCACTCGCAAGAAATCACTGAGTAATGGGCTTGTGTACCAGTTATCGGTATATAATGTATGCCCCTTACCAAGATAAGGTGCCATCATGCTTCTCACTATGCCACCTGAGATACCCAATAATATCTTGGCATCTTTCAATGTTTTACTTCCCGTGTATATAACAATATCCAATATCAGGCCACTGTCACAGTCACAGAGTACAAACAGTTTTATACCAAAGTGTTTCCTCTCGCTCGGTATATACTTCTTGAATGACAGCCTACCTTTGATCAAAATCAAAGACTCGTCAATTACAAGATTCTTGAATGGATAAAAGTATATGCTGAACTTTTGTTTGAGATACATAAAAACATTTCTAATCTTGTATAACCTGTCACTTCTGTCAGGCCTGGTTTTGTCAGAGAAGTGCAACATACATAACAGTAAGATAAACCTGCTCACTGGGATGATTTCACTGAAGACCGGGGTAGAAATTAGCCGATCTGTGGACCAGTATGCTTTTATATTATGCTTATAGACATGAGGCATAAGCATTATTGTTGCAAAAAGCAAATACATTTCTGCAACAGTCGTCTCTTTCCACCGGTGTAGTCTTGACTGTGGTGATATGATCGTATTTGCCATGGTGTACTCAAAATACTTATTACTTTCCCTGACAATAGTTTCCATCAATGGCTGGTCAAAGAATAATTCAAAGAATTCCAGTTCATTGGCCGTGGTTCCAAGGGGACAAGTAGGTAGAATTCCACTTTGAGAGTCATCGAAGTGGTGGGGAACAAAATTGGGATTTTGCTGCCAATCTTAGATACGGTTTGCTGGTGGATACTGGACATCATAGGCTGGTTGTGCGGGTAGTTGTGGTTGTGGTGGGCTGGTGGTTGACACTCTGCTTTGTCCTTGAACTGAGGAGTCAGCAGCGTGGGTCCCAGCCTGGGCTGGCGAGTCACACATGACTGTGGCACTACCATCACCACTACCACCATCTGCTGATGCCTGTGGTCTATCCATGCCAAATGTAGCCACATCATCCTCACTATCACTATCTATACCTGGTGTAGGGCCACAGGATGTACTCTGGGATGCACTCCGTCCCCTGGGCACAGCATAGGGTACACTACCCGAGCACATGCAGCGGCGTACATACCGACGCTTCACTGGTGAATACGATTCCTCACTATCACTACTCGAATGATCGTCAAGAGCAATAAAATCACAATCCACATCACTATCATCATCATTACTGAAGTCAGAGGCCTGGCCACATGAAAATAATAGTTTTCTCTTGCATTGAGGTACAAGTGACCATGACTGGGGGTAGTGCCCACACCAGAGGTAGAAGGTTGAGGATCGTCAGGGTTTTCTGCCACTATTATCGATATCCTGGTCATTCCTTTCGGTCACTAACTGATCAAAGCCAAAGAATTCGTCTTCATCTCCACTTCCAACAGTGTCAGAACTATCAGATAGGAAGAGAAGAGTCCCAATTTTCCGTGGAGTAAGAGCTGCCCTGCAACGAGGCATGGTGAACAAGGGTAACTGAGCCGGTGTTCCCACAATGCTATGCGGGTGCCTAGATTTTTTGTTTATGGCACACACCCACCACGCAGACCCGTTCTCTCACATGTAAGCCTATGAGCGCTTTCACGCTAAATTTGATGGCGCTAGAATTTTGGCGTATATCTACGGTTTGGACACTCAACGTGAAGCCGTAGATTTACAGGATGGACCCTGAAAGGGTTACAACATGCTTCAAGGTATATGCCAGGATATCTAAAACATTGCTGGGACCTATAAATACTTTGTATATATTTCTAGACAATAGTAAATAACCCAGGCAGGTGTAAATGTTCACTTGTCACTATTTCAGTACCTAATATTAGTGTCAGAACAAAGATTGGCTACGAAATTACAAGAACTATTATAAATTGTAATTATCAGAACATAAAAAAATATATAAATTAAAATAAAAATGAGAAAAAAAGGTATATCAGCAACACTTCTACACGGGGCAAGAGTCAATGTTGCGACAGGTGAGCATCCAGAGCCAACTTCACAGTCTTATATCTCGTTAAGAACTGATCCTAATCTTTTTTTTTATCTTAAACATGTAGAAAAATGTGCTCTTTATTTTTTAAAAAAAAAAAAAAATTTGTTTTTTTTTTTTCAAAAATTTCGGACAC
>NC_069419.1:2473053-2521835 GCF_026875155.1 Cherax quadricarinatus | reverse complement strand
TTTTAACCTACTTCTAATTTTTACTCCTAACTTTTTTCCAAAAATCCTTTCCCCTTTTACTTCCCAAAATTTTCTTCCTAACATCTTTTTTCCAACATTTTTTCCCAACATCTTCTTCCTCATCTTTCTTCCTAAATCCCTTCCTAACATCCACTTCCAACTCCTACTTTTCCAAATCTTCTTCCTAACTCCACTTCCTAAATCCACTTTCTAAATCCTCTTCCTAAACAAAACCCTAAAATCCCCTTTTTAAAAATCTCTTCCTTAAAATCCTTTCTTCAACTTTACTTCCTAACACCTTCTTCCAACATTACTTCTCATCCAACTTCAAAACTTCCTCTTTCCCAACATCCTACCCAACTCCCTTCCTAACATCTTCTTCCTAAATCTTCTTTAAATCTACTTCCCAAATCTTTTCCAACACTTCTTCCACATCTCTCCCAACATCCCACTTCCTAACATCCTACTTCCTAACATCCTACTTCCTAACATCTAATTCTAACATCCTACTCCTAACATCCTACTTCCTAACATCCTACTTCCTAACATCCTACTTCCTAACATCCTACTTCCTAACATCCTACTTCCTAACATCCTACTTCCTAACATCCTACTTCCTAACATTCTACTTCCTAACATCTACTTCCTAACATCCTACTTCCTAACATCCTACTTCCTAACATCCTACTTCCTAACATCCTACTTTCTAACATCCTACTTCCTAACATCCTTCTTCCTAACATCCTACTTACTAACATCCTACTTACTAACATCCTACTTCCTAACATCCTACTTCCTAACATCCTACTTCCTAACATCCTACTTCCTAACATCCTACTTCCTAACATCTTACTTCCTAACATCTTACTTCAATAAACATTCCTACTTCCTAACATCCTACTTCTGACATCCATTTTCTAACATCCTACTTCCTAACATCCTACTTACTAACATCCTACTTCCTGACATCCCATTTCCTAATATCCTACTTCCTAACATCTTACTTCCTAACGTCCTATTCCTAACATCCTACTTTCTGACATCCTACTTACTAACATCCTACTTCCTAACATCCTACTTCCTAACATCCTACTACCTAACATCCTACTTCCTAACATCTTACTTCCTAACATCCAGTATCCTAACATCCTACTTCCTGACATCCAATTTCCTAACATCTTACTTCCTAACATCTTACTTCCTAACATCCTACTTCCTAACATCCTACTTCCTAACATCCTACTTACTAACATCCTACTTACTAACATCATTCTTCCTAACATCCTACTTCCAAACATCTACTTCCAAACATCCTACTTCCTAACATCCTACTTCCTAACATCCTACTTCCTAACATCTTACTTCCTAACATCCTACTTCCTGACATCCCATTTCCTAACATCCTACTTCCAAACATCCTACTTCCAAAATCCACTCCTAATCCATTCCTAAAATCCCACTTCCCAACATCTTACTTTCCCAACATCCTACTTTCCCGAATCCCCTTTCCTAACATCCTACTTTCCCAACTCTTACTTCCTAACTCTTACTTTTCCCACATCCACTTCTAACATCCCATTCCCGACATCCCTTTCCAACATCCACTTCCTAAATTTATTCCCAAATCCTACTTCCTAACTCCACTTCCCAAAATCCTCTTCCCAACATCCCACTTCCCAACATCCACTTCCAACATTCATTCCTAACACTTATTCCAAAATCTACTCCTAACATCCCCCCTTCCCAACATTACTTACTAACTTTTTTTCTTCCCAACAATCCTAAAATTTTTAAAAATCCTACTTATAACTTCTACTTCTAAAAATCCATTTCCCCTACTTCCTAAAATTTTTTTCCCCAACACTACTTCCTAAAATCCCACTTCCCAACATCTACTTTTCCCAACATCCTACTTTCCCAACTTATTCCTAACATCTTTCTTCCTAACATTCTACCTCTAATATTTCCCATCTTCCTAACATCCTACTTTTCCCAACATGCTACTTCCTAACATCTTACTTCCTAACATTCTACTTCCTAACATCCTACTTCCTAACATCCTACTTCCTAACATGCTACTTCCTAACATCTTACTTCCTAACATTCTACTTCCAACATCCTACTTCCTAACTCCCACTTTTCCCAAAATCCTACTTCCCAAATCCACTTCCTAAACCCCTTCCTAATATTCTCGTATTTTCTGTTAAGCTGTGTGGCCTCGTGTTGGTCTTGGTCACAGGTGTCAATATAAGCTGTGTGGCCTCGTGTTGGTCTTGGTCACAGGTGTCAATATAAGCTGTGTGCCCTGTGTTGGTTTGGTCCAGGGTCACTAAAAAGAGGGGGCCCTCGTGGGGTCCTGGTCAAGGCCCCCAATATAAGCTTGGGGCCCTCGTGTTGGTCCGGGTCAGAATTCTGTAGAGCCCAATGTTTATATCAAAAATGAACCCTTTTTAAGCTTTTTGGGTCCACTGTTGACGCAGCGTTCAAGTTGTGATTAATTTTGTTGGTGTTTCAGCTCACAAGATGGTCTGATGTTCCTTATTATGTTGCTGACTAACCTGTACAGTCATTATTTTGCAACAAAGAGAGACAGACAGACACACACACACACACACACACACACACACACACACACACACACACACACACACACACACACACACACACACACAGTGTCTGACGACACTGGAGGACAGAAGGGTCAGGGGAGACATGATAACGACATACAAAATACTGCGTGGAATAGATAAGGTGGACAGAGACAGAATGTTCCAGAGATGGGACACAAAAACAAGGGGTCACAATTGGAAGCTGAAGACTCAGATGAGTCAAAGGGATGTTAGAAAGTATTTCTTCAGTCATAGAGTTGTTAGGAAGTGGAATAGTCTGGCAAGCGATGTAGTGGAGGCAGGAACTATACATAGTTTTAAGACGAGGTATGATAAATCTCATGGAGCAGGGAGAGGGAGGACCCAGTAGCGATCAGTGAAGAGGCGGGGCCAGGAGCTGAGTCTCGACCCCTGCAACTACAATTAGGTGAGTACACAAACACCCACCCACACACACACACACACACACACACACACACACACACACACACACACACACACACACACCCCTGCAACCACAATTAGGTGAGTACAAAGTGCAAAGGTTTGCAACAAGACTAGTCCCAGAGTTAAGAGGTATGTCCTATGAGGAGACGTTAAGGGAAATCAACCTGACGACACTGGAGGACAGGAGAGATAGGGGGGACATGATAACGATTACAAAATACTGAGGGGAATTGACAAGGTGGACAAAGACAGGATGTTCCCAAGACTGGACACAGCAACACGGGGACACAGTTGGAAGCTGAAGACACAGATGAATCAAAGGGATGTTAGGAAGTATTTCTTCAGCCACAGAGTAGTCAGGAAGTGGAATAGTTTGGGAAGCGATGTAGTGGAGGCAGGATCCATACATAGCTTTAAGCAGATGGTACGATAAAGCTCATGGTTCAGGGAGAGTGACCTAATAGCGACCAGAAAGAGCGGGGCCAGGAGCTTGGACTCGACCCCTGAAACCCTCAACTAGGTGAGTACAACTAGGTGAGGACAACTCATACCCCAAACTCACACACAAACTCTCTCTCTCACACACACACATACACACAACACAACACACACACACACACACACACACACACACACACACACACACACACACACACACACACACACACATTCTCATATTCAGCAGGCCTAGTGTCTAATCGACATGTGCCTAGGACAAAATGGTAAACTAACACACACAGATGTTCCAGAGATGGGACACAGTAACAAGGGGTCACAGTTGGAAGTTGAAGACTCAGATGAATCACAGGGATGTTAGGAAGTATTTCTTCAGTCACAGAGTTGTTGGGAAGTGGAATAGTCTGGGAAGTGATGTAGTGGAGGCAAGATCCATACATAGCTTTAAGAATAGGTATGATAAAGCTCATGGAGTGGGAAGAGTGGCCTAGTAGCGGCCAGCGAAGAGGCGGGGCCAGGAGCTGTGACTAGACCCCTGCAACCACAACTAGGTGAGTACAACTAGGTAAGTACATATATATATTCACGCACGCACGAGAGAGACAAGACCGCACCAAAATTCTCGCTCACAGAATACATCTGCGGGGAAAAACCAGGAGCTTATCGAAGTTATTTCGTGCAGTGTAGCGGTAAGAGGAAGAGCAGCAGCAGCAGTAAGAGGAAGAGGAGCAACAGCAGCAGAAGCAGTAGTAAGAAGAGGAACAGAAGCAGTAGTAAGAGGAAGAGCATCAGTACAAGACGAAGACATCAAGAAATATGATTCAATAGCCGAGTGGGTGAACTGGGGTCCTGGAGGCTTAGGGACGATGCTGAGGGACAACACAGATATATTCTTCTTCAGGAGTGACTGGTTGCTGGAGGCTCCAAGAGACCCTTCTGGAGGCTCGGAAGATCCTCCTGGAGGCTCAGAAGATCCTCCTGGAGGCTCAGAAAATCCTCCTGGAGGCTCAGAAGATCCTCCTGGAGGCTCAGAAGTTCCTCCTGGAGGCTCAGAAGATTTTCGTGGAGGCTCAGGAGATCCTTCTGGAGGCTCGGGAGATCCTCCTAGAGGCTCCAGGAGACCCTCCTGCAGCCGCAACGAGATACTTCTTCATTACCTCAAACAAACCAGTTCTCTTTAAGGGTGTTCATCAAGTGTGGAACTGAAGATTTCAATTTTGAGGTCAGCTGAGGTCTAGCTCATGGGTCCGCAGGTCTACCTTTCTTTCCCTGAATGTTGTATCATCCTAACCCTCTGTCCCGTAATGTATCATCCTATTCCCCTGTCTCTTAATGCTGTACATCCTTGCTATCCCAGCATTTGCTTGATGGCAGTGATCTGGGCGGCTCTGTCGTTCGTAAAACATTCATGTTGTTCAGAAGATAGAGGTTTTGAAGAGGAAATTGAACCTCTACCTGAACCAAGTGGCAGATGTGCCAGAGTGTTATGTAGGGCTGACAGCTGCTGCCACCAACACCTGCCATTGCTTAACACAGTGGAAAAGAGGTTATGGTAATGTACTCCCACCTTGAAAATTATGTCCGGGCCCAAACCCGGGTTTTTTGATTATTATTCAAGACATTTTTACTGTGCTCACACTCCAACAGCATGTTCACGTTACGAATGAAGTAGTCTAAACTGTATCTCAGCGTACAGTGGATGAGGAGAGAGAGAGAGGAAGAGAGAGAGAGAGAGAGAGAGAGAGAGAGAGAAAAGAGAGAGAGGGAGAGAGAGGAGAGAGAGAAAGAGAGAAAGAGAGAGAGACAAGGTTGAGGGGGGGAGCAGAGTATAGGTGTTCGCCAAGTGGATTATTCACTGAAACATTTGGTGTCATAATGAGGACGGTAATGGGATGATCTGGTTAATGTAGACCGGGTGGAAATACCCCTTATAACACCGCTTGTAACACCGCTTGTAACACCGCTTGCAACACTCAAAACTCTCACTGAGAAGCCTCGGCGGCGCTACTGATGTGTTGTAGTTAGCTTTTAATCTCTCTCTCTCTCTCTCTCTCTCTCTCTCTCTCTTTTACACAGGGTTTAATAAAGGTAAGGATCCCTAGCTTTATTGACAAGCTATATACAGGTTAAGGATTCCTAACTTTATTGGCAAGTTAAGAGCTGTTACCTACATCAGCTCATTTGAAAGCATTTTTATTGTTATGAAACATACAAGTAGAGAACAGGATGAAGTTGGAGCCATCTGTGGGCCAGCATTTTCATTTGATCAACTGACTTTATCTCGTTCACATCATTATGCTGTACGAATGTGTTCCATACTCGAGTCATCCTGGGTATATATGATCTCAGATGGAGTGATATTCTGGAGAAGGGTACAGCCAGAGTGAAGTTGCTGCTTTCTGCCCGTCTTGTAGCATAAAAGCTTGTTTTCACGCTGTCCTTGAAGTGGATCCAAGTATGGAAATCTGACATATTGGCCTTGTACATAACAGTAAGGCCACCCACATCCCTCCTGTGTTGAAGTCTCTGCTGAAATGACAGATCTATCCAGGATGGGTCCAGGCGAGAGATGAGACATCTTGCTCTGTTCTCTACTCTGTCAAGCAGTCGCAAATGAGGGGGGGCAGGCGAACCAAGAAAGTGGAGCACACTCAAGGTGTGAGCGTACTTGTGCCTCGTACAGAATCTTGCAACCCCTACTGTCAAGCAGATGCGAGATACGGCTAAGTGCTGGAAGCTTCCTGGCTGCCTTGTTTGCAAGATTTACAACATGGTTCTTTATGGTCAGTTTGGAGTCAAATTTCACCCCAAGGATATCAACTTCTTCTCCAGGTGCCAACACCCTCCCATTCATCCTTACTACTGCACCAGCATTACCATCATGGTGCCTAGAGACCATCATTTGCGTTTTCTCAGGTGCAAATGTTACTTGCCATCTATTTCCCCAAGCTGATATAGCTCTTAGCTGGTGATTGATGTAGCTTAGAGCAGCTGGCATCATTGAAATAGACATTCCACAACAATGGTCCAGCAGCTTCCTTGTGGAACACTTGCCCCAGTAGGATGTCTTGCTGATTCCGTTCCATTGAGAAGTACCCTTAGAGATCTACCTTGAAGGTAATCAGTGAGGAGACATAGCGTAGAGCCTGCAATTCCCAGTGCTTGAAGTTTTGCTAAGAGACCCTGGTGCCACACCCGGTCAAAAGCACCAGCAATGTCCAGTGCTACCACACAGCTGACTTTGGATTCATCCAGTGACTGGTGCCACTTAGTGGAGAGGTTTAACAACAGATCAGCAGCAGAGTAACCTTTCCTGAAGCCATATTGACGGTCACAAAGTAGTGAGTGGTAGTCAAAAAGCTCTGTCATTTGTCTTGAGATTATTGTTCAAGGATCTTACCAGTGATTGACAGGAGTGACACTGGTCTGTAGTTGCTGATTTCTGCTCTGCTCTTCTTTTTGTGAACAGGGATACATTTGCCTCTTTCCACAGAGAGGGCCATTTACACTGTACTGGGCAGTGCTGAAAGAGGGCGAGTTAGAGGTTCTGCTAGCTGGTCTGCACATCTCAGCAATCTTGGGCTCAACTTGTCTGGGCCCACAGCTTTTCTTGGTCAAGCGATTTAAGAAGGAAATGCACCTCCTCCTGCCTTATTGTCACCACTGACAGTTTTGACACAGTTCTTGCATTAGCCAAGGGGGGTCCCTTGCTGGATCAGGAACTTGCATTTTGGTAGCAGTGTTCAGCAAAGAGGTCCGCCTTCCTTGACTACTAGTAGAGGTGGTCCATCCTGTCGATTTAGAGGTGGAATGAGTTCATCAGCAGATAACCTTGTCTGTCCCCGACCAGGGAGAACCAGGTTTTGGAGCCTACCCTACCTGATGCTAGCTTTCTTTTAGTGTCCACCTCCCATTTAGCAATGGCCCACTTTTGAACGTCACCAATGCCTTCAGGCTTGCTGTGCAAGTTCCTGTTTTTAAAGGGGGTAGGATGTCTCTTATATCTTCCCCCCTGCTTTGTACTTAGCAGTAGCAGCCTCTCTACAACGAAAGCCAAACCAAGGCTGATCTGTAGGCTTCGTCACATATTTTCCCGGGGAGGAATGTGTTCTTGTTGTAGATTAAGGATGTGTCAGTGAAGGCTTTCACTTGGTTGTCAACATCCCCTTGGAGAAGAGCATTCCAATCGGTGGTGGCGAGCTCAGAGCAAAGGGCTGGCCAATTATCTCTTTCCCATAGCCAGGTTGAGTGTGTGGACGCCTCACCTCGTTCTGTTGGGATCTTAAGTGTCGTAAAAACAGCCTTGTGGTCAGATGATCCAACGTAGCCGAGGAGTTGACAAATGACTATGCCTTCTGCCAGATCACTCACTACTGGTCAAGGGAGGAGCCAGAGATGTGAGTAGGGAAAAACAACAAAGTTTCTCATGTCAAATACTGCAAGAAGGTCATCAAAGTCCCTCTGTATAAGGTGTTGGTTGAGGTCACCAGCAATTATGATATGTTGACAATTGTGTTGTAGCAGAAGGGAGTCCATATTTTCCACTAGGAAGTTGATGGGGTCTGCATGTTGCCACTGAGGTCTGTGCATTGCACATGCTAGTACAGAGGTACTAGTGTTTATGCAGAGCTTGAAGAACATCATTTCAAGATGAGTAGGGATGACATCAATGTGCTGGGCATGAACACTTTTAGAGAAGCACACAGCAACAGCTCCTCCTTGCCCTTGCCTGTCTCTTCTCATCCATGAGGTGTAGCCAGCAATTCTTGCAAAATTTTCTGGAGTCCTGTCGTCCAAAAATGTTTCAACAACAGCTATCATGTCGGGTTTTCGAGTGTTCACAAAACTATGTGTGAGCTCTCCAACATTAGTAATGTAACCCCTAATGTTGGCCGACAGGATGCTGATAGATTGGCTTCTCATGATGTAGTCAGCTTGAGGTGGTGGGTGTGTAAGGCATGTAAGGTGCCTGCCCTTGAGAGAGGTAGGGTACTGAGGCAGCTGCAGGGATGTAGGCCTGTGGTCTTGTATAAGGCACAATACCACCTGCTGGGCTGAGATAGGAGTAGCTGAATGGGTGACGTGTGAGAGTGTTCACCAATTCAGAGATCCTGCTGGTTTGTTCCGAGAACAGGTCTCTAAACAGGTGGTCCTGTCTGTCAAGTTCCTTTTTCTTCCGACACTGGTCCTCCTGATGTCCTTTCTTGTAGCAGTAATTGCACCTGGTATCTCGCAAGCAGTTGGTGGCGATGTGCCCCTTCTGGTGACAGCGAGAGCACTGCCTAGGTGCCTGGGAGGGTGGACTATGATTTGTTGCACCTCCTGTGTTTTGCTGATTTGTCCTCATGTTCTGCTGCTGGGACTGTGTTAGTGGAGGGTGAGACGGCTTTAGATATCTTTCTCCTCCACGTCTTCTTCCACGTCCTCTACCCCATCCTCTACCAGTTCTGACAGATATATCCCTCCTGTTCGTACTTTGGTGCAGTAGGTGTTCAGGTGCAGTGATAGTTCCCTGATTATTAACTGCACCAATCTCTGGTGGAGAAAATCCTGACTCAGAACTTGCCGATGAAACACTGCTGCCAGATGCTGGAATATTGTCGGCAGGTGTGCTGACAGGTGTAGGATCAGAGATGGTATGTGCACTGTCTAGTGTACTGGCAGTGGCTGAAGCAGAGATGTCAGGTGTAGGAGAATTAACAGATCCAAGGCTTCCTTCGTTGCTGGGAAGTGGATTTGTTTCCTCTGTGGTGGTCAGAGGAATTATGTTAGAATTCCCAAAGGTAGTGTTTTGAACTCTGTCAGTCTGTGGGACCTTAACAATGACAGAATTCCATCAGTTATTTACCCCTGAGTTAAGCTCAGTGTGGGACTTCCAGTCTTTGTCAATAGTGTCACCATCAGCTGAGCAGCTTACGTCACTTGAGGTAGGCTTGCACTGACCTTCTACAATAGCTTGAAGGTTATCTTATGAATTGAGGAGCTCATGAAGTGCTTCTCTGTGATGGATTATCTTAGCTGCAACTTTACAACACAGCCCAAGAGGGCAGTCTTGATCTTTGGACAGGAGTCCCTAAGGTAGTACTTCTGAGCCTTCCTCCTGTAGCTCCAGGCTTGTATACACATATACCACAGGATTATGGATATCCTTCAATTTTCTGAAATTTTCAACCTGGCTGCAACAAAATTCTTCTTCTGGAATGCAATCTGTGTGGCAGTAGTTGGAACAAGTAGGTTTCTTACATCTAAGAAGTATTTTATCCCTTGTAGTATACCCACAAACACTGCAATAACTACTGGGACAATAGCCAGATAGCGTAGATATTCTTGCTATTTTGCGATGTGAAGTCATCACAGAGGAGGCGTTGTAGGTTTGCAGTGAAGTTCACAGGAGAGAGAGGGTGGGTTGTGGCATCGTGGGGGTGTTTATAACGGGGTGGGTAGTGAGGGCAGGCAGTGGGCCGGCAAGCTGGAAGTGTTGCCTTTTCACTATCACTTAATAAACTGTGAAGGCTTACTCAGCCCTGTAATAACTTCAGACAGTATTACCAAGGCTGGCTCCTCCTCAGGAAAATTAATGAATAGAAAAAGAAATAATAACAAACATAAACACTTTATTATATAGAAAATATAGAATATAAAACACTTAAATATGAAATATTAATCCTACATTAAAGAAAATGAAAAATGAAAAATATAAATGATAACTGAATTCAACGCTAATATATATAGGGGTGTCTGGTGTTGGTGACACTGTGTTGTTGAAATCGTAGCTGTTGCTGATGATGGGGGGGTCGCAGGTGTTGGTTACGACCCACTGGCTAGTTCTTCACAGTATAGCCTTGAGTATTATATCCCGATGACAGGAAAGCAGGTTCTTTACCGCTGCAATGATGAGGGGTTACGTCCTGCAATTTCATACAGGTGCACAGGTAATTAAATCCAAAAAGGGGAAGTCTCAGGACGTTAGTCCATCTCCACCAGTTCTTCTCGTTGATTGACAGGTGACCCTCTCTGTCATCCAAGCTGAAAAGATAGACAGGTTACCCACTGCTTAAATAATCACTCTCCATAAGTACAATACCTAAAAGATGTGGTGATTATTACAACAGTCAAAATAGAGCAAGGCTTTCAACCCATAAATCCACTAGAATACAAGGCAGGCATGTACTTACAGTAGTGCTGGGAGCTGTGAGTCTAGTGATTACTGTTTGGACCAGAGCCCCACACGTCACCTTTCGGGGGGGGGGGGAGAAGAGGGGAAGGGATAGCAGGAGCTAGACTGACCCTACTTAACAACAGCCGGCAGTCAAACTATCACTTTCGGGAGGGGGAAAAAAAAGGCGGAATAGCGGGAGCTTGACTTACCCTACCTTAACAAGTAGCCGGCAATGAAACTATTGTTACTATATACTCCCTCGCTACTCCTATCTATTGAACTTTTCCCTCACATAAACACTGTTTATGCTATCCACTTTTCCACTAAAGGCAGATGTTACACAAATGACTATGTTGCATTGTACCAGTCACGTTGTTATAAAGCACCAGATGCTAGTACATAGCACGAAAGAGATATAATATTAGATGCTCACTGTGAAGGCAATAGTGACGTCACTCCTAGGTAGGCTTCCCACTGTCCCCTCACTCACACCATATCCTTCAACAAAGCACACTTAAATATCACTGATACTGCTTATATTCACTTCAATTGGCTTACTTGTACTAATGTGTTGTAGGTAGTACTTCGTCACTGAACAGTTTTTGTCCTCACCAACCCTCGTAGTTAAGTAATATTAAGAAAGTTTGTGGAGCACACTGTGACACGTCTTCACCCTCTCTCTCTCTCTCTCTCTACCTCTCTCCCTCTCTCTCTCTCTCTCTCTCTCTCTCTCTCTCTCTCTCTCTCTCTCTCATCTCCCCTCTTCTCTCCCCTCTCTCTCTCTCTCTCTCTCTCGTTCGTGATGTTATAATAAGAGGAGTCTTAATGTTGCGGTCTTCCAGGTCTTGCTTGATAAATCAAGAGCAGTGTCTTACCTAGGAATAAAATACAAGAATAAACTTCTTTCTTCCAGTGACAGTGTCTCTCGTGAATTGTAGCAACAGTGACAGTGTCTCTCGTGAATTGTAGCAACAGTGACAGTGTCTCTCGTGAATTGTAGCAACAGTGACAGTGTCTCTCGTGAATTGTAGCAACAGTGGACAGTGTCTCTCGTGAATTGTAGCAACAGTGACAGTGTCTCTCGTGAATTGTAGCAACAGTGACAGTGTCTCTCGTGAATTGTAGCAACAGTGACAGTGTCTCTCGTGGGAAATGTAGCAACAGTGACAGTGTCTCTCGTGAAGTGTAGCAACAGTGACAGTGTCTCTCGTGAAGTGTAGCAACAGTGAAAAGTGTCTCTCGTGAAGTGTAGCAACAGTGACAGTGTCTCTCGTGAAGTGTAGCAACAGTGACAGTGTCTCTCGTGAAGTGTAGCAACAGTAACAGTGTCTCTCGTGAAGTGTAGCAACAGTGACAGTGTCTCTCGTGAAGTGTAGCAACAGTGACAGTGTCTCTCGTGAAGTGTAGCAACAGTGACAGTGTCTCTCGTGAAGTGTAGCAACAGTGACAGTGTCTCTCGTGAAGTGTAGCAACAGTGACAGTGTCTCCCGCTATGTGTAGCAACATTAACAGCGTCTCTTGTGAATAGCAACAATAAAAGTGTCTCCCGCTATGTGTAGCAACATTAACAGTGTCTCTGGTGAAGTGTAGCAACATTAACAGTGTCTCTGGTGAAGTGTAGCAACATTAACAGTGTCTCTGGTGAAGTGTAGCAACATTAACAGTGTCTCTGGTGAAGTGTAGCAACATTAACAGTGTCTCTGGTGAAGTGTAGCAACATTAACAGTGTCTCTGGTGAAGTGTAGCAACATTAACAGTGTCTCTGGTGAAGTGTAGCAACAGTGTAAACATTTACAATCTTTATATGAACAAGTGTAGCAACATTCACAATGTTTACATTTTCCAAAGATTTCATGCTCTTTACATTTCCTTGTGATTAAAAGCATAATAATAGCATTTTCATGGGGCTACTGTACCGCAGCAACGGTGCAGCAACGGTGCAGCAACGGCGCAGCAACGGTGCAGCAACGGTGCAGCAACGGTATGAAACAGAATAAGTTATATTAGAAACTGCGTCTTACAACGGCATCAACAGAACAAATGTTGGAATTTACGCCTTTGAGAGTATAATATACAACGGTATCAAACAACCTCATATCTACATCTGACTGAGACACTACCACACGACCTCATGTCTACATCTGACTGAGACACTACCACACGACCTCATGTCTACATCTGACTGAGACACTACCACACAACCTCATATCTACATCTGACTGAGACACTACCACACGACCTCATGTCTACATCTGACTGAGACACTACCACACAACGGAAGCAAGTTATCCAAAATGAGTTTAAACAAGGCTTTGTATATGGATCACAAGCTTAGCAAATATTGGGACTTAGCTCACTAGTACCATTATTCCGTTCCTCTTGGTTCAGAGACACGTGGATCGTGGGGGAAAGCATGCTGTGGGTTTCCCCAAAGAGCTGAGTTCCAGGCTCATCGAGACCCCCCAGAGACCCGAGGGCTGTCACCTATACCTCCTAGCGCCTCAGTGTGGCGATCCAGAGAGGGAACGCCTGCTGTATCTTGGGTTGCTGCTCCCAGGCGTCTGAGGATCTCGAGGAGCTCTACAGCTTCATTTAAGTGTTTCCATTCTTTGCAGTTTTGCATGCATGTCTATACCTAAACTATTTCTCTCTCTCTCTCTCTCTCTCTCTCTCTCTCTCCCTCTCTTCTCTTCTCTCTCTCTCTCTCTTCTCTCTCCTCTTTTCTCTCTCTCTCTCTCTCTCTCTCCCTTCTGTATATATATATATATATATATATATATATATATATATATATATATATATATATATATATATATATGTATGTATATATATAAAATGCTGTGACCAGTTTGCTTCTTTGGATTAAAGTGTGTGGTGACGGAGTTACCTACACAACAACACACTAGCCCCACTCCCTCCTAGCCATGTACCCATCTCACTGACGGCCGCAACCAACACACTTCCCCATTTTCCGGCCTCGGCTATCCAAATGGAATCTATTTTTATCCGCTTAGTGCTGTGAATGACATGGAAGGGGGTAGGGGGTTCTGGAGGGAAGGGGAAGTGAGGGGGTGGGGTGGGGCTTGATCTTGAGTGAGTAGGTGATCTTGTGGAAGGTTTACGGGGGAATTTGGGGGTTGCTGAGTTTGGTCTGGGGTTTTCGAGAATTGCTGAGATTGCTCTGGTTAGGGGAATCTTAGCAATGGAAGGTTGTAGTGGGGGTAGAGATGCGGTTGTAGCTTTGTGTTAACTGAAAGGACCCGGGCTCGATCCCCAGGACAAGTGTCTTTGCACCTGGTACCCCTGTTCATCTAGCAGTAAATAGGTATACTCCGGAGTTAGTCTAGTATTGTGCTTCTAGGTTATGGATATAGATTCTTGCATGAACGAGGCAGGAGATCGCTAGCCAAAATTTATACTTCAGTAGTCATAACATCGTATATCATCAGAACCTTCGAAAAACTGATGAGATGCTGAATTACAAATTTCAGTAAACATCACAAACCAAATCATCATGGATTTAGAACGGGACCTTCATGTATGTCTCTCCTGCAGAACCACTATGACAGAATTATGGAGATATTGGAAGAAACCAAAACGCAGATTTGGACACAGATTTAGGAAGGCTTTTGATAAATGGGATCATGGTGGGTGATTGCCCACAAAATGAGCGCGAGTGGTGTAAGTGGGAAAGTATGCAAGTGAATATTCAATTTTCTGACAGTACACGGAGTTGTAAGATTAAAATATAATTTAAAGTTGGAAAAGATACAGAGATCATTTAGAATAAGTGTAGAAGTCTTTAAGAGGAAGCAAGACAATTTCATCTGCCGAGTGTCAGATCAACCAGACTCTGATGGATATGTGAGTCAGTGGACTGTCAACAGCAACAGCTTGATTGAACAGGTAAGTATTAGACAAACTGGCCCAAATTCGACCTTCGGGAGTATGACAATTCTGGAAACACGTTAAAGGTACATGAAAAACATGATTTTTTTTTTATATTTTATTTTAAAACTTTATAGCTTCTATTAAATAAAAAATTATAAAATTACTAAATCCTCAATCCCCACAACATACATAAAAAAATCTACCCAACATACACTAAAAATCCGCCAAAAAATACACTAAAATCCCCACAACATTCACAACAATCCTGCACAACTACACTAACAAACCTGACAACATACACTAAAAATCCTACCCCCAAAAAATTACCCCTAACAATCCTAACCCCAACTACACTAACAATCCCCACAACATACACTAACAATCCTCACAAAATACATAACAAACCACCAAAATCACAACAATCCTGCACAACATACACTAAAATCCTGCACAACTACATAAAATCCCCCACACAAATACCTAACAATCCCACAACAACATAACAATCTCACAACATCACTAACAAACAATCCTACACAACATACACTAACAATCCTACACAACATACACTAACAATCCTACACAACTACACTAACAATCCTACGCAACATACACTAACAATCCTACACAACATACACTAACAATCCTACACAACATACACTAACAATCCTACGCAACATACACTAACAATCCTACACAACATACACTAACAATCCTACACAACATACACTAACAATCCTACGCAACATACACTAACAATCCTACACAACATACACTAACAATCCTACGCAACTTTACACAAACCCAATTCCTACGCAACATACACTAAAAATCCTACACAACATACACTAACAATCCTACGCAACATACACAAACAATCCTACGCAACATACACTAACAATCCTACACAACATACACTAACAATCCTACGCAACATCCCACTAACAATCCTACACAACATACACTAACAATCCTACACAACATTACACTAACAACCCTACGCAACTACACTAACAATCCTACAAAAATACACTAACAACCCTACGAAAAACATTCACTAACAATCTACAAAACTTTACACTAACTAATCCTACACAACATACACTAACAATCCTACGCAAACAAAACACTAACCAATCCTACAAAACATACACTAACAATCCTACACAACATCACTAACAATCCTACGCAACATACACTAAAAATCCTACACAATTACACTAACAATCCTACGCAACATACACTACAATCCTACGCAACATACACTAACAATCCTACGCAACATACACTAACAACCTACGCAACATACACAAAACAATCCTACACAACATACACTAACAATCCTCACAACATACACTAACAATCCTACACAACATACACTAACAATCCTACACAACATACACTAAAAATCCTACACAACATACACTAACAATCCTACACAACATACACTAACAATCCTACACAACATACACTAACAACCCTACACAACATACATAACAATCCTACACAACATACACTAACAATCCTACACATAACATACCTAACAATCCTACACAACATACACTAACAATCCTACGCAACATACACTAACAATCCTACACAACATACCTAACAATCCTACACAACATACACTAAAAATCCTAAAACAACATACACTAAAACCCTGCACAACATACACTAACAATCCTACACAACATACACTAACAATCCTACACAACATACACTAACAATCCTACACAACATACACTAACAATCCTACACAACATACACTAACAATCCTGCACAACATACATAACAATCCTACACAACATACACTAACAACCCTACACAACATACACTAACAATCCTACAAACATACACTAACAATCCTACACAACATATACACTCACAAATTTTTCCATATAACAAAATACTATAATATAAAACAATAAAACTATATAACTATATAAACTATAAAAAAATATAAACTATATAAACCTTTCAGATTGTATAGTTAACATACTATGACTGACATATGACAAAGGTTCACAACCTTCACAGGAGATAATCAGAGGAATGACCTACATCACAATCTCAGTTAAAAAAAAAAATACATGCACTTCCCAAAATTAACCTATATACAATAAGAATTACCTAAAAACATACATACTTCCCTCACTACAATCCCACTTTAAGCTTTGGGAAAAAAAAAAAAAAAAAAAAGGAAATCCTAAGCCTCACATTTTATACTAAATAAATATTAATAAATATTAGTAAATATTATACAGCCTCTTCCACCGGCTGAGCACATTATATAAGTAAGAGACTAAACCATACTCTCCCATTACAAATTTTTAACGAGGCATTTACAAATTTATGGAAGTCATTAGCGTTCCATCTTCATCAACTGGATGAGCCCCATTATAATGCTAAAATAAAGTCAGTACACTCGCTAAAAAACCGAAAACACTAAAACACAAACAACATAATTTAAAAAAACCCTCTCATTGCGATACGATTATCGCACATGAAATATGCCCAAAAAAGGCTAAAAAACGCACACTCTACAGAAGCCCAAAACTCTTCAAGGTCTTCCCCACCTATAATCTTGACACCATTCCACTTAATACATGAAGAAGGTCATGACGACCCTGACACATCAAACACAAAATTTTCTTCATTCGTTACTACGTAATTACTTGATATCACTTTATTTTCTGTGCCCACTTGCATGCTACATACACGTATGCCACACATCTACACCTTTCTATACCCATACACCTCACTCTCACCCCTCCCCAGGAGGCGACCCCGCTGTGTCCCCCTAAATATCCCCTTCTCGTATGTAACCCCCCCCCCCTTACTCACTCAGCCCAAGTCGTAGATTCATGAAAAAACCCTAACGTTAACATTCTATACCCTTCCAAAAAAATCCTTCTCCCACCTCCTCCCATACAGTTCTCTATTAGGGACACATCGTACGATAAACCGTTACCGCTAGTACCGCCTCCGCACCTCACAATCCCCTCCCCCTCGTCCCCCACGATATATATATTTTATATAAATCCACTATTATATATCCAAAGCTCTTGTAACACTCTCATCGAACCCTCCCACATCTAGGCTTAGTGAAACGCAGAACCGACACCCCTCGGCCCCCACCCCCTGTAAAAACCCTACTTAACCAATACCTAACACCCTCCAGTCCCCCACAAAAGTATACGCATGGAACGCCCTCTCTTTCCTCCCCACAGATTCCACACCTTCCGCCCACAATTACCCCTCTGGTTCTTAGTACCTCCCCGATGGTAGTATGCCATGAAAGAAAAACGTTTACTTTACCTCCCTTACCCTAGGCTTTAACTTCAACTTGCTAAACCTATACCAAATACTCTTCCATGCGTCATGGGGAAAAATCCCTCAACTGGTAAAAACAATCCTTTTTCAAGCAGCCTACACAAAACCCCTACTCGAATTTTCCTGGGTTCTCAAACCCAACATCAAAGCCTCAAAACATTTTTCACATTCCCTCAACTCCCACCACCATACACTTACCCAAAACCTATCATGTATTTTTCCCAGCTGCCCTCCACTCATACCTTCGCGCAAAACCCTCCATTTAAGAAACACACATTTAATCCTCCTTCTCAGATCCATAAACCCCAACCCACCCTGGCGCACAGGTAGCATTAAAAACCTCTCTCCTCAGCCAATCGCACCTTGAACCCCACAAAAAGTTGAACACTCGTCTCAGAATTCCCACAATCGCCGTCCCTGTTAATGGGAACATGGCTGCTACGTGCCAAACCATACTATACAATAATACATTTATAAAAAACACTCGTTGTACGAGAGTCAGATATGAGGTCGCAATGCACCCAAAGACGCCCTGAATCCTTTCCATTAATCTATTCGAGGTTTTTCCCCTCGAGCAGCATCCCAAACATCCTTATAGGTGATACCACAAATTTTTAAAGACACCGTTTGTTTCCTCACAACGTTCAATCTCCCCCCCCCCTCCACCCCATCACCCAACCCATTTATCATTGACTTCTCTCTATTTACCTGCATCCCTGTTGCATTCCGAACTGTTGCACAACATCATCCAAAACACCCAACGCCATCCCCTCTCGAACCAGGGGCTGTTGTATCGTCTACATATCCTATTATTCCAGGCCACACTTTCCCGGGCCTCCCCCCCACAACATTTGTGACATGGGACACCCCCTGCCCAAGTCCTACCATTACAATCTCCTCCCCAAGCATCCATTAATCTGTACCTCATCTTAGCTCCATTGTACAACGTGGTTACCCAATTAACTATTTCTTCCCCCTAACCCTGCCTCCTAAGTATAGCTTCCAATGCTCCCTTTCCACCCCGTCATAGGCCCCTGCCAGTCTAAGGCCAACAACGCCGCCCTCCCTCCCCCCCCCTTTTGAAATCCAAAAAACTTCTCAGTATTCCATGACCCTCAATCATCGACCCTTTCCCGGCAAACCTTTCTGCGTTTTCAAAACCACTCTCCCCACCACACATTTAAACCCATTACCCCAAAACTTTAGCGAACAACTTATAATCAGCACATAACAGAGATAGGCACGGTACTCCTTGAGGGTGTGCTGCCCCTACCCTTCTGGACCAAAACTACAACTGCTGTTGCTTGCTTGTCCCCCATCACACCCTTCTCCTTCATCTGATTAAATAACCTACCATGAATCCCTTATCACCTCCCAATGTTGGAGGTTAAAAAATTTAGCCGGGAGACCCTCTATTCCTGGTGCTTTGCCCTTCCTCATTCCCCGTAAAAACCAACTCTATTTCCTCTTCCATTATTACCCCCCCTAAATCCTTTCTATCACTATTCCCTAAATAACACATCACATACTCACACACCCTTCTCTAAATCCACATTTCACCTTTCCCACTTGTCCCAAAACCCTTCATACCATTTATCCGCATATGCACACATTCCTTTCGTAGTTAGTATCTCCTGACCCATTCTATAACCCCCGCCATCTCATGTATCTCTAACCTCGGAATAGCTGTAACCCGCCATCTCATGTACCTCTAACCTCGGAATAGCTGTAACCCGCTGTCTTTGTTTTTGACGTGCAACACACACGCTGATGGCTTGTCTCCCCAAAGCACCTCCTCTACCCCTGCCTGCACCCTTACCGCTTGAAACCTCTCATTTTGTAACTCCCTCAGTCTCCCCTTGACCTCGACAATTCATCCGTAGGATAGTTGCCCCCCCAGCCCCTTCCCATAACAGCCCCTTAACCTGTCCTCTAAATAGTTTGAAAGGCCATATTTTAAATCATTTATACGTTTGCCCCCCCCCACATAATATTTCCTAATCCTTTCCTTGGTACACAATCCCACCATTTTACGACATCTACCACTCCCTGTTGCCTCCCGCTAAGCTCCTTCCATAGGACAGAAAATCCACTAACCCCTCCTCATCACTCAATGCACTTACATTTAATTTCCAGTAACTCCTGTTATTTCCACAAGCTCCTCCCACCCCAAACCCCCACCAAACAGCTCTATGATCCGACCCTGCTACTTCAACAGTTTTGAAAAATTCTCACTACAACCCCGTGAGAAAGATACACTCTGTCTACCTCGCTGCATACCCTCTCCTAACAAATGTATGCTCTGTCTCCCACGCCCCCCTCCCTCGAATGCGTCCCTTAACCTAATATCCCTCAATAAATTTCGTAGGGCCACCGACACATAAACCCGCCCCTTTCGGTTCCACAATCAGCCCTCCTAATGATGCAGTTCCAATCACCTACTATTGCCACCCCCGGTAATGCACGGAAAGGGAAAAAAACAAGGTCCTCACACACAAACTCCTGCTTCACCTGACGTTATTCTCTGCAGGCGCATATACGCTAAAAAAGGCCACACGTTTTCCCATCCCCAAAAAATCTACGCACAACACCCTTCCCCTCCCCCTCCCCCCTCACTTCGCTGCAAAACAAACGGGCCACCCCTCCTTTCAAACGGGCAGATGGGAAAGGGTTCCACTCGAAACCCCTCCATCTCCAACACCCTACCCTCCTTAAAATTTTGCCCTGAAGGAACACAACATCCACTCTAAATTTATTCAGAAACATTCTAAACCCTTCTCTCTTTACACTATTACACAAACCATTAACGTTTACTGTCAACCCGGAGGCCTATTAAAGTTTCCACCCTGCCCCTCTCTTCACTCTTCCTATGGGCACCAGAACGTGTGGGACCACTTGTCACCTGCAACTTCCCTCTCTCCCCCCCCCTTCTTTCGGTGCCTCCTGTCATGGCCACCACTACCTTCACCTTCTGCCCATATTTGCTTCCCAGTCCGCTGCGCTGGCGTTAGGACATCATCTGAATCCGACGCAGTGGCTCTCTTTCTTGTGACAGGCGCATCATCCCTGGCTTTGGTCTGGGGATGCCCCACATGTACCTCAACCTCCACTGTACCCCAGTGGCAATGATCTCGGTGACACCTAAGTCACGCTGTCACTTCCATGTCCGAATAGTTCTGTTGTTGATGCACCACAGCCTTTTAACTCGTCTTCTACCACCTTTCCAGGAGGGAAACCACCTCCTCAGGCGGGGGACAAGGACTTCAGAACCTCGGCTAATTCCTCCTCAATTTCCAACACTTCCTCCTGTACTTGCGCAACCCGATCCACAGGAAGTGTCTCTGGGCTAGGAAACTGGTCAAGGGCCTCACCCTCTCCCCCCGCCTTATGCACCTCATTCCCCTATCTCGCTCCATAGACGACCACGCCCTCCTTCACGTTGTTGATAAACACTGCCTCCCTCTGGTGTAGAAGCTGATGTCTCCGCCCATGGGCCAGGAGCTCATTGCTGCTTCCCACACTCCGCCGCTATGTGATCATATTCCCCACATAGTCGGCATGTACGCCTTTGCCCGGCGTATGACACCATGAAACCCGTGTCCTGAATTCCTTTAGGTACACGTAAGACGGTTTATGGGGTGTCGCAATGTCATTTTTAGGTTAAAAGTGCCCTCCGGCATACCTGTGTAGGCACCCGTCACCCACTTTCCATGCTGGGCCAAATGAACAGTTCCCTATTCCTCAAAAACTTTTCTGATATCTGTCTCATCAGCCTCAAAGGGGACATTACACAGTTTAATCCATGTATAATGTCTGGATACATCGATCATCCTCACACGCACAGCTGGTGTTTGCATCAAAACTTACGTCCTGAAAATGGTTGACCAACGACTCATAAACCGTTGCTGAGAGCAGTTTCAAAAAAAAACTACGTGCTCCGTTCAATGCTACTCTGTACAACTCGCCATCCTGAATGCCATACGTGTCTGATGATTTTAGGTAGTAAAAACCCGGGCTGAAGCTGGCGTTATTGCCCCACTGAGAAGTTCAACACCGACAGTGTTAATCCTGCGTCTGTAACTGAACGCCATGTTGACTAATGGTAGTTCTCCTGGGCTGACGACAGAGGCGCGACAAGCACCACCTCACAATACTGCAGTCAGGGAACTGAAGTGCGTTTGCGCAGGAGGTCTACCGGCCCAAGAGCGATGCAGACCAATCTAAAACATGATTATTCCTTAAGTGATGACTTCTTTCTGGAAAAATAACTGGGCGTACAATGTGGTGTTATTGTGCGTGTTGTTTACATCAGCGTCCTTCATCCTTACTATCTTATTTAATATTACATCGCGATCATTTCCTTTAATAGCTAAATTGGAAATGTCTGAGGGAAAAATAGGTGTGAGTGGGGTTTGGGTTGTTCAGGCAACCAGGAACCATTAGCGAGTTATGTCGCGCACCCCCCATCCTCTCTCTGGCGGGCTGGGGCGAAACTAGTTCTTGGTGTCTGATTTGTTTCAATTTCTACTCCTGGTAGTATTGAGCTTACCTGGTGTGGGTTGAAGTTTGGAGAGTCACTTCTCCTCGTAATCAGGTAGGGTGATCTACCACGAGTGTTACTGTTTATTCCTTTCTTTTGTTTGCTGGTTACCAATAATGATTTTGGCATTTATCACTCTTTTCCATTCTTAAATGTTATATTATCATGACCATTGGTAACCAGTTTATTTTTTCTTATTGCCAGCTGTGTTCCTGGTGTGGTCATCCAGGGTAGATGCCAGATAAAGGAGCAAGACATTTGTTAATTGGACTTATTAACATTATTGGACTACTACCGGCCCTTAATTATTTATTTATTTATCCTCCTCCCCACCCCTCCTTTTTGCCTTTCCTTTTTGGCCTTTGGGATTTTTTCCCACAGGTATGCTAGTTCCTAGGTAGGGGAAAGGGTACTGGGGTCCATCCCATTCTGTTGAGGTTCTTGGCGGTGGCGTAGTTTGCCGTGGAATTTGGATTGCCTGGGGATGTCCCGATCCCTCTCCAGTATCTTGGAGGGTGTCTTTCGGGTCATGGGTGTATCTCTGGAAGCCACCTTTCGGATTCCGGGGGTGGTTGCCGAATGAGGTATGCTTTGTGGCAGATATCCGGCCACCCTCTTTTTGTCCACCGAGGTAGCTCGGCAGATGTGAGGTTGCTATCCTGGATTGCTGGTTTACTGGCCTGATGGGTTTAGGGTATGGAACGGGTTCCACGCTGCATCTGTGCTACTTGTGGTGCTGAGGTCCTCTTGGGTATGGAGGGAGATTTCTGGCCCTTTCATTCCTCCTAGGAACTATCCCTCTCCGGTCCCCCCCCCTTTTTTTTTTCTTTTTTTTTCTTAAAAACAAAAGAAAGAAGTTAAAACCTAACCAGGAAGCCCCAGTCCATGAACCTGTACCCCGGGCCCCTTCTTGATTTCCGCACCCCGTTTTTGACCCCTGCCTCGTCTTTGGACCACTCTTCGGACACTCCTAATGCCTCTGTACCTCTTGCGGTGCTGTTTCTCACCTGCTTCAGGTTTCTGAGGTCTCGACTGACTCCTTCCATTTATCTGACCTTCGCTGTCCTTTGACTATGCTTCCGGCCTCTCCCTCTACGGTGCGGCAATTTTCGAATCGCCAGCCCGTTCCACATAGGACCAACTCTGGCCCACAACCTTAATGCCAACGACAATTACCTGCTGACGATACTTCTCCCCCCTTCTCGTTCTTCTCAGAAAAGATCAACACGTCCTGCACTCTCTTTCGCACTGTTTCAGAATGCACAAATGGACTAAATTCTTCATTTTACGACCGCTTCCTCTATTGCCTATCTTCCCGAACACAGTTTTGGGCAAGGCAATCCTACGCCATGTCGGAAAATTCATTTATATTTATAGCCTCTTAAGACTGGCTCCTCCCCTAAGCGGAAACGCGTTGCTCCTGCCTGATATGTGGAACACTGTCTACAAAAAGTAAAATTTCGGAAAACCAAGGGTTATTACCATATATTTTGCAATATGTGCATGTTGTCCCAGTATTATTATTTTAAAAACAATTTTCCCAACTTCTCTAAACGCTCCCCCATTTTTCTCACCTATTGATTGAGACAGTTTCTAAAAAAAAAAATGTAAGGGGCTAGTATGTTTTGGGGCTGATTTTCCCCAAAAATAAAAACAAGCTCTCTAAAATGAGACCTTTAAATCCCAGTAGCTGCTAACCTTTAATGGCATTTTTGGGGATACCTCATGGCTACAATCTCTGGCTGGGCTGACACATTTAAACACTGAGCTCCATCCTGCGTGTGGAATATGAAAAGGGAAACTAGCTACCTTTTTTTCCCATTAAGTAACATCATATAATGCCTAAAATAAATAACCCATTCCCATTAATCCACTTCCCCCTTCGTTTTTTTTCTTTCCTCCACTAAAACTCTACTCGTTTTCCCTTTCCTCCCCTTTTCCCTTTTCCCTCTTCCCTACCCCCAGCTTTTTTTTTCGTCTTTTCCATTTTCCCCTATTTCTTCTCCTCTCTCTCCTCCCCCCCTCCCCCTTGTCCCCCCTCTCTCCCTCCTTCCTTTTTGTCCCCTCCCCTCTACTTCCTCTCCACAGTCATCGGGCGCAGAGTTAATAAACATGATGGAAGAGATTTTCTTTTCTTAAAATTTAATTTTTTTTGAGCAATTGGGTTTAAATAGGGAATATTTGTGCCACCCGGGGGCGGGTCACGGCCGAGCCGCGGGGGCGTTGACCCCCGAACCCCCCCGGGTGAAAAAAACCTACCTTCGTGTCCCTGTGACCCTCCATCATGCGTCTAAAACCATGGAGGGTTTAACATCCTTGCTCGGAAAAGCCTATAATGGCCCTCGCACATGTTACATTTTCCTATTGGGGGTTCCTTGTAATCCTGTTAAAAACAATCGATTTTTTTAAATTTTTTGAAAAATGCATTGAGCCTGGCCATGGCCAGGCCCCGGGATACAAGACTCTTAAACTCATCGAAGGTTTTTAAGGTGGGATATCTGGTGATTCAGCTAACTTGACACGTGTAAGAGAAGCGCCCTCCTGTTTTTGTTTGTGACAGGGGTCCTTTGTTGTTTGGGGTAACGCAGTGACGCTGTTTGAAGTTTAAAACTTGTTCAGGTTTACAATAAAAATAAATGACCTTCGTTAGACAAGGTTCACAGAGGTTAAAGTCGAAGCAGCCATTTAAGTCTCAATTTAAAAATCTTGTTGTATAACAAAAACGTCGTTTCGCTAAAATTTTTGCTTGTATCTGTGTGTAGTTTACTATTGTGTGGCTACACTCCCCCCCCCCCCCTCTCTCCTCTAATTTAAAAAAATAAAAAAGATTTAAGTCTTACTTTTAAAATAATTAACTCTCATAACAAGACATACCGTTTTTTTTTTTTTCCCCCCCGGAAAGCAGTTAAAGAAAAAAAAATGGTCAAAATTTAAAAAGAAAAAAAAATTATTCCCGGGAAAATTGCGGGAAAAATTTCCAGTAAACAATTTTTTTGTATGCCCAAATTTGCCGGGGAAAAATGTTGTTCGTCTTGCTTCACTCTCCTGGTGCCATCATCAGCCCTTTCCCCCGGGGGGGCTCAAACCCTAGTCCTGCCGGGGGGGGGACTCGAACCCGGGTCCTGTCTTGGGGGGGGGGGCGGGCTCGAACCGTGGTCCGTGCATGTAGCAGGACAAACACGTACCCTGGGTATAACACGGGATATGAATATTTTAATAGGTTTTTTTCAAAAATTGAGGAACTTAGATAATTTGTGTGACATTTAAGAATCTTTTAAATGAAAATAAGATACCAATAATTAAGCAAATTTTCAAAACTTGTTTGCAACGATAATGAACTGTAGATATGAATCCAGCGTACCCCTTTAACCTTTTGGGGCCTAGTTCCTGGCCTTTGTTACCATATTTTCGCGCTACCATCCACAGGAGGGGTATGGGGTGCACAAAAAACTAGCTATTTCCGTGGCAAAATTGATCTAATCTCAGCTTTTGTATAGTAAAGAATTTTCTAAATCCCTATTTTAGGATTAAAGTTTTTTTGGTCTGGTGAAAAGGTTTCTTCACCCTTTAAAGACCCTAGTGTAGTCGTAGGTTTTAAACCCCATTAAGCAATCAGCACAGAATTTAAAAATTGTTTTTTCAGCCATCACATCTGTGACATTTATATCAGCGGCACCCACTCAGACCCTTGTCCTCCCCCCAGAAATTTACATAGTAAAATCTTTCTACACCCCTCAAAACCTTAGACGTAAATCCAAGAAAGTCTTAATGAACACTGTAATTGTTTTTGAATACAGAATGGCGGGAGGAGACAAGCTTTTTTTGTGACAATTTTTTCGCTCAATATAGAGCTTCTTTAAATCAGCTGACTGGTAAAGCTCAACAGAGTTACCAAAAAAAAAAAAAAAATGGAGATTACTATTACCTCGCGCTGCTTAAAGATTTTTCTTACTTTTTTAAGTAAATTAAGCAGTCTGATTTTATTTTTTAAAAATAAAATCTCCCTTTTTGCATTTTTTCCGCTAGTGGGTTTTTTGGGATTTATCTAGTGTTGAGTGTCACTGACGACAACTTTTTTTTTAGGTGAGAAAATTTTTTAGGTGCGGGAAGAGAGAAGACGCGCCAAGACTACGCCTGAGCTGGGATTCCACCCGGGTTACCTGTCGTTTGTCCTGGTTAGCACTGCATTAAAAGCTACCCTCGCAAATTTTTTTGCTCCATGAGTGTTTCACGGATGGAATATGTTTTATTAATGCGGATGTGTCGAAAAGTTTTGTGATGTTGGTAATGTGTATGACATAGTAATGGTTGTGTATACTCCTTAGGTAAAACAAAAAGAACGGTAAAGGACCTGGGTGTGATATTATTTTTACCTTTTGCTTTCAAAGCTCCCTTACACATTTGACGTGGAAATGAGAATTTTCAAACAAAAAAAATTTTGCCATAAACAACCATATGCTTGTGCCTCTCTCAGCGCAACAGCCGGTTGATCGGCAAGCGCCGGAAAAAGCCTGGTTCACCATGGCCGGGAGTAGAAAAACTCGCGAAACGGGTCACAGGGATTTTAAAGACCTGTTGGGGGTAGTAGTGCGGTTTGTTCGAAATGTGTGTGTGTTGGCTTTGATGTCATGGTTTTTGGCAAATAAAATTGAATATACGAAAAAGGGAAAACCCCAAAAAGGGGAAAAGTGATGGAATCCTGTATGGATAATTGAGGGGCTACATAGGAAAATGTTGGGTTTGTATCTTGCTTGTAACTGGAAGATAAGTATACAAGTATCTAAGTTCCGCATGAAACCTTCTAGAAAGGGTTTAAAAAATTTTCAAGATATTTTGGGGGGGAAAAGTTTACAAATTTGGTATTTTCCCTGCAGCATTTGCGCCAGGCAACACCATAGTAGAAAAACACGTCATCTCCATCTGTTTACCCCCCTTTTTTTTTCTGTTGATTACTAAATGTCGTTTTTTTTTACCCAATAGTTTGTTTTAATTTATTAACTATATAATATTAGCGTCGGCTGGGGGCTGCCCCAAACCAACCCATCACACACCGCAAAAAATTAAAATATATAAATTTTTTTCTACCTTACCACACCATTGCATTGCAACTGGCAGTGATTCACCGTCGTGCAATATAAATGTTCGCGTCCCCAACCTTTTTTCTTTTTGTGCCGGGTCAGCATAAATCGACATTACTATCACCGGAATCGGATTTGACCGCACACACGGAAAACGAAAAAAGTTAGTTCATAAAGACTTGTGAAAGACTCCCGAGGCAATTGTTATACTTCTCGGGGGAAATAATGTAATTGTTACAGACTCTTAATTACATATATGGTGTATTAAAGCCCAAAACTAAAAAGGACCCCGGGGGGTTTTGAAAGGGTAAGGGGGAAGGTTTGAAAAAAGTGAAAGGAGAGGCGTATAAAGAAAACAGACCCGGGGCTAACCCAGGGAAAAACCCAGAGTTGGACTCGGGGCTGGATCCCAAATGGACTCGGGCTAGACTCGGCAGAAAAGCTTGTGTTGCATTTGGGAACTTAATGATCAGGCACGGGGAAAGGGGGGGACGTGTGGGTGGCCTCAATGACACTGGGTTCACCACACCACGCTATGGGGGCGCATGGCAAGAGGGTGAAAAGAAAATAAAAAGAAGTGTTTATAAAAGAAGAAGGACGTTTTTTAAAGGGTCCACATCAGATAATGGCCCAAAGCCGGGATCCAGAAATAAAAAACCCTTAAAACTCATAAAAGGGTATACCTGCAAAGGTCAAGAATGGAAGCTTCAAAATTGGGAACCAGTGGTTGACTCAGGGTGGACTGAAAGTACTTCGTTTAAAGGGTCAACTTAACCTGCTAGTAACTGTTGCACCCCCACTCCCCAAAGATCAGTTGTTTACAGTTTTTTAACAGTTGCTACAAAAGAAGGGTTTAAAGGAAAGACCTCCAGTTTTAAAGCATGAATGAATACGCGATAATCCCATTACTGGGGGAAGGTGGAGCCTCCACAAATCACTGATTTTTAAATCTGACATGCTGAAAATAACACTTATAATGCAGCATTTGGGAATCTTCACTGCGGAAAATTTTTCGCCAGCCAATGACTCTTCAGTTTTTAGAGAAAACGATGGAAATGAGAAATGGGTAATCGGCCCCCTCACAAGATTCATGGACGAAAACATGACTAAAGGTTTAGGGACTAATTACCTCACATTCCTCTTTTCCACAGTTCTTCTCTGTGATGGACTAAAAAAATCCACTGGTTTAAAAAACTTTTTCCCAATAGTTTCCCAAAAGTTGTCATAAGTGTCATCTTAACTTGGGGGTTTTTCTATACTAGTAAAAGACGCTAACGCCGCTGCGCTGCTTGGTTGCTGTTGCTGTGTTGCTGGCTGCCCGCTCCCGCTGCCTGCTGCTGCTGCTGCTGCGCTGCTGGCTGCTGCGCTGCTGTTGGGGCTGCTATGCGCTGTGCTGTTGCGCTGCTGCTGCTTTTTTGCTGCTGCGCTGCTGTTGCTGCTGCTGCTAGCTTCTGCTGCTGCGCGTTGCTGCGCTGTGTTTGCTGCTCTGCTGCTGCTGCTGCTGCTGTGCTACGCTACTGCTGCTCTGCTGTTGCTGCTGCTGCTGTTGCGCGCGTTGCGCTGCGCTTTACTGCTGCTGCTTTTCTGCTGCTGCGCTGTGCTGCGCTGCTGCTGTTGCTGCTGCTGCGCGTTGCTGCTGCGCTGTTGCGCTGCGTTGTGCTCTGCGCGCTGCTGCGCTGCTGGTGCTGCTTTTTTGCTGCTCGCTGCTGCTGGCGCGCTGCGCTGCTGCTGCGTTGCTGCTGCTGCTGCTGCGCTGCTGCTGTTGCGCGTTGCTGCTGCTGCGCTGTTTGCTGCTCTGTTTGCTGGCTGCTGCTGCTGTTCTGCTGCGCTGCTGCTTCGCTGCTGCTGCTGCTGTTGCTGCCTGCTGCTGCTGCTGCGCTGCGTTGCTGCTGTTGCTCTGCGGGGCGCTGCTGCTGCTGCTGCGCTGCTGCTGCTGCTGCGCTTTTGCTGCTGCTGCTGCGGCTGCGCTGTACTGTTCTGCTGGGGCGCGCGGCTGCTGGCTCTGCTGTTTCGTTTTTGCTGCTGCGTGCTGCTTGTTGTGCTGTTGCTGCTGCGCTGCTGCGCTGCTGCTGGCGGGTACGGCTTTTTTGCTGCGCTGCTGCTGCTCACTGCGCCGGGCTGCTGCTGCTGCTGCTCTGCCTGCACTGCTGCTGTTGCTGCTGCTGCGCTGCTGCTGCTCCCTGCTGCTGCTGTTGTGCTGCTGCTGCTGCGCTGCTGCTTTGCGCTTTTGCCTGCGCTGCGCTGTTTTGGCGCGCTACTGCTCTGTTGCTGCGCTGCTGCGGCTCTGCTGTTGCTGTTGACTGCTGCTTGGCTTTGTTGCTGCTGCTGCTGCTGCTGCTGCTACTGCGCTGCTTGTACTGCGCCTGCTGCTGCTGCTCTGCTACGCTGTGTTGCTGCTGCGCTGCTGCGCCTGCTGCTGCTGTGCGCTGTTCGTTGCTGCTGCTGCTGCTGTCCCTGCTGCTATGCGCTGCTGCTGCTGCTGCTCTGCTGCTGCTGCTACGCTGCTTTTTTGCTGTGTTTGGCTGCACTGCTGCTCTCTGCTGCGCTGCTCTGCTGCTGCTGCGCTGCTCTGCGCTACTGCTGGCTGCTGCTGCAACTCCCCGCTGTTGCTGGCTGCTGCTCTGTGCGCGCTCTGCTGCTGCTACTGCTGCTGCTGCTGCTGTGCTGCGCGCAAAACTGCTGCTGCTGCGCGCTGCTGCTGCTGCTGCGTTCTGCTGCTGCTCTGCTACGTGCTGCTGCTGCTGCTGCGCTGCTGCTGCTGCTGCTACTGCTGCGCGGGCGCTGCTGCTGCTGCTGCTGCTGCACTGCTGCTGCTGCTGGCTGCTGCTGCTGCGCTGCTACTGGCTGCTGCTGCTGCGCTCTGCTGCTGTACTGTGTGCTGCTGCCTGCGCTGCTGCTGCTATGCGCTGCTGCTGCGCTGCTGCTGCGTGCTGCTGCTGCTGCTTTTTGCGCTGGCGCTGCTGCGCGCTGCTAACTGCTGCTGCTGCGTGCTGCTGGCTGCTGCGCTGCTGTTGCTGCTGCTCTGCGTGCCTGCTGCTGCTCTGCACTGCTGCTGCTGCTGCTGCTGCCTGCTGCGCTGCGCTGCGCAGAAGCACACAAAAATTATTTACAGGTCACATTTTATGCACCTGTTTTTTTTTCTTAAAATTTACTTTTTTAATGCCCCAACGTAAAGCATTTTCATTGTTTACTTATTGGGGTATGAGATAGTTTGTCTTTCACAGGCTTCTTTCAGGGGCTGTTTTTCAGAGGCTGTCTTTCAGCAGGCTGTCTTTGTAAGAGTCGCGTTAGGGGGACTCATTGCTTAGTTTTGGGTTATATTACAGACATAGGGACTGGGGAACTTACTAACTGCAATATTAAAAAATACCGGAGTATTTTTTCCCTTGTTGCCTTTGATTCACTCTGTACCAACAGTTGGTTTCCCTAACACCCAGTGGTATGAACGATGGAACACAAATGCCCTCCTGTCAGCGTTGCTTTCTCCTCTCTCTCTCTCTTCTCTCCCCTCTCTCTCTTCTCTCTCTCTTCTCTCTCTCTTCTCCCCTCTCCCTTCTTTCCCCCCTCCACTTGTGGTGTGGGGGTGGTGGACGACCAAACCCTGGGGGTGGCGGCTGACCATACCGTGGTGGGGGGGCTGGGGTGACCCCCTACCTGCTGGGGGTGGGTGGCTATCATACCGCGGGGGTGGGTGGACCCATCCCACCCGCTGTGGGGTGGCGGGGCTGACACTACCTGCTGGTGGGTGGGTGGCCGATCACAACCTCTGGGGGTGGGTGGACCGATCACACCCGCGGGGGGTCGGGCCGAAACTACCCGCTGGGGGGTGATGGGACCGATCAACCGCGGGGGGTGACTGACCCATCCTACCTCAGTGGGGGGCTGGCTGACATACCTCTGGTGGGGTGACGGACCATAACTACCTGCTGTGGGGGGACGGACCCATCCTACCCGCGGTGGGGTGGCTGGACCCATAACTACCTGCTGGTGGGGGGACTGGACCCTCATACCCTGGGGGGGTGGGGGATGATCACACCTCTGGTGGGGGGGCTGGGCTATCACTACCTGTGGGGGGGTGGTGGGCTCACACTGCCTGCGGTGGGTGGTGGACACCACTACCTGCTGGGTGGGGTGGGTGGCTGACCCCTACCTGCTGGTGGGGGGGCTGGACTGACCACTACCTGCTGGTGGGGTGGTGGACTGACCACTACCGCTGGTGGGGTGGCTGGACCGACATACCTCTGGGGGGGGGTGGCTGGACGACCCCAACCTGCTGGTGGGGGGGGGCTGGACTGACCACTACCTCTGGTGGGGGGGCTGGACTGATCACACCCGCTTGGGTGGTGGTGGGCTACCACTACCTGCTGGTGGGGTGACTGGACCGTACTACCCTGCGGGGGTGGGGTGGCGGACTGATCACTACCCTGGTGGGGTGGCTGGACGCCCCTCCTCTGGGGGGGGTGGCTGGCCAGCACGCCTCTGGTGGGGGGGGCTGGACTAGCACTGCCGCTGGTGGGGTGGCTGGACTGAGCCTGCCCGCGGGGGGGGGCTGGATGAACTGCCCGCTGGTTGGTGACTGGTTTTTAGCACTGCCTGCTTTTGGGGTGACGGCTCCCGGGACTCCCGCTGGTTGGGTGACACCGGGACTGCCGCTGGTGGGGTGGTGGGCTGACCCCTACCTGTGGGGGGTGGCTGGACCGATCACTACCTCGGTGGGGGGGCTGGATGACCACTACCTGCTGGGGGGGGCTGGGCTGACCCCACCTGCTGGTGGGGTGGCTGGACTGATCACTACCGTGGTGGGGTGGGTGGACTGATCCTACCTGCTGGGGGGGTGGCTGGACTGATCACTACCTTGGTGGGGTGCTGGGCTGATCACTACCTCTGGTGGGTGGTGGACTGATCACTACCCGCTGGGGGTGGGGTGGACTGATCACTACCTGCTGGTGGGGTGGTGGACCCGCAGCCTGCTGGGGGTGCGGACCAGCCCCGCCGCTGGGGGGGGTGGGTGGGCTCAGCACTGCCTGCGGTGGGGTCGTGGAACCCATCACTACCTCTGGGGGGGGTGGGTGGACTGGCACGCCTGCTGGTGGGTGGCTGGACTGAGACTGCCGCTTGTGGGGGGGCTGGGTCGGGGTGCCGCTGGGGGTGGCTGGACCGGGGACTGCCTGCGGTTGGGTGGCGGACTCGGCACTGCCTGCGGGGGGGTGGCTGGAACTCGGCACTGCCGCGGGGGGGTGTGGACCAGCAAGCCTCTGGTGGGTGGCTGGACTCAGCGCTGCCGCTGGGGGGGGTGGCTGGGCTGAGCACGCCTGCTGGTGGGGGGGGCTGGACTCAGCACCCTGCTGGTGAGGGGGCTAACTCAGCGCTGCCTGCTGGGAGGTGGCTGGACTCAGCACTGCCGCTGGTGAGGTGGCTGGACCAAACTGCCTGCGGGAGTGTACCATCGATTAATCCGTATCTAATTTCAAGAACTGGATTCCGGATTTAATCAAACCGGGGTCCGTAGTCCCACTTTCAGAGAGCATTTAGTTTCCCAACTCTTGAATTTTCGCTGTCAAGTCGTTTTCATTATTAGATTTTTGTTCGTTAGTAATGGGATGGACGAAGTGGGGATCTTTTTTCTTGTTTTTTTTAAAATGTGAGACTTGATGTGTTGTGGGGAAATTGGGACAGGTTGAAGCGAAACTTGATAAGAGCTTCAAGGTAGAATAGCAAGGCTCAGCAGGCCAGGAATCAAAGTAACGGGGCCACGAGCGAGACTTGACTCCCTACAAACACTTTTCGCCCCCCAGCTGGTTTGCTTTTTTCATACCTTGTTTTTTTTCTGCTTGTTTCTTTGGAGGGTTTTAGCTTTCATACATGCACGACCTGGAATGGAAAAGGCAAGTCATACTTACTTTAGGAAGAGGAAAAAAAGGTCTTGAAGCCCGGGGAGAGTGAACCCCAAAGCGACCACAAAGAGGAGGATCCAGAAAAACCCAGAAAAACCGAACCCCCACCATATTACTGTAGGTGATAAATTGACCATGGCAACACTTGGGTATCTTTTTAAAGAGGAAAACGTTTCGCCGCACAGTGGCTTCACAGTCCAAAAAGGAAATGGTGAAAAACAGGAGGAGTTTGAGGTAATCATCCCAGCCTTTGGGGCATGTAACAGTCCCTCAATCTGAAAAGAATACAGCATACTATTTTTCAAATTGTGGGTTTCTCTGAACCATTCATCTCATAGTAGGCGAGTACAACATGCATGTTCGATATTCCGGTTAGCAAAATAAATAATTTTTTTTATATTTTATTTAAAAAAACAAACAAACGAGAACAGAAACCCGGACCCTAACACGCACACCATACGGCATACAAAGTTCGCCTAAACCACCCCGCTTTGGGATGACACAAAGGTTTTCGTTACACTCACGATGAACATATTCATATGAAAAACTTTTAAAGTTAATTAAATAGGGGAAAAAAACCACACCATAAACACAATACAAAAACAATGCACATCCTACACGAACACAACAATACAAAATATTATTTACTTTTTTTAGAACCCCCACATAACATGGATAGGTACCAAGAGAAAGAACATGTTTAACTTGAAGGCGGGCCTGGGGCCTTTTCTGATTTTGATCCCCTGGCAGATAAGAACACTTTTTTAGCTTCGTAACATCTTTTTCGGACCAACCCAAACGGCATGAAAATTTTCCAGGAAGAAGACAAAATTTCAAACATAACCAAAAAAACCCACCTGGGTTTAACGTTTTGGATTCCCCGGCGAAAAATTACAGACTGGTTAATCAGCTCGATCACTAAAAGGGGGTTTTCCCGGGACAGGGCTCTGAAACTTTTTTTTTTTTTTTTTTTGTTTTTTTTTCTTTTTTTTAAAAATTTTTGAAAATTTTGGGAAAAAATTTTTTGAAATTTTTTTTATTTTTTGAATCTGGAAACAAATTTTCCAAACCCAAAAAAAGGGGAAGAAAAAAAAAATTTCCAAAAAAGGAAAAAACAAATTTTTTTTTTTTTCAGAATTTTGGGGGACCCTCGAAAGGAAAGGGAAAAGTGGAAAAAATGTAATATGTTAAAGGCCATAAAAATTTAAATTGGGGAAATTAAAGAAAATGTCCAAGCAAAAATCGATAATTATTCAAGAATAGGCCAGTTTTTTTTAAAACCCTTTGTACTTGGAGAGTGGCGGTGTTACGCTTTAAAATGAAAAAAGGGAAATTAGAAAGGGAAATAAAAAATGGGGAAGTCACTATGAAAAAAACCAAGTGAAAAGGGGGTTTTTCACTTGACATTCAAAAAACTGAAAAAAATTGCAAAATAAGGAAATGAAGGGGTGGGTAATAGGACTTTTTAAAACCATAAAATGTACCGGGTGAAAAAAATGCTTTTGTTTCGTTTATATTGAGGTTTTAGACCCTTAGAAGGGGGGAATATCCAAAACAGAGAAAAGAATCATCAATTAAAAGAGGTGATGAAAACCCGGAAAGTTTTAATTTCACTGGGTTCAAATTTGAGCCAAAAAAAACAATTTAATTTTGGGGAAAAGGGAAGGGGTTTAAATTTTTAACGTGAAAAATACCTGAAATAATCAAATGGGGGTTTTGCCCCTCTAATCCTTTGGGAAAGGGGTATGGGGGGGGTGGGGATGGGGCCTGTTTAAGTCCGGGAAAAAATTTTAAATCTTAAAGAAAGCAGAAAAAATTGGAAAACCACGGTGGGAAAACCCTCGGAAGGTTTTAAACCTGGTAATCTTACTGGAAATGGAAACCCCAAATTTTCCCCGAAAAAGCCAATAAAACATTTATAGACTGAAAAAAGCGGA
The DNA here is from genome assembly GCF_026875155.1 of Cherax quadricarinatus. NCBI lineage: Eukaryota > Metazoa > Arthropoda > Malacostraca > Decapoda > Parastacidae > Cherax > Cherax quadricarinatus. The sequence goes on along the minus strand of NC_069419.1, from coordinate 2,486,488 downwards.
GGTCCCCAAATTTTTAAAAACGAAAAGCTGGAAAACCCTGTAATAAAACCCGGAAATCCGGGGCGTGTTTCAAATCGGGCCCCGAGAAAAAACCCGAAAAAGTGGGCATCGGAAAGAAAAAAGTTAAAAACCGGCAGAATTTCAGGATTTAACAAGGGGATACAAAACCTGGCCGACACCAGAACTTTCTATAACACCCCTGAATTTCCTGACCTGAAGGTTTGTTGGTTTGTCAACCGGGGGGCCCCTGATTTTCCCCTTGTTTAGGAGGAAAGGAAAAAAATTTTTTTTTGGGGGGGAAAATTATGAAGAAAAAAAAAAAATTTAATTTTTTTAGAATTTAAAAGGTTTTTTTTTAATTAAAATTTAGGTTTTTAATCCCTTTCTGTAAAATGGAAATTGGGGGGGAAAAGGGGCCCGGCTGTGACCGGGCCCCCGGGGTTTCAAATCTTTCGAGGAAAAGGGAAACAAGAGGGAGAAGGGGGAAAAAAGGTTTAAGGGGGGGAATTTAAAGTAGGGGGGTGAAAAAGGGGGGTTTTAATAAAGGAATTTGGGAAAATAGGGGGGGTTTAATATTTTAGGGGTGAATTTTAAATGACGCCTGAAAAGGTTTGGTTTGGGGGTCGAGGTGCCCGGAAAAACCCCCTTAAGGTTCACTTCCTTCAAATTTGACCCCAGGGAAATTTTTAAAAATACTTGTTCGTGGGACAGAATTAATGATAAAAAAAAAAAAAATTTAAATTCCCAAATCACCAAAAATTTGGGGTTTTTTTTTTTATTCGGGGTTTTTTTGTTTTTAAGTTTAAAAACCCAAAAAAATTTTGGGGGCAAAGCCCCCCGGCCCCCTCTTTTGCGCCCCAAAAAGGAAATTTAATTTTTTTTTTGAAAAAAAAAAATAAATGGAGATAGGAAGTATTTTTCCGAAATTTTGAGTGTTTTAAGGGGACTTAATGAATTTACCCAAATGAAAGATTTGAATTTTGGGTTTAAGAATTTTTGGGAAAGGTTTTTGGATTTTTTGATTTAGGGAGTTAAAAGGATTTGAAATTGAGCCTTTAAAGGGGGGGGTTTAGATAATTCTGCCGTTTTGTAGTTCTTTGGAAACCCATAAGGCTGCATTGGCTGTTAGTTTTGGTTACCCTTTTTTTATTTTAAAAAAAAAACTTTGGGAATGTTCGAAGATTTTAAAATAATTAATGTTTTTAAACACAAAAACGGCCCGGAAAGAAAGCAAAAGGGGGGGTAATTTCCCTTTAGTGGTCCCTTTTTTTTAATGAAATTTTGATTAAAAAGCACAGGAAATTTTTTGGGTTGGGAACTTTCTAAAATTTTTAAAAGGCGAAACAAAAAAAACTTTTCTTTCTTTTTCAACCCAAAAAAAAAAAAAACTTTTCCTTTATAAAAAAAAAGAAAATTAAAAAAATTGACGATTTCCCCAAAAGCAAAAAAACTTTCCTATGTTTTTTTAATTGACCCTTTATTAAAAAAAAAATAGTAAAAAACCATAAAAAAAAAACAGATAATCTGAATTTAAAGGAAAGGAAAAATTTTTTTTGGGGTAATGATTTCTTCATTTGAAAAAAAACTAGGGAAAACCCAAAAACATTAAAAAAAAACTTTAAAAAATATTTTTTTTAAAAGTTTGAAAATTGGGTAAAAAAAGCACGTTTGATGTAAAAAAAAAAGGGGAAAAAAATTTTAAAAACCCGTTAATTTTTCGGGGTAAGCTTAAAATTGTGGTTAATGTCTTTAAAAATTTAAAAAATTAACTTTTAAAGGGGTAAGGGGCATGGGTGTGAAGTATTTAGTAGTTAAGGGTGAAAAATTTTGGATTATAATTTTTTTAAAAAAAAGAAACCCCAATTGGGTATTTCGAAAGTGGTTCTGACCTGGAGATGCCCCCCACAACAGTTGAGTTTACTTCCTAATTACTGCAACAAGGGGTTTTATTTTCCTTCCGGGGTTTTTTGGAAAATTTCTGGGTACCTGTTTAAAACCAGGTTTTTAGGCCCCCGCCCGTCTAAATTTTTAAGGGGAAGCCAAAAAAAAAAAAAAAAATTAGGTCTTCGGAAAGACAGACCCAAATTCCCCAAAAAAAAGCCCCCACCAGGCAAGGAAAAAATTTCCTTAGGGGGGAAAGTTTAAAATCGCTGCTTGTTTGAAAAAAATATGATAACCCTAAAAAAAACCGGTTTCCAAAAGGGAATTAAAAATTTAATTTTTGGGAAAAATTTTCGGGTATTGTTAAAAAAGAGCAGCGGGGGGCCGAAAACCCTGTAAAGAGAACCTTCAAATTTATTGTTTTTTTAAAGGATTTTAAATGGAAAAAGTTGGGGAGTAACAAATTGCCAGTGCCCCTGTGTAGTTAAGAGGGCCCAATGTTAAAACCATAGTTTTTTTGGGTTTTCCGGGGAATTTTAGAAAATTTTTTTGAAGACAATTTTGTCTCTTCAAAAAATAAAAGAAAATTTAACCCCTTTAAAAGGGGTTTTTTTTAAAGGCGTTTCCCCAAGTGGGCCTTATATTACAAAAAAATGTGGATTAGGAAATTTTGGGAACACCTAGTTGGTGTGTTCGAAACTTGTTTTGGGGGTGCCACCTTAAAGGGGGAAAGTTATTTCCTTTTTTCTTTTTAAACGCCCTGAAAATTTTGGGTTTTCTTTAATTTTTAACTGTTTTCTTTTAAAATTATCTACTAAATTTGTTGGCAAATTTGTTGAGAACGAAAACCCCCGCTGGTTGGGGGTTAGGGAAAAGGGGGGAAAAAAAGGGAAAGGGGGGGGGGGAACCATTAAAAAGGAATTAAAAAAAAAATTGCCATTTGTTTAAAGAGGAAGTGAAAGCTGCATGATAGGAAGGGGAAAGGGTAAGGAGGAAGAAGAACGAATGAAAAGGAAAAAGAAAAAACAACGGGATTTCAGGAAGAGAGATGAGGAAGCGAAAAAACAGGAAAATAAAAAATATATTAATCGGTTATCCTACCAAATTTAGATTGTTTAGGGTAAATTTGTGAAAACGTAGGGTTATTTTTTTGCCTTTAAAAAGTATTGAAGGGCATTGATTGACCTGGTAGGCCCATAAGGCATGGAACAGGCTGTCACTCTTCTATTCTTAACGACCTGCCGTGCCTTGAAAACTGCATTGGATCGGGAAAAACTTTTTCACTTCAAAATCGTACGGTTGTGAAAAGTGTGGAGGAGGATCTTAAGGGGGCCCTGGACACTTTTCCTGGTTCCGCGTAACTTTGGGGGGTTTTCGTCGGACGCAGTCAGTCGAAGATCCGTTTAGGAGACAGTAAAAGTGTCGCTAGGGGGGGTCAGGAGCTCCCGACCCCACCTGAGGGTTTCCCCGCCTCATTGGAATAGGACATAGGATGAGCCCTGGAAAGGGGGGAGGAGGACTGGGGGGGAGCCGGAGGGGCGGGAGGGGGAAAAGGGTGCGGCTGGCGGCCTCCCCAGGGGTTTTCTCAAAAAGAAAAAAAATAATTACAGTTCCTTTCGAGAATTTAATTTGCAAAGGGAATGGGGGCCTACGCGCGTTAAATATTCCTCTAAAAATTGACCTTTTTTGTGGGAGGGGGGAGGAAGGAAGGGGTGGGTAGGAAGGAAGCGAAAGGGAGGGAGGGGAGAGGAGAGTAACGAGAATATTCACTTTAGATTTTAACATTTTAAGGTAAAAAATGTAAAAAAATTGATTCATATTAGAAAGCTTAAAATATATAGTGATATTATTGCATGATGATTTCTAAGAAATTTGATCTTGCAACAAATATATTCCGATTAACTGGGGAGAATTTTAGTCACGCTATCATATTTATATTTTGATCTTCACCTACAGGTACAGCAGGCGTTACCTGTAGGTTGAAATAAAGCACTAGTGTCATTAGTAAGCTGTGTCTGCCTTGATGTAGATGTGGTCGTTTGTCCTGTGGTTAAGTGTTTCAACCATGTGTTTGGATGTTGGCTGTGTTGTGGCCTCACCCTGGTGAATAACTTCAAAATGCGAATGTGCTGCAGGAAAGAATTAAGTGAAGAAAAATAGCCAGCTTATAAAATATGATTAGTACAAGTGAGTCCCCTGTACTTTGTAACAAATGATGTAAGATACAACGTGACCTCGTAATGAGTGTTGGATGTGACCCTTCAAGTTTCCATTCCTTTCCATTAATTTTGTCTTCCCTCCAGACATTATTCCTACTTCCGTCCTTGGCCCTTCTTTTCTACCTTCTACCCCTTTCCAACTTTCTCCTAGGATATTCCGTCCATCTTTCATTTCCTTTTCCTTTATTGTTCTCCCTTTATTTCTCTCCCCATCCCCCCCCGCCATTCTTCACTTACCTCTAGATAAACGTTTCGTATCCCTCTCTTTTATTACCCTCTAACCTCTCACTGGTCCCTCCTCTCCCCCTTCCTTGCATTGCACTTTCCATCCCTCTCTGACGCAGATAAATAGAACACGAGCCAGACTTACGACATCTCTTTATAATACTCTGTAAATTCCGATTTTACTCAATTTTCTTCCCCCGTTATGTTGATTCCAAGTATTGAACGTCATCAGCTGGAAGTTTCAACGGATTGTCTGTCTCTCTACTCCTAGAGATATTGCAAGACTAATGGTTGCAGTTTGATCAGTTTCCTTTTCCCTGTGACTCTCCCGTCTCGTCCTCATTGTTTAAGCAAGTGAGTCATGTGATGAAGGGGTTGGTCTACGGTTTATGGTGGGGGGATGTGGATGCTTTCTGGAGGATGTTATATGTAAGGTGAGGAGGGAGTGTTGGGGCGTGGTGGTTAGTGGAGATTGAGGAGGGAGATTGTGGTATTATGTTCGTAGATACAGTGTCATATTATCTGGTGCGAATTTGAAATATAATGTGTGGAAGGGGGGAGCCCTCGAGGGTGCGAGGGGAGTGTTTGAAGATGCGGGGGGAGTGGGTTTGAGGGTGCGGGAGAGTGGTTTGAGGGTGAGGGTGTGGGGGAGTGGTAGGGGTGAGGGGGAGTGGTTTTGATGGGTGCAGGGGGAGTGGTTTAGGGTGCGAGGGAGTTGGTTTTGAGGGTGCGAGGAGAGTGGTTTTGAGGGTGCGAAGTGGAGTGGTTTGAGGGAGCGAAGGGAGTGGTTTGAGGGTGCGGGGGAGTGATGGTGTGCACTTTCCTTTTAGGTGGTACGAAGTTTTTATGCTGTGTGTGTGTTGAGTGTGTGTGTGGTGTGTGTGCGTGCTGGTGTGTGTGTGTTGTGGTGTGTGTGGTGGTGTGTGTGCGTGTATTCGTGGCGTGTGTTGATGCGTGTGTTTGTGATGTGCGTGTGTTTGTGAGTGCGTGTGTGCGTGCGTGTGTGCGCGTGGCGTGTGTGGCGTGTGTGTGTGCGATTGCGTGTGTTCGTGTGTGTGTGAGTAGTGTGGTGTGTGTGTGTGTGTGTGTGTGTGCGCGAGTGCTGTGTGCGATGTGTACTCCCACCACCTCACCTAGTTGAGGTTGCAGGGGTCGAGTCTCCAAAGCTCCTGGCCCCGCCTCTTTCACTGTCGCTACTAGTCACTCTCCCTGAACCGTGAGCTTTTATCATAACTCTGCTTAAAAGCTATGTATGGATCCTGCCTCCACTACCACGCTCCCAAACTATTCCACTTCCTGACTACAACCGTGGCTGAAGAAATACTCCTAACTCCCTTGATTCATCAGTGAGGTCTTCAACTTCCCAACTGTGTCCAACTTGTTACTGTGTCCTATCTCTGGAAAATCCTGTCTTGTCACCTTGTCAATTCCTCTCAGTATTTTGTATGTCGATATCATGTCCCCCCTATCTCTCCTGTCCCTCCAGTGTCGTCAGGTTTGATTTCCCTTTAACCTCTCCTCGTTAAACATACCACTCTCTTGGCTCTGGGACTAATCTTGTTGCAAATCTTTGCACTTCTTCTCTAGTTCCTTTACGTGCTTGGCTAAGGTGTGGGGTTCCAAAACAGGGCCGCATACTCCAATATGGGCCGAACGAACACGGTTGTACAGGGTCCTTAACGATTCCTTATTAAGATGTCGGAATGCAGTATCTGAGGTTTTGCTAGGCGCCCATAATCTTGCAGCATCATTTGGTTGATGTGCGCTTCAGGAGATGTGCCTGTGTTACTACCACCCAAAATCTTTTTCCTTGAGTGAGGTTTGTAGTCTCTGGCCCCCTAGACTGTAGTACTGGGGCTCCGTCTGGAGTCTTCATTGCCTTCCCCATCTTCATGACTTTGCACTTGGTGGGGTTGAACTCCAGGAGCCAATTGCTGAACCAGGTCTGCAGCCTGTCCAGATCCCTTTGTAGTTCTGCCTGGTCTTCGATCGAATGAATTCTTCTCATCAACTTCACGTCATCTGCAAACAGGGACACTCGGAGTTTATTCCTTCCGTCATGTCGTTCACAAATACCAGAAACAGCACTGGTCGTAGGACTGACCCCTGTGGGACCCCGCTGGTCACAGGTGCCCACTCTGACACCTCGCCACGTACCATGACTCGCTGCTGTCTTCCTGACAAGTATTCCCTGATCCATTGTAGTGCCTTCCCTGTTATCCCTGCTTGGTCCTCCAGTTTTTGCACTAATCTCTTGTGTGGTACTGTGTCAAACGCCTTCTTGCAGTCCAAGAAAATGCAATCCACCCACCCCTCTCTCTCGTGTGTTACTGCTGTCACCATGTCATAGAACTCCAGTAGGTTTGTGACACAGGATTTCCCATCCCTGAAACCATGTTGACTGCTGTTGATGAGGTCATTCCTTTCTAGGTGTTCCACACATCTTCTCCTGATAATTCTTCTCATGACTTTGCATACTATACATGTCAGTGACACTGGGACTACATTTGCTGTCTTCCATGGATCAGGCAATCTCCCTGTTTCGATAGATGTATTGAATATTGTTGTTAGGGGTACACATAGCGCTCTGCTCCCTCTCTCAGGACCATGGAGAGATGTTATCTGGCCCATTGCCTTTGAGGTATCTAGCTCACTCAGAAGCCTCTTCACTTCTTCCTCGGTTGTGTGTACTGTGTCCAGCACATGGTGGTGTACCCCACCTCTCCGTCTTTCTGGAGCCCCTTCTGTCTCCTCTGTGAACACTTCTTTGAATCTCTTGTTGAGTTCCTCACATACTTCACGGTCATCTCTTGTTGTCTCTCCTCCTTCCTTCCTTAGCTGATTACCTGGTCCTTGACTGTTGTTTTCCTCCCCGATTGGTGTATAAAAAGCTGCGGGTCGTTTGGCTTTCGCGTATGTCGGTTTCTATTGTCGTTGGCTCCATTTTTATCTGTGCTATTCGTTTCTGGCTCTACGACTGTGTGTGTGGCGCGCGGGGTGTTTGTGTGTGGGTGTGTGCCGCGCGTTTGTGTGGCGTGTTTGTGTGTGTTTGTTGTGCGCGTGTGTGCGGTGGTCGTGTGTGTGTTTTGCGTGTGTGCGTTTTTGTGCGCGCGTGTGTGTGTGGGGGTACGTGTGTGTGCGTACGTGGGGTGTGTGGTGTGTGCGCGTACGTGTGGTGTTTTGTGCGTTGTGTGTTTGCCGAGTGTGTGTGTGTGTGTGCGTGTGCGTGGATGTGTGTGTGCTTTTGTGTGTGTGCTTGTTGTTTTGTCTTGTGGGTGCTTTGTGTGTGTGTGTGTGTGTGGTGTGTGTGTGTGGTTTTGGGGTGCTTGTGTGTGATGTTGTGTTGTGTGGTGTGTGCTTGTGTGTGTGTGTGTTGTTGTGTGGTGCTTTGTGGGGTATGTGTGTGTGTGTGTGTGTTTGTGTGTGTGTGGTGTTTGTGGTGTTGTGTGTGTGGGGTGCTGTGTGGTGTGTGCTTGTGTGTGGTGTGTGTTGTGTTGTGTGTTGTGCTTGTTGTGTGGTGCTTGTGTGTGTGTGTGTGTGTGTTGTGTGGGGTGGTGTTGTGTGTGTGTGTGTGCTTGTGGTCTGTTGCTTGGTTGTGTGCTTTTGGTGTGTTTGTGTGTGTGTGTGGGGGTGTGTGGTGTTGGTGTTGTGTTGTGTGTGTGTTTTTTGTGTGTGTGCTTGTGTGTGTGTGTGTTGTGTGTGTGTGTGTGTGGTTTTTTGTGGTTGTGTGTGTGGTGTGTGGTTGTGTTGTGTGTGTGTGTTGTGTTGTGTGTGTGTGTGTGTGTGTGTGTGGTTTGTGTTTTTGTGTGGGGGTTGTGTGTGTGTGTGTGTGTGTGTGTGTTGTGTGTGTGCGTGGTTGTGGTGTGTGTGTTGTGTGTGTGTGTGTGTGTGTGTGTGTTGTGTGTTTTGTGTGCTTGTGTGTGTGGGTGTGTGGTGTGTGTGTGTGTGTGGGGTTTGGTGTGTGTTGTGTGCTTTGTGTGTGTGTGTGTGTGTGTGTGTGTGTGTGTTTGTGTGTGTGTGTGGGGTGGTTTTGTGTGTGTGGTTTGGTTTTGTGTGTGTGGTTTGTGTGTGTGTGTGTGTTGTGTGGTGTGGTGTGTGTGTGTTGTTGTGTGTGGTGTGTGTGTGTGTTGGGGTGTGGTGTGTGTGGTTTGTGGGGTGTGCTTGTGTGTGTGTGGTGTGTGTTGTGTGTGTGTGTGTGTGTGTGGGTGTGGTTTTTGTGTGTGTGTGTGTTTGTGTTGGTGCTTGTGTGTGTGTGTGGTTTGTGGGGTGTGGGTGTGTGTTGTTGTGTTTTGTGTGTGTGGTTTTTGTGTTGTGTTGTTGGGGGTGTGTGTGTGTGTGTGTGTGTGTTTTGGTTTTGGTGTTGTGTTTTGTGTGTTTTTGTGTGTGTTGGTGTGTGTGGTGGTGTGTGTGGGTTTGTGTGTTGGTTGTGTGTTGTGTGTGTGTGTGTGTGTGTTTTGTGTGTTTGTGTGGTTGTGTGTGTTTTGTGTGTGTGTGTGTTGTGTGTGTGTGTGTGTGTTGTGTGTGTGTGTGAAAGAGGGGAGTGAACAACCTCACGATTTTGTTTCTTCATCGTACACGAGCAAAATTGGTTATTAATTGAATTTTTCTCTCTTCTTTCCCCCTCCCTCCCTTTCCCGTTCTTATCTTTCCCCTCCCCCCCCTTTCCCTGTTCTTACTTTCCCCTCCCTCCCTTTCCCTGTTCTTATTTTTCCCCTTCATCCCTTTCCTCATCTTTCCCCTCCCTCCCTTCCCTTTTTTTTGTTTCCCCTCCCTTTATTTTGTCTTATCTTCTCTTCCCTCCCTTTCCCTTTTATTTTCTTCCCCTCCCTCCCTTTCCTTTTTATCTTCTTTCTCACCCTTTTCCCTTTTCCCCTTTTCTTCTTTCTCCTCTCTTTTCCTTTCCTTATCTTCTTTCCCTTCCTCCCTTTCCCTTTCTTATCTTTTTCCTCTCTCCTTTCCCTTTTCCTTATCTTTGCCATCTCTTCTTATATCTTTCCCTTCCTTCCTGCCGTCAAATCACTCAGGTATTTTCATTGTGTCGTCTACACTTGTGCTCGGTCTTCCCTCAATATTTTTAGTCTATTTCCCACTTACTGCATTAGTGAAGGAAGGGGACATCTTGCCTCTCCATTCATCACCTCACACAAGTGAGAGATGCTACCTCCTCCTCCTCCTCTCCCTTGCTTTACACGAGTGAGAGATACTGCCTCCTCCTCCTCCTCCTCCTCTCCCTTGCTTTACACGAGTGAGAGATACTGCCTCCTCCTCCTCCTCCTCCTCTCCCTTGCTTTACACGAGTGAGAGATACTGCCTCCTCCTCCTCCTCCTCCTCCTCCTCTCCCTTGCTTTACACGAGTGAGAAATTCTGCCTCCTCCTCCTCCTCCTCCTCTCCCTTGCTTTACACGAGTGAGAAATTCTGCCTCCTCCTCCTCCTCTCCCTTGCTTTACTCGAGTGAGAGATACTGCCTCTTCGTCCCCTCCCTTGCCTCACACTACCCTCACCACCTAGGACTGAGGGATACTACTCCCCTTACTTTGCCTGCCTCACCTCAAAGGCAATAGTAACTCTCGCTATAGTGGAATACTTGGCTATACTCATCGCCCTACTGTAGTCTGATTATAAAATTTTATGTATGTAACCTATCTTATGTAATGACTTTCAGAAAAAACATAGCTGGCTTTTGTACCCACAAAGCAACTATCACATAATGTACCCACCATGCAATTATCACATAGTGTACCCAGAATGCAGCTGCCACATAGTGTACCCACAGTGCAACTATCACATAGTGTATCCACTATGCAAACATCACATAGTGTATCCACTATGCAACTATCACATAGTGTATCCACTATGCTACTATCACATAGTGTATCCACTATGCAACTATCACATAGTGTATCCACTATGCTACTATCACATAGAATAAGACAGGTGCTCCGTATAATTCTCATACTTTTAGAGATCTGCACAGAGCTGATACCTGAAGGATACCTGTAGGATGCGTCCGGGGGTCAACGCCCCCACCGCCCTGTCACTGACAAGGCCTCCTGGCGGATCAAGACCTGATCAAGCAGGCTGTTACAGCTGGTCGCATCCAATCCAGCGTGCAAACCACAGCCCGACTTGTCAGGAGCCGCTTCGAGGAACTTAACCAAAGTTCCCACTTGAAAACAACCAGACATTTGTTTGTAATTCCCCTGGTGTAGGAAGGCGTTTAAAAGTCAGGGACCTCTGACACTTAGTTTTAAAAAAGTCAGGATAGTGCAGGATATTGCTTCCTCTTGTATAGCTCATGTCAGATGGTTCCTGGGGGGTCGGTCCCCCCACGTCCATGACCCAGATCAGGCCCCTCGATGGACGGCCTGATTAACCAGACCGTTGGTGATAGTAGCATGTACTACGATATATGCACCATAGTGTTACAAGCAATAATATTTATAACGCAGTTCATATTAGTCATAAATGTCAATGATGATTGTTGTGTCTAGGAGACGTGTAGACACTGTGTTGTTAACCATCTTGATGGGTCATTAAGTGGGTCATTACGTGTTCATTACCAGACTAATGTGATTTTCAACGATGGACTAATTACCAAATCACTATTATTATTATTATTATCATCATCAAATAACATACAGATAACCCGCATATAGGAGAACGATACATTGGACGACGTTTCGGTCCGACCATCAACTAGTGACACCAGTCACAGTATTGTGCCTTTCTATTCTTTATTTAATAATAATAATAAGAGAGAGAGAGAGAGAGAGAGAGAGAGAGAGAGAGAAAGATTTCCTGAATCGCCTGCCAATACGTCAGTGTTACTCGCTGCTCTGACATGTCATCGTGGGTTTGCCTCTTGACCTTTATTCCAGCGATGTCTTCCCCTGCAATATCTGAAGGGAGGGGAGGGGAGGGGAGGGGAGGGGAGAGGGGAAGAAGATTCTAAGGGGATTGGTGATGCTGTGCCTAACTCACCCCTTCCCTGCTCTTCCAAACCCTTTTCCTCCCCACTCTCTCTCTCTCTCTCTCCCCCCCTCTCTTTTCTCTCTCTCTCCTCCTCTTCTCTCTCTCTCTCATCCCCTCTCTCTCTCTCTCTTCTCTCTCCCCCTCTCTCTCTCTCTCTCTCTCTCTCCCCTCCCTGACAGTAAGTGAATCTCCCTCTGGCTACTGGTCACATTCTGACATATTCCTTCGTCCACTTTGCATCTCTTTTTCTCACCGTTCTCTCCTTTTATTTTACATTTTCCACCTGACCCTCTATTCCCCTTTATTATATTTCCCATTTATCTGCTTCTCTCTTTTCCCTTCTGTTTCTTTTCTTTCTTCCTTCCTTTCACTCTTCTTAGTTTACTGTTTAACTTACATGTACTCCGTCTATTATCTTTTATCCTACGTCCAGTTGCCTGTCTGTCTTTTCTTATACTCTCTTCTTTCTCTCCCAAAGTGTATCTTCACTGCTTCTTCATGTTACTCTACATCACTCTTCCTCTTCCCTCAACCTTTGCTCTCTCAATTTCCTTCGGACTTCTGGTCATCTGGTCACGCCTCGAGGTTCTTCCTTTCCCTTCCCTGTTCCATCCCCATCATTCTCTAACTGTTGCCCCTTCCACTCCCTCCGGCTGTTGCCCCTTCCACTCCCTCCATCTGCTGCCCCTTCCACTCCAGCTGCTGCCCCTTCCACTCCCTCCAGCTGCTGCCCCTTACACTCCCTCCAGCTGCTACCCCTTCCACTCCAGCTGCTGCCCCTTCCACTCCAGCTGCTGCCCCTTCCACTCCCTCCAGCTGTTGCCCTTTCCACTCCCTCCAGCTGCTACCCCTTCCACTCCAGCTGCTGCCCCTTCCACTCCAGCTGCTGCCCCTTCCACTCCCTCCAGCTGCTGCCCCTTACACCCCCCTCCAGCTGCTGCCCCTTCCACTCCCTCCAGCTGCTGCCCCTTACACTCCCTCCAGCTGCTGCCCCTTACACTCCCTCCAGCTGCTGCCCCTTCCACTCCAGCTGCTGCCCCTTCCACTCCAGCTGCTGCCACTTCCACTCCCTCCAGCTGCTGCCCCTTACACTCCCTCTAGCTGCTGCCCCTTACACTCCATCCAGCTGCTGCCCTTACACTCCCTCTAGCTGCTGCCCCTTACACTCCCTCCAGCTGCTGCCCCTTCCACTCCAGCTGCTGCCCCTTCCACTCCAGCTGCTGCCCCTTCCACTCCCTCCAGCTGCTGCCCCTTACACTCCCTCCAGCTGCTGCCCCTTCCACTCCAGCTGCTGCCCCCTTTCCCCTCCAGCTGCTGCCCCCTTCCACTCCTCCAGCTGCTGCCCCTTACACTCCCTCCATCTGCTGCCCCGTTTCCCCTCCAGCTGCTGCCCCTTCCACTCCAGCTGCTGCCCCTTCCACTCCCTCCAGCTGCTGCCCCTTACACTCCCTCTAGCTGCTGCCCCTTACACTCCCTCCAGCTGCTGCTCTTTACACTCCCTCCAGCTGCTGCCCCTTACACTCCCTCCAGCTGTTACCCCTTCCACTCCCTCCAGCTGCTACCCCTTCCACTCCAGCTGCTGCCCCTTCCACTCCAGCTGCTGCCCCTTCCACTTCCTCCAGCTGCTGCCCCTTACACTCCCTCCAGCTGCTGCCCCTTCCACTCCCTCCAGCTGCTGCCCCTTACACTCCCTCCAGCTGCTGCCCCTTCCACTCCCTCCAGCTGCTGCCCCTTACACTCCCTCCAGCTGCTGCCCCTTCCACTCCAGCTGCTGCCCCTTCCACTCCCTCAGCTGCTGCCCCTTACACTCCCTCCAGCTGGGTGCTCTTTACACTCCCTCCAGCTGCTGCCCCTTCCACTCCCTCCAGCTGCTACCCCTTCCACTCAAGCTGCTGCCCCTTTCACTCCAGCTGCTGCCCCTTCCACTCCCTCCAGCTGCCGCCCCTTCCACTCCCTCCAGCTACTGCCCCTTACACTCCCTCCAGCTGCTGCCCCTTCCACTCCCTCCAGCTGCTGCCCCTTCCACTCCAGCTGCTGCCCCTTCCACTCCCTCCAGCTGCTGCCCCTTACACTCCCTCCATCTGCTGCCCCTTCCACTCCAGCTGCTGCCCCTTCCACTCCAGCTGCTGCCCCTTC
>NC_069419.1:2465553-2468053 GCF_026875155.1 Cherax quadricarinatus | reverse complement strand
TGGGTGTGAAGCGTGGGTGATGAATGTTGCAGCGAGGAGAAGGCTGGAGGCAGTGGAGATGTCATGTCTGAGGGCAATGTGTGGTGTGAATATAATGCAGAGAATTCGTAGTTTGGAAGTTAGGAGGAGGTGCGGGATTACCAAAACTGTTGTCCAGAGGCTGAGGAAGGGTTGTTGAGGTGGTTCGGACATGTAGAGAGAATGGAGCGAAACAGAATGACTTCAAGAGTGTATCAGTCTGTAGTGGAAGGAAGGCGGGGTAGGGGTCGGCCTAGGAAAGGTTGGAGGGAGGGGGTAAAGGAGGTTTTGTGTGCGAGGGGCTTGGACTTCCAGCAGGCATGCGTGAGCGTGTTTGATAGGAGTGAATGGAGACAAATGGTTTTTAATACTTGACGTGCTGTTGGAGTGTGAGCAAAGTAACATTTATGAAGGGATTCAGGGAAACCGGCAGGCCGGACTTGAGTCCTGGAGATGGGAAGTACAGTGTCTGCACTCTGAAGGAGGGGTGTTAATGTTGCAGTTTAAAAACTGTAGTGTAAAGCACCCTTCTGGCAAGACAGTGATGGAGTGAATGATGGTGAAAGTTTTTCTTTTTCGGGCCACCCTGCCTTGGTGGGAATCGGCCAGTGTGATAATAAAAAAATAAAATAATAATGCAAAAATGACCAACAATCTATACAAGATACAAAACAACTACGGGGGGGGGGGGTGAATGATAGCTCTAGGCTTTTCGTGTTGTAATCAATACATCATCATGAGCTTACTTGCATTGTTGCAGAAAGGAGGAAGTCCAAGCAAATACGATCACAGGGAGCGCCTTTGTCTTATACACTCTTAATTTATAAGACTAAGTAATGAAGCCTCTATTGGCTAAAATTACTACTACTTATAAGTATTTAAACTAAGCTAGAGTTAGACATACAGTAATTTAGTTTAGTATCCACCATTACCTTTCACAACCTACACAAATTGACAACTGAGCCCCACTGTGCCGGCGACCAGGCACTCGGCTCACCCAGGCTTCAGTCACAAAAGGGATACATGTGTGTGAAGAAGCGGGTAAACAGACTCGGCCTAATTAAGCTGATCTATTAACTACCTAGTTAGGGTAGTACCATGAAGTTCTCTAACATACGTTAACACATTACAAGGCGAATTAGATCACATTTCACGGCAACAGTTGACGTCTTCGACCCGACAAAGTCGGGTAGAAGCAGTTACTCATACAAGTATCTCAGGTGTCCCTACGAAAACATCCCTAACCCCCACACTTCATGTTGGTACACTGAATGCGCATTTTTTTGTGTCAGTGGCGCTGGGCACACGTGAAGGGTCTTCCAACAGCCCCCAGTTCATCAGAGATATAGCTACACTTACAACCGGCTAAAACTGCCATTATTTAGGTAAGATTCAGTTTCAGAAATGCGATGGCAGGTTTCATGGGCTGAATTCTATTAACGGCTTCATTGGATCACTAATCAGTCATACACCTACACTTACACCTTCTATTCTACCTATGCGCAGCATTTACAAGACTACTATATCTTGCAGTCTTCTTGAGGTACATTGTAGAGGATGCAGTCCCGCTGTGAGGCTACCAATTGAAAGTTGCAACAATACATCATCCTTGACTCCTCAGACTATCTACACCCTCCTCATCCATACTCCAGGACGTCCCCTTCCTATCATCTAGCTCCACTTATTCATCTCCCACAGTTCTCCACCTTCCTTAATACTTTAATCAGAGGGAGCGGTGACACACCTGTACCCAACAATCGTTGCACAGTAGGAACCAGACAAAAGGTGAGAGATGAAGATGAGAATATCTGAAGTAAAAACTAAATGATATAGTTTTAGTAGAAATGAAATTCACTGGAATAATAATGAACATTGTATACCCTGAAGAATATCACGGGGAGGGAGAGAGGGAGAAGGGGGGAACAGAGGAAAGTGGAGGGTGGCACCACTGAGAAACGAGATTTAGAGATGCGAAGAGATAGCTAACTTCGCAGTGGAGACCTGAGAGACTGCAGCAGGTGCCCTGGAGACTTCAAGAATTATGCAGTAGGAACACTGGAGACCTCAGGAATTATGCAGCAGGAACACTGGAGACTACAGAGCCTGTGCAACAGGGACACTGGAGACTTCAGTGAGTATGCAACAGGGATAGTAAAACCAGAATGATTTAAGGCCACAGAATCATCTGTTTACACTGCTCCACCACGCACACACAGCAGTCAGAGAGAGACAGAGAGAGGGGGGGAGGGGTTATCAGGAGAATAATAGTGATACACATCCTGGGGGGGGGAAGGATCAGAGTGGATGGAGGTGTGAGGGATGAGGTTGCAGCCTCCACTCTCAGCTGTCTTCACCACCAGTGTTAATGATGGCGGGTAAAACCTACCTCCCATCATTATGTGATAGGGTGTCACTAGTCAGGATAGATGTCAGGGTGGCACAGGCGGCTCCAGGTGCAAATGGGAGGGAGACGGGGCAGAAC
>NC_069419.1:2295553-2460553 GCF_026875155.1 Cherax quadricarinatus | reverse complement strand
AGGTGGGGTACACCACCAAGTGCTGGAACAGTACACACAACCGGGAAGAAGTGAAGAGGCTTCTGAGTGGGCTAGATACCTCAAAGGGAATGGGGCCAGATAACATTTTCTCCATGGGGGTTTTGAGAGAGGGACAGAGGACCCATGTTCCCCTAACAACAATATTTAATACTCTATCGAAACAGGGAGATTGCCCGATCCATGGAAACAGCAAATGTGGTCCCAATCTTTAAAAAAGGAGACAGACATGAAGCACAAACTACAGACCAGTGTCACTGACTTATCATGCAAAATCATGGAAAAGATTGTCAGGAGAAGAATGTGGAAAATTAGAAAGGAATGATCCATCCCAGCACCAACAGTTTTAGAACGGGAAATTGTGTCACAAACCTACTGGAGTTCATAACTGGGACAGCATAAGACAAGAGAGAGAGGGGGGGGGGATTTCATTTTCTTGGGCGCAAAAGGCGTTTGACACAGTACCACACAAAGATTAGTGCAAAAATGGTGGACCAAGCAAGGATAAAAAGGGAAAGGGACTGCAATGGATCAGTGAATCTTTTCAGGAAACAGCACGAGTAAAGGTACGTGGCAGGTGTAGAGTGGGCACCCGTGCCAGCGGGGTCCCACAGGGGGGAGTCCAGGGCCAGGCTGTTTTTTGGTATTTGTGAACGACATGACGGGAAAGGAAAAAATCCGAGGGTCCCTGTTTGCAGATACGTGAAGTTTATGAAAAATTTTTCGATCGAAGACCAGGCAGAAATACAAAGGGATCTGGACAGGGTGCAGACCTGGGCCAGCAAATGGGTTTTGGAGTTTAAACCCACCAAGTGCAAAACAGAGGAAAGGGGGTGGAAAAAAGACCGCAGACGGGTACAGTCTAGGGGCCGAGACACAAAAATCACTTAAGGAAAAAGATCTTGGGGGGTATAACACCAGGCACATCTCCCGAAGCGCACATCAACCAAATAAATGGCAGCATATGGGGGGCCTGAAACCTCAGAACAGCATTTCCCACATCTTAATAAGGAACGTTCAGGACCCTGTAAAACCCTTACGTTAGGCCCCTTTGGAGTATGCGGCACCGTTTTAACCCCCACCTAGCCCAAGCATGTAAAGAAAAAAGAAAGTGCAAAGGTTTGCAAAAAGATGTCCCCCGAGTTAAGAGGTATGCCTAGAGGAGAGGTTAAGGGAAAAAAACCGACGACACTGGAGGACAGGAGAGATGGGATGACATGATAACGACTTACCCCAAATATGAGAGGAAATTTACAAGGGGACAAAAAGGATGTTCCAAGGGCGGAACGCAACACGGGGACACAGTTGGAAGCTGAAGACACAGATGAATCAAAGGGGTGTTAGAATATTTTTTCAGCCACAGAGTAGTCAGGAAGTGGTAGTTTGGGAAAGATGTAGTGGGGGCAGGATCCAACATAGTTTAAGCAGAGGTACGATAAACTCATGGTTCAGGGGAGTACCTAGTACGACCGTGAAGAGGCGGGCCCGGAGTTGGACTCGACCCCTGCAACCTCAACTAGGTGAGAAAAACTGGTGAGTCCCACACACACACACACACACACACCACACACACACACACAACAACAACACACAACAAAACACACACAACACACACCACACACACAGACCAACACACACACACACACACACACACAGGGCACGCAAAACGCGCACGCAGCACACGCCAACACACACACAACACACACACACACACACACACACACACACACACCCCACACACACCAACACACACACATTACACACACATTACACACACATTACAACACACACACACACACACACACACACACACACACACACCCCACACACACACACACACACACACACACACACATACATTACCACACACACGCCAACACACACACACACACACACACACACACAACACACACACACACACACAACACACACACACACACACAAAACCACACACACACACACACACACATTTCACACCACACACACACACACACACACACAAAACACACACACACACACAAAACATTACACACACAACACATTACACACACACACACACACAGTATATATACAAAAATATATATATATATATATATATATATATATATATATATATATATATATATTACATAATATATTATATGTGTATATTTATATAATATAATATAATAATATAACAATATAAAATATATATTATATAATAATTATAATTATATATATAATATGTATATATATATATATATAAAATATATATATATAAAATATATATATATATGTATATATATATATATATATTTTATATATATATAATATATATATATATATATATATATATATATATATATTTTCTTAGTCTCTCAGGGGGATTTTTCTGTTACATTGGCAAGCCGTGAGGAGAGGCAGGGAGTCAAGGAACAAGCTCGCTGCATCACCAGCAAGAAGGTCCACCAGATATATAAGGTCGTAGGACTTAGCAAGTTGAGGAAAGGATTAGGACTTGCTTTAAGTTGGCAAGTTGAGAGTGAGTATTGTAAGGCGCCTGAGGGAGGCAGTGCTGCCATCCATGCTTGTAGAGTTTTAGTATGGCAAAGGTATAAGATGGTGCTGGAGGTTGGCAGGGAAGAGGTGGATGCTGGCAGGGAAGTCCTGGAGCCTGGTAGGGAAGAACTGGGGGCTGGCAGGAAAGTGCTGGAAGCTGGCAAGGAAGATCTGGAGGCTGGCAGGGAAGATCTGGCGGCTGGCAGGGGAGAACTGGAAGCTGGCAGGGAAGAACTGGAGGTTGGCAGGGAAGAGCTGGAAGATCGCAGGGAAGAGGTGGAAGATGGCAGGGAAGAGCTGGAGGCTGACAGGGAAGAACTGGAGGCTGGAAGGGATTTAACAGAATATATTCCTTGGGCAGGCAACGTTCCTGCAAGGAGGTACTAAACTCGTGTCGTACGAGTGTAGGACGGAAGACTGTACAGTGTTTTACACCCTGGTGGTATTACTGCTAATTATTCTTTCTTGTAATCACATGAGATGACTAAGTTAGTTTTTTTCTAAGCTTCTGCTTAGATTGCTGGTCTTTTCTGTGTCCTGAACACGAAAGGTGACAGGTAAATCTTGTGAACTTTCGTTATCATTCAGTGTTCACATACCTTTCCTATGTGTTTAACAGTGCCTAATCCTGTAATATTCCCTTTCCAAACTAGGAGGGTTGGTCCGATACCTGGGCGTGGGGGGGGGGAATATTCTCAGGACCACTAGCAAAGATGCTCTCTGAACCATTCATCTACAAAAGATGCTCTCAACAGATAACTAGCAGAATAGATTTATTCGTTATTCACTTTTGCTCTTCTACTTTTCTTAATATTTTTATTTCTGTAACATTTCGTATCCAGTTTAGGAGGTGGGGTTTGAGAAGGGAGGGACGGGGGCTCTGACCCCCGCAGCTGGCAATGGGTAGATAGTCGTGCAGAAGAGCAGACGATCCTAGGTGAGAATCTGTGAGGGTTGAACAATGCGTTAAGTTCCTTCCCTTCGCTGATTATCTCCCATTCCGCAGGCGCCGAACTACCCCTGTAGGTTTAGCGTTTCTCTGTAATCACAATAATGCGCGCAATATCTCTCCTCCGTTCCTCTTCCCCCAATACAGTGTATATCAGTGCTACCGTACCTTTACCTTTGATGAGTTCCGAATTTTTTTTTTTTTTACTCCCGGAGCCCGGCCATAGTCCAGGCTCATCTGGTGTTGGATGTTGCCGTTGGTAGTTCATAAAATCGTAATAACCAGAGTGCAAGCAAATCACTTGTCTGCCTTGGGTTCCAACAACACACGTTCTTTGGTTTATATCGCTGGTATTATGTACCGACAAAATATTAAGAAGATACAGTATGCGGTGTGTGAGAAAACTTTTCGTCTATCAGGAGGGACTTAGACATATGGACATAAGGACATAAGTACGAAGGAACACTGCAGCAGGCCTACTGGCCCATGCGAGGCTTAAGCCAATGCACCCAACCTAGTCAGGTCAGGTCACATTGACTTAAGGGAGGAACACGGCAACCGACCTGGTAGCACAAGCTATCAGGTCCAACTCACACCCACCCACATCCACTCATGCATTTATCCAACCTATTTTTAAAGCTACACAACGTTCTGGCCTCTATAACTGTACTTGGGAGTTTGTTCCATCCTTTAAACTTCGTTACCCCTTTCCTCTTCCCGTTATCTATTAAGTCTCCTTTCTCCTGTTCATCGTTCAGGCCTTTCCAGCATTGTTTTTTTCCCCGCCCGGCCTTCAGAGTTCACCCTCAGAGTACATGAGGTCAAGAAAATAACGTAACTGTTGATCTCTGTGCCTGTCTATTTCTCTCTCTCTCTCTCTCTCTCTCTCTCTCTCTCTCTCTCTCTCTCTTCTCTTCTCTCTCTCTCTCTCTCTCTCTCTCTCTCTCTATCTATCTCTCCCTCTCACTCACTCTCTCTCTTCCCTGCCCTTGGTGGGCATCGCTCTACTCGTGGAAAATAGCTCTTGTTGAACATTTCTCAAATCCCTCGAGCATTCAGAGTCGAGGAGGAGACTTGGATAAGATGCTGAAGTGTACACTTGTGGGCCCCGAGTTGGAGAATACTAGGAATGGACTACAGGAGGGGGAGGAGGAGGAAGAGAGGGGAGAAAAGGAAGGAGAATAGAGTAGGAGGAAAGAGAGTGTGAGATGAGAGGGTGTGTTGGGGCACTGGAGGTGGTGTGTGTAGGGGTGAGAGAAGAAGAGAAGACTAAGATAGAGATGGTACGAAGGTGGTATTTGGGGGCGAAGGGGAGGTATAGGAAGACGTGGGTAAACTTAGAGAAGGGTAGTGTTAAGTGGAGGGGTCGAAGTGGCGCTCTAGTGACGATAAGAAGAGAAGATTAACTGATTGTGAAATAAGAGGAGGTACGAGGATAATTGATGGACGAGAGCGGGGAGGATAGATAAAAGAGGATAAAGAGAACAACCAAACATGCGAGAGTATTATTGCTGAATAGTGCCCTCTGGAGGGCACCTCTTGACACAGCCCTAACTAGGGCTGTGCCTCACCCTAATTAGGTTGAGGCGTGTCTAGACAGACTTCACCTTCTATTGCTACGTGTTAGAATTTTCTCCACAAAAATATTCTTTTTATAAGCTGATGTCAAAGGATCTCGACTTCGTGTCTGTCATTACTTCAGAAAGACATCAAGCAACTCTCATAGCGCATTCGTTTATACCATCTTTTTCCGCACCGTTTTGCAAGCTCATCCTGTGAAGCGGTGTTTATCAGGACTCAGATGTGCATGATGAAACCTGAAACTAGTCTCCTTCGAGACAGAAACACAGGTTGCAAGGCAAGCTTTTATTTTGACGTTTCGCTCTGGGTAAAGCTTTAATAAAACTGTTGGATAAAGCTCTACACTGAGCTGAACGCCTCGATAAAAGCTCGTTCTTCAACTTGTGTTTTGTTCTTCATATCTCTCTGTAATAAATAATTTCTTCTATCTAGTTTCACTTTTTCTCTGCAGTCTAGCATGTTCCTAGAGACAGTTGACGTCAGTACGTGTTTTATAGAATGCAAAAGAGCTGGAACGATCACATGTCAGTTAATGTTTAACCTGAGCACTACCTGGAAGAAACATTGTCTAATGACTATACTGCATTCGCTAAATGAGAAGTGTGAAGGTCGAACACCTGTTAGTGTGAAGGTCGAACACCTGTTAGTGTGAAGGTCGAACACCTGTTAGTGTGAAGGTCGAACACCTGTTAGTGTGAAGGTCGAACGCCTGTTAGTGTGAAGTCGAACACCTGTTAGTGTGAAGGTCGAACACCTGTTAGCGTGGTCGAAACCTGTTCAGTGTGAGTCGAACACCCGTTAAGTCGGTGGGAAGGTCGAACAACACTGTTAGTGTGAAGGTCGAACACCTGTTAGTGTGAAGGTCGAACACCTGTTAGTGTGAAGGTCGAACACCTGTTAGTGTGAAGGTCGATCACCTGCTAGTGTGGAGGGCCATCACTTAACTTGCTTGTATAAATGCTAAGAAACTTTGCACTCTGATTTCACAATAAAGTAGCCTTTTCAGCCTCAAAGTGTTTTAGAAATTGGTTTCCTGAGGACATACCTGGAGACTATCACAGGCACCCAAGACCAGTTCCCACATTCACTGCTCAGTGTTATTGAGCTACACTGCACAAGCGACGTTAATGTAATGGACTTCGCAGAGTAGTATGAGAGACTAGTACATTCGCCTCTTATGCACGAGAACCAGGGTCAGACTCCAGGGTACTTGTATTTTCAAGTATCCTACCCTCGTTAACTCAGAACCTGGATATAAATCAACAGTGCTGTGTGGCTATTTATTTTACAAAGTGACAGCAGTAATAGAGTTGAGTGCTGTACTCCGTGCCTGTGGGACATGCTCACATAAACAACCTTCCCTACACCACATCATCATCGTTGCCATTATTTCCCTGGGAGCTATGACACTCTCGCATTCCCCTCCCTTCCCTGCCAGGATTCCCTAGAATCATTCACAAATAGCTAATCATCATCATATTTCTGTACCTGTGCCATAAACTGCGTCTGAAGTTCTATAAACCTCATCTTCCCCCTCACATCCCTGAAACAAAGGTTAATACCCTGAAGCATTCTCTGTTGTAAATAAAGGCGTGGTAGGGGTCCAGAATTTACGAGGCAAGGGTTTAAATGTAGCAAATATAGCCTAGGCGAAATAATACTCATATATAACACGTTGTAAATTGTTGTCAATAGGTTCTTGCCATCATTTAATGAACGGTTTTAAACACCTTGTTGAGACTGCGTGTGAATTCATTTCAACATGAATGTGAGAGAATGAAAACTAATATTCAGTCCTTTTCTTACGTGTTTAGAAATAAATATATAATATGGACTTGATCATGTGCTAGGCAGCTTGTAGTCCTTCAGCACAAGCTGCCTCCAGTCAGGCAGTCACACACGAACGTTTCTGACTGGCCAGAGGTGATGGCACGAGACTTTTACTAACAGGCGAGGCAGCAGGCTTCTCTCTAGTTATATACTGTATGGCTGGCTGCCTTCTGCTCGCTGATGAGCAAAGAATTCCCCATCAACCGACACAGCCAGGTCGCCCAAGGGCACAAGAGGCCCTAAAACTCTTCTTTCTTTGCAAAGTTCTGCATAAGGAATTGGTGGCGACTGGAAGGGGCGAGGCTGCAACAGCTGCCGCCCCTCGGGGCTTGTCTCCACCCCTTCACATTTTCACCACTGCATTTTTCATGTGATTTTTCCCGTCTTTTTTTTTTATCAGAAATCTTATATGAATTTTTCTAATTCTTTGTTTTTTATTTGTTTTTAGCGTCGTGTTTCTCTTTTTGTGTTTTTTAATTTTATGTCTACCTGCCTGGAATCTACCTGGAGGGTATTGCGGGGATCAACGCCCCCGCGGCCGAGTTCGCGACCAGGCCTCCCGGTGGATCAGGGCCGGATCAAAAAGGCTGTTACTGATGGCCGCACGTAGTCCAACATACGAACCATAGCCCGGCTGATCCGGCACCGACTTAAAGTATCTGTCCAGCTCCCTCTTGAAGGCAGCCAGGGGCTTATTGGCAATTCCCCTTATGCATAGTGGGAAGCTGTTGAATAGTCTTGGGCCCCGGACACTTATTGTGTTTTCTCTTAGTGTACCAATGACGCCCCTACTTTTCATTGTGGGGTATTTTCCACCGCCTGCCCAGTCTTTTACTTTCGTAGAGAGTGATTTCTGTGTGCAGATTCAGGACCATTCCTTTTACGATTTTCCAAGTGTAGATTATGATATATATCTCCCGCCTGCGTTCCAACGAGTACAAGTCAAGTGCTTCCAAGCGTTCCCAGTAGTTGAGGCGTTTGATGGAACTCATATCTGCAGTAAAGATTCTCTGTACACTAGATCTGCGGTTTCACCTGCTTTGAACGGAGTTGTTAATGTATAGCAGTATTCCAGCCTAGAGAGGACAAGTGATTTGAAAAGGATCATCATTGGCTTGGCATATCTTGTTCTGAACGTTCTCATTATCCATCCTATCATTTTCTTTAGAGTTGTGATCGTGGCATTGTTGTGATCCTTGAAAGTGAGATCCTCAGACATTACCACTGCCAGGTCCCTCACATTATTTTTTCTCTCTATTGTATGATCAGAGTTTGTAGTAAACTCAGTTCTAGTTATTATCTCCTCCAGTTTTCCATAACGGAGTAGTTGGAATTTGTCTTCATTGGACATCATATTGTTTTCCCTTGCCCATTGGAAAACTTGGTTTATATCTTCTTGGAGGTTAACCGTGTCCTCAACAGATGACAGTCTCATGCAGATCCTAGTATCGTCTGCAAAGGATGACACGGTGCTGTGGATTACATCTCTTTCTGTGTCTCATATGAGGATAAGGAACAGGATGGGGGTGAGTGCTGCACCTTGTGGAACAGCTTTTCACTATTGTAGCTTCCGATTTAACTCTGTTGACCACCACTATTTGTGTTCGATTGGTTAGAAAGTTAAAGATCCATCTCACCACTTTGCCACTTATTCCTTTAGCACGTATTTTGTGAGCTGTTAGGCCATGATCACACTTGTCAAAGGCTTTTGCAAAGTTTGTGTATATTACATCTACATTCTGTTTTTCTTCGAACGCATCCAAGACCATATCATAGTGTTCCAGTAGTTGCGAGAGGCAGGAGCGACCTGCTCTGAACCCATGTTGCCCTGAATTGTGCAGTG
This sequence comes from Cherax quadricarinatus, assembly GCF_026875155.1. Taxonomy (NCBI): domain Eukaryota; kingdom Metazoa; phylum Arthropoda; class Malacostraca; order Decapoda; family Parastacidae; genus Cherax; species Cherax quadricarinatus. The sequence goes on along the minus strand of NC_069419.1, from coordinate 2,451,794 downwards.
TTTGGGAATCCAGGTTGTTTGCAATCGTGGTTCTTAGCACTCTTTCAAAGATTGTTATGATGTGGTATGTTACAGCTATTGGTCTGTAGTTCTTAGCAAATGCTTTGCTGCCACCTTTATGAAGTGGGGCTATGTCCGTTGTTGTTTGTGACTGTGGAATTTCACCCATCTCTAAGCTCCTTCTCCATAGTATACGTAGGGCACACGAAAGGGCCTGGGGCTAGGTGCATAGGCATGTTGTCAACGGCTTTCTCAAAGTCTATCGAAGTTAGGGTAATGTCGGAAATATGACATACATTGATGGAGTTTTGAGGCTCATTCATGAAAAAATCATTTGGATTGTCGATCTTTAGACTGATTAGTGGCTCGCTAAACACAGTCATATGGGATTCAGTAGGCCTGCTAGTTCTAATGTTGTCATGCTGTTAAAGTCACGAACGTTAGAGTAAGGTGCCGACACTAGATTTATTGTGCCTTTTTTTACATATGAAAAGAAATATTTGAATTTCTTTCGATTTTCACATATACGTTTTAGTCCTCCTGTTCTTCCTTGGTCCTGTGAAGAGTCCTTAACTTGAAGTTCCGATACTTTTCACTTCCTTGTTCAGTGGATTCTTCCGATGTTCAATATCTACGTTTCATTAGCAGCTTTAGTGATCTCTGTCATCTCCTGTATGGAAGCGTCTTTCTCAGTTTACTTTCTCCCTTTCTTCTTAGGAATATGCTTCACATACTTCAGTTGACAGAAATTATCGTTCTTCAAGACGTGTTTTCCATTTGAAGAACAGGTTCACTTGTCCCAGTTGATCTCTTGTTGTTTGAAGTTGTTATATTGGTGAAAGTAACCTTCACACTCTACATACATTTTTGTGATCGGACCCCTGTGCATGTAAATGTCTGATACTCGATTAGATTGTGTTGGACTGGAGGCACAGCCTCCAGTCCAACAAGGCTCCAAGGTGGTGGACTATTTTTGTTATTTCCTTCCATTTTCTTTTTTTGTTTCCTGCCACTAAAAAATCACTTGGTGTGGGGTTGTCGTAACTACTATTGTTTGTCTTGTTAGGTCTGTACCTCTTGGTTCCTTTAATATAGTATGCAGGATAGCTGGTGTTGTAGCACTGTTTTTGGAGGACTGAAGAGTGGCACATTTCTGGGTGAAAGAATTTACAGGAGGGATAACGACACACTCCTTTAGACAGGTCACGACATTTTTTGGGATGCTCGGAGTTGCATGTCCCATTCGTTTTTCCTGATATTCCATGCTTACAGATGCCCCAGACATAGAATTAGCACAATTTCCATTTTGCTTGGGTAGAATTTTTGATAGATGTGTTCTCAATTTGTGCAGTTTCTAGGTCTGCACTATAAGCCTCAGTATCCAAGCCAAGGTCACTCTGTCCTGCTTCCAGGGAACTACTTTCCCCAGAAGAAGACTCTTCCACTACATCTGTAACGTGAGCTGTGGTCTTGTGCAATGATGGTGGTATATTTAAGGTTTTAGTGGTAATTGTGGTAGAGTCCCTAGCAGAGTCTGGACTGGCACCAAGGCTGGGGGCTGAGTCTGAGTCAGCACTGGGGCTGGGGGCTGAGCCTGGGCCAGCACCAGCACTGTGGGCAGTAGTGCTGGGACTGGGGGATGGGTCTGAGTTAGCACTATGTGTGGGGGTTGGGTTAACTGACGTTTTTGCTTCCTGTGATTTTTTTCAGTGGGTGACTATATAGTTTCAAGTCATCTTTATTGTGGTATGGGCATTCTGCATTTTTTGGTTCACTCTCATCTTTTTCCCATTTATATCTTTGGTAACTGGCCAAGAGTTTATCTTTATTTTCTTGATTATTTTTATTATTTATTACCCTTCTTAGTACCTTTCTGATACCTGCCCAAAGTTCTATATCTTTATTACACAACCAGAAGCACCTTGCTAGTTTGAGGTCATTTTTTGAGGCAGTATTTATTCTTGCACAGGAGATATGATGCTTGGAAAAGCACATTTTGCATGTGATCCTGGATTTCTTTCCAAGGATTATTTTTACATGTCCCACAGGTATGTTGTACTGACATCCTGCTCGTATCTGGCTTCACTCTGTATGCCGCGAAAAAGAACTGATTTCCACTTGACCTTTCTTTGCAGTGGTGACAGTAATATGTGAGATGTATTTATAGACACTGAGGCTTGCAGCATGTGGGTAGTGGGTGTTTCAGAATGGATTATGTCGGAAACTCTTGTCCAATAGGTTATTATTACAACCCAGGGACAATAAGGCCTGTTATCCTGGGCGTAAAGGGGAGCAAGGAGCAGAACAAACACAACTGAATGACTTTGAAATATATATTCCTTCACCAAGAGCAATGTGGATATTTACAGGTATGTACACTATATACAGTTGGAAATGTATGTGTACAACACGGTTTAGGCAAGGCCAAGACACAGCCTGGAGACAAAATGAGCAACTGTGCTCAACCAGCTCTAGTATGGAAATGACAAGGGTAGACAGGCGGGTAGTGCCCACAACACCTCTACGATTGTCAGAACCACCTTCTCATTGGCTGAACCTGGGTACTGATCGAACGATGGGGGGGCCCCATCGTTCGACCCTAGTACTGGTTCGCTGGTTGGAAGATAGCCTTTCAATGAAGGTGTGTACATGCACCGAATAAAGGTTACGTACTCTTTGCATGCCACAGTTGTCAAACAAGATCTGTCCAGAAAGCAATGTTGTTTTTCCACAGCTGAAACCGCTTCTTGATTTTTTTGGTCTCTTAGTAATCCCCTTAACATTAAGGGCAAGGTGTTAAAAAATGCTATTTTTTCTGCCTATTGAGTTCTCTTAATATATTTATTGCACTCCTGCTTTTCAGTAGAATTTTTCACTACTTTCCACGCTTCTTGCTCTGTTAATGGCTCTGGGGATTATCTTCGTCATGGCCCGGTCTCAGACCAAGCCTTCTAGGTTGGCAAGACAGTATAAGATTAAGAACTGTTAAGAAGCACATGGAAAAGTGAGGGTGTGTGTATACTGAATGTAAGAACAAGTTTGAAAGATTTTTGCTTGTTATCTTGTGAAGACAAATTGCACTAGTCGTCTAGCTGTGTTTGCAGGGTTCAGTTTATTGCTTCTGGTCTGGCTCTCAACTCATGAAGATCGGCTTTACTAATTCTTGAGACGTGGTGAGCAATATGAATGAGCTAGTAGTTATTTAGGGCTGGACAGGACATGAATCTTTAATTATCCTCTTTGAGTAAGAAATATCACAGTGGGACGATTCTGTGAAAATTGAAGAAAGGAGGCACGTACTTAACCCATAGGCCCTCCCTGGAGTGTTCCTCTGCCTACCTGGAGTCTACCTGGAGGGTATTCCGGGGATCAACGCCCCCGCGGCCCGGCACATGACCAGGCCTCCCGGTGGATCAGGGCCTGATCAACGAGGCTGTTACTGCTGGCCGCACGCAATCCAACGTACGAACCACAGCCCGGCTGATCCGGCACCGATTTTAGGTATCTGTCCAGCTCCTTCTTGAAGACAGCCAGGGGTCTACCCCAATTTCGGGAGCCCAGCTTCGTCCCACTGACATTGGCTTAAGGAATATAACGGTGGCCCATCTCTGTGGGCTTACACACGTCACTAGACGGTGACCTTTTTCGGCTCACACGTCATACATTATGACGATGACCTTCCTGGGCTCATATGTCGTACCTTGACGGTTAAACTAGGACACATTGGTGCGTTTATTCGGTAGGATGCAGAGCACTCAACCATTCCCCAGGATGCGACCCACAACAGTCGACTAACACCCAGGTACCTATTCACTGCTAGGTGACAGAGGCAATGGGTGTAAGGAGACTCGCCCAAATGTCTCGCCCTGCCTGTGTGTGTGAATTTGTTGTGTGGAGCATGCTTGAATATGTGTGTGTATGTGTGTGTGTGTGTGTGTGTGTGTGTGTGTGTGTGTGTGTGTGTGATGGGGGGGGGAGGTAACAAATCTCCTCGGTCAAAGCCTGGAGTCCCTCTCATTACACTTCTGTATTTCTGCTTTAGTTTCCTACTACTTGAGAAGTCAGTTAAAAGTTGTATTTACCCAAACGGTAATGTCTGGTGGGAGTTTGTAACGCCAGTTTGTAATGTGCAGAGGCAAAACTCCTCTGTGCAATGTTGTCTTTAGAGTTGTATGTTAGAGGTTGTATGGCTTGGTGGGTGTTAGGTGTGGTGAGTGTTTGTTGGTGTGTAGTGTGGTGTGGTTGGTGCTGTGGGGTGTTGGTGGTGGTGCTGGTGGGAGTGTTGGTGGTGGTGGTGGGTGTTGGTGGTGGTGTGTGGTGGTGGTGTTGGTGGTGGTTGGTGGGTGTTTGGTGGTGTGTTGGTGGTGGGATGGTGGAGTTTTGGTGGTTGGGTGTGAGTGGAGTTGTTGCAAGTGTTTGTGTACGACTGGTGGCATGATTGGTGTGTGATTGTGTAGGTTCTGGCGGTGGTTGCTGGTGTGTGTGTGGATCTGCTATTCGTGTGTTTGGTTGGTGTTGTGTGAAGTTGTGTGTGTGTTGGTCGGTGGATTGTGGTGTGGGAGTCGACTGATGATGGTGGATAGTGTTCACAAGGATTAGTGTTGATTAAGGACTACTGGTTTTAGCAGGCTGTGATACAATTAACAATGGAACAACTGATAGTTCACATACAATATTCCATCATCAAATGAGCCCACATGATCGAATTGATCGTCTAACCTGTCCCCTATCAGTTCCTGGCCGTGGTTCCTGGCTTGTCACGTGACCTAGCCTCGATTCCTAGTTTTGGTTCCTGGCTTGTGTAGCATATATAGTTTTAAGTGTCAGAGCACTGAACTTCCAGGTGGCAGCAGATACCAACACTAAGAAGAATATTGATCACAAAAGGATTGTTTATTATTAAACAAAACTGGATACATCAGCAGCGCGCTGCTGATTACAATTACACAATGGGAACACAAGCTTGATATGTTTCCCTGTCATATTCCATCACGCAGAATGAGGCTCGCACAAGATGTTGAAATACGTCATTCTGAGCTGGGAGACTTCAGGAAGACAATGGGGATATTGTCAAGTATTCCAACAAGGGTTCAGCAGCTACGGCAGCTTCAAAGGTTTCCTTCCAGCAGCACTGAAGTTACTATTCCTTGGTAATTGTCATCTCTCAGGAAGAGGGAGGTTGTGGGAGGAAGAGGGAAGACGAGAGAAGGGAGGAAGGGAGAGGGAAGGTAGGTAGAAGGAAAGTGGGAGAGAAAACTGTTAAAAATATTATTCTCTTCATTTTGAACGATAAGAATAGAAGACAGAAATGGTCTGAATCTTCCTGGTGGATAAAGAGAGAAGCTGCGACCCTGGGAAAAGTGGGTGAGGGGAGGCTAAAGCAAGGGATTTTGGTTTTAAGACAATAAGGCGTGAGAGGGGGAATGCCTGAACGGGAGACTACGAGTCCAGACGTTTATTTTGTATTATTTAACAAGCTTAGAAGCACTCGCAGTATGCCAGTACAATATTCTGTGTGATAGTTACATTGTAGGAACACCTGCAATGTGAGTGAGGCCGGGGCATGGTTGCATACGTCGAACTTGAGGCAGTGCCCTCTGGTGAGCACTCAAGGGAACTAGGCCCACAAGAAACTCGCTCCAAGTGAAGACTATGAGAAATAGCAGTAGGTTTACTGTCTACAACTACTCTATGTGATAAATACACTGTGGGAGCAACCGCAGTGTGATGCTACGCTATTCTGTATGATGCTTACATTGTGGGAGCACCCACAATGTAAGCAGGAAGTCTGATCTCAGGCCGGACTGTGTAGGTTAGAGGGTGTATGTGTAGGTGTATGACTGATTAGTGACCCAATCAAGCTACTAGTGGAATTCAACCCAAAAAACCTACCGTCCTATTTCTGAAACTAAATCTTACCTCGATTTCTACACCAGGGCAGTGTAAGCCGGTTGTAGGTGCATCTCTGGTGAGCTGGAGACTGATAGAAGACCCTTCACACTGGTCATTACTACGACATACAAAAAAATGTGCATTTAATGACACTATTATCAGGCACTTAACATAGTGAAGTGTGAGGGATCTATGTTGCTCCGGTAGGGACACCTGAGATGTGATTGATGTGCAACTGGCTTTGTGGGATTGAAATGTGGTATAATTCGTGTTGCAATGTGTTAACAGATGTTAGAGTACTTCCCTGCACTAGGCTTAGCATAGGATAAATCGTCCTATAACCAGACTGTTAGTTGATCGGCATAATTAGGCAGTGTCTGTACACCCGTCTATTTTTTCACGTGTGTATTTCGTGACTGAAGTTTGGGTGCCCGGCGTGGGTATGTGAGTGGTTTTATGGTCAAGTTCCCACTGTTGTCGATTTGTGTGGGCTATGAAAGGTAATTGGAGATATTAAACTAAATTACTGTATGTGTAACTCTAGCATAGCTTAAATACTTATAAGAAGTAATTTATTTTAGCCTAATGTCTTATAAATTAAGAGTGGATAAGGAAATGTGGCAACATAAGATGTAGCCGTACCCCCCTTCTCTCCTTTTCGTTAGTGTGACTTTGTAAATGGCCCAAGTCGGACCGAAACGTCGTCGTAAGCTCCTCTCTTCTATGTGCGGGTTATATAGGGTATAGCCCACTGCCCACCATCAGTTACTCCTATAACTCCCATATGTGTTCTACCCTCTGATGTGACCTAGCCTGCTGCCAGCTACTCAAGATTCAAGACTTCAACTACCACAAGTTCAATGCAACAGTCCCTGCTATTCCTGTTCTCAAGTCTGCCCCACGATCGCCTTAGCTGCTGGGTTAAGCCCTGGCTCTATTTCTCTTACTAAGAACACTCCTCTCCAGAGCTATTCTTCATCTGTCCCGTCTTCCCCGCTCATCCCATTGGGATCTTACCTAAACTTGTTTGCTTTTTTTGCCCACCATCAACGATGCTGTCTCAACACCTCCCCCCCTCCCCCTCCTCCTTTCCCCTAACGATTACTGGAAATCAGTTGACTTCTCTGATTTCCCACATGGGCTGCGAGGGGTGCAAGAACCCTTGAAACCGATCACAGGTGAAGTACAGGTAAGTAGGAGAAGGATAAATGAAGAACAAAGGCAGAGAAGACAAGCAGTAGCGAGGAGAAAGATAAAGAGGAGGTGGAGGAAAGAGAGTAGAAGGAAAAAAAGACGTAGAGGATACATAGGCAGAGAAGGGAAGACAAGAGGGGAGGGAAAACACAGAAGGGGACAAGAAAGGAGACAAAGGCCTTGTCCCAAATCTGCACACTATCAAAACAACATACTGGAGTTTACCTGGAGAGAGTTTCGGGGGTCAACGCCCCCGCGGCCCGGTCTGTGACCAGGCCTCCTGGTGGATCAGCGCCTGATCAACCAGGCTGTTGCTGCTGGCTGCACGCAAACCAACGTACGAGCCACAGCCCGGCTGATCAGGAACTGACTTTAGGTGCTTGTCCAGTGCCAGCTTGAAGACTGCCAGGGGTCTGTTGGTAATCCCCCTTACTGGAGTGAGAGATACGGGAGGAAATGCCAAATAAACCCAGTGAGGAGCAGGGGTGCGGTGGGCACAATAAGTGAACACTGTATCAACATTCGGGGTCCCAGACTACTCAACATCTTGCCAGAAGATATCAGAGACACTGCTGGAACAAGTGTAGAAGCCTTCAAGAGGAAACTGGACAAGTATCTTCACCAGGTGCCAGATTACCCAGGCCGTGATGGATATGGGGGGAAGTGGGTCTCCAGCAACAACAGCCTGGTTGACTAGGTAAGCACCAGACGAACCTGGCCCATGGCCGGGTCATCACAAAACCACAACTAAGCAGTGCCAACGCTCTACCACCTCTGAGCAGTGCCATCACAGTACCACCTCTGGGCAGTGCCATCACAATACCACCTCTGGACAGTGCCATCACAATACCACCTCTGGACAGTGCCATCACAATACCACCTCTGGACAGTGGCATCACAATACCACCTCTGGACAGTGCCATCACAATACCACCTCTGGGCAGTGCCATCAATACCGCCTCTGGGCAGTACCGCTTCTCAATACCACTTCTGGGCAGTGTCATCACAATACCTCTGGGCAGTGCCATCACAGTACAATCTCTGGGCAGTGCCAACAGTAATATGAACGTTGTAAGTGCCAACTCACTAGATAAATACCAGCTGGGCACAAATATGGTGTTTGCCGAGGTCTGGGGCGGTAACAGCAGGCATTTATGGTGCTGTCACCAACACTTCTAGACTTACTTTCGCAGGAGTGTTGGTACTGGGAGGACCGGGGGACTAAGAATGGAAAAGGAACGGAAGTTGGTGGGGGTAGAGGGGGGTGTGGATAAAAAAGAGAGGGAGGACAGTTATGGGCGGGAGACGAAACTATTATGAGGGGGATGGGACGGGGACACTGGTCACTGGTTTCGAAAATTGTAATCTTCAAGTCAGACCTGAGGCCAAATTTTATTATTGACTTCTGTTGCTGATGACTAAGACACATGTGCACCTGTCACCTCAAATGGAGTGACATGACATTCTCGCTCAGCGAGATATGGAGGTAGACCTGGATACTGACATGTTCGGTCATCGAAGTAACAAGTAATACAGTCCCTTATTTGTTTTTTCACACTTTGTGGACGTTGAGGTATCCAGTAGGACTGTGGTATGTGAGAGTGTGTCAGCTGACCCACCATGTAACACGTTACTGTAGGCGCTTTTAACAATCAGTTTTGTTAGCCAATGATTTTTGGGGACCAATATTGGACGTGTTCCTTCTTTATATAGTAAAGACGTAGTAATTCTTCCTCGACATCTCATAATCTTTTCTGAGTCGAGATAAAGCCCTAAAGAATTAATCATATTAGGTTTCTTTGGGGATTTATTATGAGTTTCCAGAAATTTGTACTCTGTAGAGTAGACATCTTTCTGAATTTGTTTTACTCAGTATTTGATAGGCTCAGGAAATTCATAATTAGGCTTTGTCCCTTTAATGAATTTGAAGACAAGAGATGTAACTCTTAAGAGTTTACACAAAGATGAGTATTTAGATCCATCAATGACTATTTCTGGTGTGTCTGTTGCATTTAAACAGATTATTTCTGCTGTGTTCAAGCAGACTGTTTCTTCTGGCATAACGTGAGCTTTTTGCTGAGGCCAGTTATTTTCATTAGAGAGCCAGTTCGGTCCGTGGAACCATAATTTATTATCTCCAAATTTCTTGAGTGGGACACCACGTGACAACATGTCAGCTGGATTCTCTTGGGTAGAAACGTGGAGAAAGAGAGAGTTTCTCTACATCTCTCTCATTTCTGCTACTCTATTTTGTACATAGACCAACTTACTCTTACTATTTCTTAACCACTGGAGAACTGCTTCATTAACACTCCAGATCACGGTTTTTTCAATAGTGAGATGATCAAACACATTGAGATAGACAGCTAATTTTGTACCTACATAGAGTGCTGTCAGTACCAGTTGTGGTACTGTTCTGACTTTCAGTGGTGCTACTCTGGCCTTTTCTGTAACACTGTTCTTATGAAAAACCTTTGTGAGCCTTGATCAGATAGTGTTAGCACATTTTTTTTTTTTTTTGCAATTTATTAGATAAATCAGTTCGAGTTATTGAGTGAGCAGTCGATTTAAACTTAACTCTTACGTTAAGTGCTGTTGTTTGGTGACTTCCGGTTTCTGTGGAAGTCATCTGTCGCTCAACACAAGTGCTTGGGAATAAAGCTGTAAAGTGTTTTAAATGCATACCCTTGCATTTAAAACACTTCTTCAGTGAGCATTTGCCTCCCTTGTGTTCACCTAAACACTTACTGCACCGTTGTAGCTGTTGAGCTGTTTTCGTGCCTTCATTGTTGCGTATTGAATACAATACTCTGCCCAATGTGTTCCATCACAGAGTACACATTTTGGAGTACGTTTAGGTGTGACAGTCTGTTTACTGTCTGTTGTATTCACCGCTTGATAAGTGCCTACATGGGATTTCCCATTCGGTGATTTAGTGGGAGTAGGTATACTCTTTTTATGCTGAGTTGAAGGTTTTGTATCCACAGTAGGATTTGTAGATTTGTCATCGTGTCTCGTTGCTTGCATGCAAGAAACTATATCTTGTAAACCTTTGCTAATTTCTCTACAAGAGAAATAGCGTTTGTTGAACATAATATTTAATCGTTCAGTGGTTCGTGGTGACAACTTATCCTGTACAATACCTCGGATAAACCAGTCACATTGGTTTATTTCATATTTAGTCTCAAGAGATCTGAGACTACTGTCTAGTGTGATTCTAAATATCTGTAAATCTGAAAAACAATGTCTTGGTGGCTTCAAACTTGAGATTTTGACTGCATGTCTAACCCTGGTCTTGTCAGCATCAAGGTAATTGTCTGCTAACACTCTTTAAGCTTGTTGATAATTATCTTTAGCCACCGGAAATGATTTAATCAGTTCAAAGGGGTCTCCTTTTAAGAGACATTTGAGATAGTTCAATTTGGCTATCTCATCGATATCAGTTCTGTTATGTACCAGACAATGAAATCCACTAATAAACTACTCATAATCATGACCTTCAAATATAGGTAATAAAAGATTAGGAAGGCTGGGTAGTTGTATACCAGTTGTGGCAGGTGTGAAGGTTGTGACAGGTGTGACAGGTGTCTGACCACTGACTAGAGTAGGTCTTTGTGAACGAATTTTGTGGTAGGTACAATGTGCCTCTGCCCACTTTTCTTGTTGACCACTAAATGTAACCAAAACATTTTGAATGTCATCATAAGACAGATTTCACTGTAGGAATGCACTTTCGTATTTCGTATAATCCGAGTTAATGGAAGTATATCCCGGTATCGATGTGTTGAGTACACTGCTACAGATGCGTAGTTATGTCCTCACTCGTTGATAGCGAGCCACTTGGTTATTCGTTATGTGACAGGGTAATATCTTGTTTCTTTCTTCATAACACCTGAATGAATACTGCAACACAAACTTTTACACTTGATCGGGATTATACCACGGATTATACACTCGTGTTTCTTTTTAACACTTGTTTTCCTAGTGGAGATTGACAGTATTTCAGAGTTTACTGCACAAATTCATTATTTTCTTTGCTCTCAGTGGGAGATATGTGACTTGTTCACGTGCTGATATCTGAATTCAGCCTAGCTTGTCGCCCTGCCCAACGCCCACCAGTTGACCATCCGCACAAAACTGAAATTTCTGAAATTTTGCAAGCTCCTGATGATGTGTTGATTGCAACACGAAAGGCCTAAAGCTATCATTCTACTCTCCCCGTGGTTGTTTTGCATATTATATATATATATATATATATATATATATATATATATATATATATATATATATATATATATATATATATATATATATATATATATATATATATATAAACATTGTGTCTACGCCCACAGCAGGACTCGAACCTGCTAACTCTGTATCAGAGTTCACAGTACAATGTTTGTAAATAATTTCGCCTGTTTGCGAACTGTTAAGCATTTCAAATCTCTTTCGTTGTCCACTGCATGTGGCAGGATTCGATGAAATAACTTTCAAAACGAGCTTGGTGCCCGGGGATATGGGGTAACATCGCTTAGCTTCGGCTACGCGCCCATACTTATCGCAGGCCTAGTCTCGTGGTAAAGTGCTGTGAACTCTGATACAGAGTTAGTAGGTTCGAGTCCTGCTGTGGACGTAGAGACAACGTTTGTAAATAATTTCGCCTGTTTGCGAATTGTTAAGCATATATATATATATATATATATGTCGTGCCGAATATGTAAAACTGGTCAGTTAGCAAGAACTCATTTAAAATTAAGTCCTTTCTAAAATTTTCTCTTATTCGTTTAAAGATATTTTTTTTTTCATTAATGTTAATGTAAAAATTTTTAATTTTGCTACAAAAGAATCTTAGAAAACTTACCTAACCTTATTATAACAAGAACAATTTATTTTAGCCTAACCCAATTAAATATATTTTAAATTTGTTTGCAATAATTTAATACTAAACAAACACAGTGAAATATATTTTTTTCGTTAGGTTCAGAATGATTTTGGCGAAATTATTGCATACACAAATTTTCGCTTGTCCTATATGACAAGATGAGCGTATATATATATATATATATATATATATATATATATATATATATATATATATATATAATATATATATATATATATATGTATGTATGTATGTATATGTGAATGTTATCAGTAAGAGTGAGATGCAGCATTGTTGCTGCTTCGTTTGAGTGGGTCACATAAAAATATTTTTTAATATCCTGCCGTTTGAATATTTTTAATTCATGTAGTGTCACTTCAGTCGTTTTCTTGAAGTCTGGATATTCTCTTTTGTGAAAAAGAAATCTGAGATAATGAAGCTAATATTTTTTTTCTCATTATTAAAGTCATACAAGAGTGAGCATTAAAGAGGACAATTGTGTAGAATAGATGGTGTATGTGGGTGTATGATTGATCATTTAAGTCATCCAGTCAAGTCATGAGTTGAATCTGGTCGAGAACCTGCCATCTCATTCCCAGTTAAGTGAATTGCTTACCTCTGATTCCACACAGGGCAGTGTATGCGGGTGTAGATGTATCTGATGAACTGAAGAGAAGTAGAAGACCCTTCACATGTGGGCAGTGCCAGTAACATACATATAAACGAGCATTCAAAGGTACTGTTAACAAGCACTTACCATCGTGAGGTGTGAGGTCTGTAAGTTATTAATTTCAACTGAAGACCAAGAGATGCGTCTTGAGTCATTGGCTACACCCGGCAGAGTAGTCTCATTCACATTAACGTTAAATATAATTAGCGAGTGGTAGTGTTCTTCACTCTACTATCCTAGCGTAAAGTAAGTCTCCCCTCTTTAACCAAGCTGTTATGAAAACCCGGCACTAAGAGGCAATCTGTCACTTGCCATCCCTTTCCCCGTATCCCGGTGGCCCGGTGGCCTGGTGGCTAAAGCTCCCGCTTCACACACGGAGGGCCCGGGTTCGATTCCCGGCGGGTGGAAACATTCGACACGTTTCCTTACACCTGTTGTCCTGTTCACCTAGCAGCAAATAGGTACCTGGGTGTTAGTCGACTGGTGTGGGTCGCATCCTGGGGGACAAGATTAAGGACCCCAATGGAAATAAGTTAGACAGTCCTCGATGACGCACTGACTTTCTTGGGTTATCCTGGGTGGCTAACCCTCCGGGGTTAAAAATCCGAACGAAATCTTATCTTATCTTATCCCTTTGTGAGTGACGCGTGGGTGTCACCCACGCTGGAGGCTGGTACAAGTGGGTGCCTGTTGTTGTCAGTTTGTGTAGGCTGGGATAAAAGTAATCGTATATACTAAACTAGATTACTTTGTCTAACTCTTAATTTAGCTTAGGTACTTGTAAGATGTGGTATATTATTAACCTTATAGAGGCTTTATCACTAAATTGCTAATAATTTAAAGTTCATTACAACGTGAATGTGAATGAGGCTGCCATATCTATGTTTGAAAAGGTGATTTTGATCATAGATGAGGCATTGAGAATTCGTGTGATGGTGTCTACAGAGGCCCAGGTGTTTTGGTCTTCGATAGAGGTCTTCAGTTCATCCGTTGGTATGGATGTGATTATCCAGTTGTTTAACAAAAACTGAACGTTTCGCCAGCAAGGAGGGAGACGGTGATATGATGAATTGTCGGTCTCGTAATGTATTCATTGCAGTGTCGTCCATAAGTTTAGCTGCTTCAATGTCGTCGGTGCAGAGTCCTTGTGTAAAGGAGTCCTTGAGTGAGTGGATCGCTGTGAATTTGAGATGTAGGCAGGTCCTTATAGCGGCAGCAAGTAATAGTTTAGTGGAATCATTTATAACACCACTGGTTGGTTTGATTTTAACACGATGTGCGAACATTGTCATTTGTCGAACAGGTAGAAGTTCCCCTCCCCAACGGGAATCGTAGGGAGACTGAAGCAGAAGCACCGTAGAGCACCGTAGTCGATTGTAGACATAGTATTTATTGCCTACCCCAGACTCTCTCCCTCCCTCCCCCCCCCCTCTCTCTCTCATGTCTTAATTTGGCAGGAAAATTGTTTGATTTTTTTTTTCCAGTGGTACAAAAAAATTATTAAGAATTGAAATATGTTTGTCGTCTGGCATCCTTCCTCCTGAGTCCTTAGTCGATATTTTCTGTATTGTTCTAAATACTTTTTCCATTTAAGTTGTTCACGTCAGGTTACGGTTATTTACATCAGGTTACGGTTGTTCACATCAGGTTACGGTTGTTCACGTCAGGTTACGGTTGTTCACATCAGGTTACGGTCATTCACATCAGGTTACGGTTGTTTACATCAGGTTACGGTTGTTCACATCAGGTTACGGTTGTTCACGTCAGGTTACGGTTGTTCACATCAGGTTACGGTTGTTCACATCAGGTTACGGTTGTTCACGTCAGGTTACGGTCGTTCACATCAGGTTACGGTTGTTCACATCAGGTTACGGTTGTTCACGTCAGGTTACGGTTGTTCACATCAGGTTACGGTTGTTCACATCAGGTTACGGTTGTTCACATCAGGTTACGGTCGTTCACATCAGGTTACGGTCGTTCACATCAGGTTACGGTCGTATGTACGTACATAAGTCCTATTATAAAAAATGATAAAGACTGTAAAAGACGTTAAACAAACCTGAAGGATGCTCTTGGTGGTCATCGCTGCGACCCGGTTCGAAACCAAGCCTGCTGCTGGATCAAGGCCTAATCAACGAGGCTGTTACTGTTGGCCGCTTGCAGTCTGACATACGAAACAGCCCGGTTGATCAGGACCTGACGTGAGAATTTTTTAAAGTTTGGTCTTGAAGACAGCCAGAGAAAGCGGTTTGTTGGTAAACATTCTTCTGAATGTAGGGAGGGAGGGTCTTGAAAAGTCTTGAGCCCCTTAAACTTAATGTTATCTCTTAGCGTATTCATAGTACCCCTGTTTTTTTTTTTATTTTTGGGGCAGGTATCTAGCACCAATTCTCTTGCTTTCATAAGGAATTATTTTTTCTGTGCAGATTTGGAACCCATTCCTCTAGGATTTTCCAGGTGTAAGTTACGATGCAGCTTTCTCCCCTTCATTTCAAGGATCTACGGAAGACACTCTACACAGTCAGCTAATCAGAGTTGATTATCTGACCACCTTAGCCACAGTCACACTGCTGACTTCAATTATGAGGATGTACTCACCTATTTGTGGTTGCAGGGATCGAGTCTGGCAAAGTGTTAGTGGGAATCCCGGGGTAGGGGGGGGGAGTTGTGGTGCCAGTAAGCTTAACAAAAATTGTAGTTAGCGGCGTCTTGCCTATTAAGACGCACTATAAGCCGGCCATATTAAGGCGATCAGCTGTTCCAGACCTCAAGTTACATCGTTACCACCTCCCTCCCCTCCCTCACCTCCAGCCCGCGAACTTCCAACCTTGCTGGCTTCTACTCCCTCTGCTCCAATTCACAGGCGAATCTATGAAGCGTCTTGAATATTTCATCTATTGTATATATGTGAAATATATTCGTCTGTTAATATTTAGTTTAGCATTGGGATGCAAGATGGTGTCAGAGTGGGAAGGGAAGAGGCCTGGATGTGGCAACACTGACTAAACGAGACCAAGTTGAGGGTGTGGCGGGAGTTTGCACCCTCTTGGTGATCTAATTAACCACGTCTTGTAAGGAGTCCGCCAAGATGCAGTCACCCAACACCACCAGGCAAACAGGTAGGCAAGCAGGCAGAGAGGCAAGCATGTAAGGAGACAGACAAGGAAACAGGCATGTAAGCAGGCATTCACAGTCGGACAGGTGGGCATGCATGCGTGCTGGTCTCACGAAAACACGGCACTTGATCCCTGGTGAGGGAAGTGGACGTGAAAGTGTATTAGCGGGCGAAACACGAGGAGAGGAAGATGGGTGCCAGGAAGAAGGGACTTCAGGGAATTACAGACGCACAAGGGTATGGGATTGTTGGACAGGAAACCTCGAGAGTGCCCGAGTGACTAGTAGAGTGCTCAGTAATATTGCTAAAGTGCCAATGTTTTGCCATTCTTAACTTGTTTAATGACATGCGATTGCAGTTGGAAAAAATACGAAAAAAGTAATCCTCAAGACGTTGATTAAATAATTTTTTAATAAATTTTCAAGTCAATATACAAATAATCTTTTAATTCAGTAGCACGCAAATTGCCTTCAGTTCTATATATCGGAACAATTTCTACAAAACACAACGTCCGTGTAAATGTTTCAAGAATAAATAAAAGAGGAGTTGAATTTGAAGGCATCATGAATGAGACAGGTGGAGGTGTAATTCTGAACACAGATCCTTCACGTCTAAGATGACGAGACTTACCTTGGCAGGTGACAACTTAGTGCGTGTACCAGTAGCAACACAGTGCAAGTGTTACCTTTTCTGCATTTGCTGATTGATACCAGTGATCATTGTTTTGGTGGAGACAGCATGCCTCACAGGTGCTGGCAGTAAAGTCTTTCAACTCATACTGGATCCCAGTGTCTGTTTCAACTCTCTGCCAGCTAAATTAACTCTCTGTCTGTCTGTCTGTCTGTCTCTCTCTCTCTCTCTGTCTGTCTGTCTCTGTCTCTCTCTCTCTCTCTGTCTGTCTGTCTCTGTCTCTCTCTCTGTCTCTGTCTCTCTCTGTCTCTCTCTCTCTCTCTCTCTCTCTCTCTCTCTCTCTCTCTCTCTCTCTCTCTCTCTCTCCGTATCCCTCATTTGTCTCTTTCCTCATCTTCCCACTCTGCTCTCAGTTATATCAGTATCTGCCTCAGTATATTTATAACTTACAAATCATACATATATATACAGTGGAACCTCTGGTCATGAACGCTTCCGAACACGAACAAATCGGTTCACGACCAAAAAATTCGTCAAATTTTTGTATCAGTTCACGAACACATAATCGGGTGCCAAACAAACACAGCCGCGCCAATTTTCACATTCTGCGTCATTGTCATTTTTCTCGAACGCGCCAATTTTCCCCACTTCCGGTTGTTTGTGTACACCTAACAAAGACCCTTGTGATAAATTCGGATTAACAATGTTTTATCAGCAGGCAATGCACAAACAGCTTCTTGCAGTGCCAGTACCCGGCTAGGGCTTGCCATATATGATTTTTGGTAAATATTTTTTTCTCAGTTGTTTGTTGGACTATCTTATTGAAACTTGGGCAATGTATGATGAAATGATGCTTCTTAACGTACACCAAAAATGAAAGAAATCGGAGGATAAATAACGGAGTTCACTTCTCAGTCATTAGACGTCCGTTAAAAACTGTTTACAGCAAACGGTTCGTAGGGGTCTAGAACGGACTCGTGCAATGGTAGTTTTCTCTGTTGTTCAAGCTTTTCTCCGTGTTATTCAAGGTTTTTACCTTTAGTTTACTATTACATTGTGAATTCTATGGTATAATTAACTATTTTTGTGTTTAAAAATCTTACGAAAGCAATACTTACATGCAGTTCGTAGGGGTCTGGAACGGATTAATTGTATTTACATATAATCCAGTGAAGAAATTAGGTTCGGGTGACGACCAAATCGGGTCGCTACCAAAGTTTTGGAACGAATCATGGTCGTGACCAGAGGTTCCACTGTGTGTGTGTGTGTGTGTGTGTGTGTGTGTGTGTGTGTGTGTGAGGAAACTGGCCCATATACCTACCTGAAGTCATTTAGGAGGTTAACGCCCCCACGGCCCAGTTCCAGATATATCAAATGTCATTCGTCCAGCCTCGACCAGGATTGAACCCGGGCTCTTCTGTTATGAGTTGAATGCGTGAGCACTGCTCTTCGAGGTTCCTCCAAGAAAGACGACTACCAATCATGGAGAAATGATCATGTTCCGTTTTTAATTATGTAAAATTATTATTAATACCTTATTATAATTATTATTATTAGTAGTAGTAGTAGTACTAGTAGTAGTAGTAGTAGTAGTAGTAGTTGGTTGGTTGTTTGTTGGTTAATGATATTTAAAGCTCATAGACTACACGAGCGTTATTAAGGCTGCACGTAACTTTTCATCTCCTGGCAAGAATACTTTAATCCATACAATAGGGATGAATGTAAACTCAGAATATATGCGCTGAAAGAAATATACTCTTCAGAGTATATATCCAGTGATTATGATTATTATTTATTTTGTAATATTTTATTATTATTATTATTATTATTATTATTATTATTATTATTATTATTATTTATTATTATTATAAATGAGACAAGGGAGACATTTAAGATAGTTTGTCACTGGTGATAAAGGTGTGTGTAGCAGTGTTTGGGTAGAGTGCCAACTGACAGCGACAGTGAATGAGCCTCGTGATGCACAGAGGCACTCAAACAGCACCCGTAACTGGCACTGTAAGTGCCATATAAACAAGTCTTAGAAGTGAGAGCCCTGCTGAAGGCCATTTTGACGGCCTGACAACCATCAAAAATGGCAGGGAGCTTTGCTGACGGCAACCACTGGTATCCCTTCCCTCTGCACGTGAGACGAAATGGCAACCCAGAGTGTGGAGCAGTATGGCAGTCCAGAGAGTGAACCAGTATGGCAACCCAGAGTGTGGAGCAGTATGGCAGTCCAGAGAGTGAACCAGTATGGCAGTCCAGAGTGTGGAGCAGTATGGCAGTCCAGAGAGTGAACCAGTATGGCAACCCAGAGTGTGGAGCAGTATGGCAGTCCAGAGAGTGAACCGGTATGGCAGTCCAGAGAGTGAACCAGTATGGCAGCCCAGAGAGTGGACCAGTATGGCAGCCCAGAGAGTGGACCATTATAGCAGCCCAGAGAGTGGACCAGTATGACAGTCCAGAGAGTGGACCATTATAGCAGCCCAGAGAGTGGACCAGTATGGCAGCCCAGAGAGTGGACCATTATAGCAGCCCAGAAAGTGGACCAGTATGGCAGCCCAGAGAGTGGACCATTATAGCAGCCCAGAAAGTGGACCAGTATGGCAGCCCAGAGAGTGGACCATTATAGCAGCCCAGAGAATGGACCATTATAGCAGCCCAGAGAGTGGACCATTATAGCAGCCCAGAGAGTGGACCATTATAGCAGCCCAGAAAGTGGACCAGTATGACAGTCCAGAGAGTGGACCATTATAGCAGCCCAGAAAGTGGACCAGTATGGCAGCCCAGAGAGTGGACCAGTATGGCAGCCCAGGGAGTGGACCATTATAGCAGCCCAGAGAGTGGACCAGTACGGCAGCCCAGAGAGTGGACCATTATAGCAGCCCAGAGAGTGGACCAGTATGACAGTCCAGAGAGTGGGCCATTATAGCAGCCCAGAGAGTGGACCAGTATGGCGGCCCAGAGAGTGGACCAGTATGACAGTCCAGATAGTGGACCATTATAGCAGCCCAGAGAGTGTACCAGCATGGCGGCCCAGAGAGTGGACCAGTATGACAGTCCAGAGAGTGGACCATTATAGCAGCCCAGAGAAGGGACCATTATAGCAGCCCAGAGAGTGGACCAGTATGACAGTCCAGAGAGTGGACCATTATAGCAGCCCAGAGAGTGGACCAGTATGGCGGCCCAGAGAGTGGACCAGTATGACAGTCCAGAGAGTGGACCATTATAGCAGCCCAGAGAGTGGACCAGCATGGCGGCCCAGAGAGTGGACCAGTATGACAGTCCAGAGAGTGGACCATTATAGCAGCCCAGAGAATGGACCATTATAGCAGCCCAGAGAGTGGACCAGTATGACAGTCCAGAGAGTGGACCATTATAGCAGCCCAGAGAGTGGACCAGTTGGCGGCCCAGAGAGTGACCATTATAGCAGCCCAGAGAGTGGACCAGTATGACAGTCCAGAGAGTGGACCATTATAGCAGCCCAGAGAGTGGACCAGTATGGCAACCCAGAGAGTGGACCATTATAGCAGCCCAGAGAGTGGACCAGTATGACAGTCCAGAGAGTGGACCATTATAGCAGCCCAGAGAGTGGACCAGTATGGCAGCCCAGAGAGTGGATCAGTATGGCAGCCCAGAGAGTGGATCAGTATGGCAGCCCAGAGAGTGGACCAGTATGGCAGCCCAGAGAGTGGACCAGTATGGCAGCCCAGAGAGTGGATCAGTATGGCAGCCCAGAGAGTGGATCAGTATGGCAGCCCAGAGAGTGGACCAGTATGGCAGCCCAGAGAGTGGATCAGTATCGGAAACAGCCATGAGCACCCTAAACCCTCACCAGTGCCTGGAAAAACTGAACATAAAGGCGTACATGGTGTGTATTAAATATGCACCATAAAGGAAACCTATAAGATCAGATACAGAAAGAGCGTAGAAGACTGTACAGAAGGAAAAGGGTTATCGAATTGCTGAACAACGTGATTGTCACAACGAAGGAAAGATAATCTTAGCCGAAAGACCAAGATAAAAAGTTACTGTTGTACTAGACAGTAGAAGCACAAAAGGAACAAATCATCAAAGATATTGCAAGAAACCCCAAATATTTTTATACATATGTAAAATTAACGTTAAGAACTACCTGTATAATGAGACCATTAAACACAGGAAGTTCATACACTGACGATGAAGAGGAAATAAGTGAAATTCTTAAGACCAATGCTAATCAGTGCTCAGCAACCAAATAAATGACAGCAGGGTGAAGAATGCCAAAACTATTTTCACTCCATCGGAAGACCGTGCAGACTGACATTAGTACTAATCTCACATAATTTGAAAAACAAATGGAAAAATGTCCGCTAATTCAGCACCTGAACCAGATTAATGGAATTCCTTGTTTATAATAAAAAAAGTACAGAATACCATTGGCCCTCAGTATTCTCTGGAGAAAGAGCTAAGTTCTAGGTGAAATACCAGCGACTCTGAAGAGTGCCGACGTAGGTACTTTACGTAAGGGAGGTAGTAGAGCGCTAGCCAAAAACTACAGACCAGTAGTCCTATCATCCCACATCATAAAAGTCTTCGAAAGAGTGATGAGATGTCAGATTACAAGCTTTGTGGTACACAATCTGCACATCCCAAACCAGCAGTGTTGTAGAACGGGGAGATCATGCCTGTCACAGCATTGTGACAGAATTACTGGGGGATTGGAAGAGACATAAACCGCAGATGTGGTATCCAGAGATTTTCGCAAAGACTTCTGACAATAGGATCGTGGGGGTGGTTGCACACAAAATGAAGGCCATGAGTCTAACGGGAAAGGTAGGGAGATGAATTTTCAAGTTTATAACACAGCACACAAGAGTAAACAGAACAAAATCCAGAATCATCGAGGTAAAAATCTCAGTACCCCAAGGCACCGGCACCTCGGTTGTTTCTTATACACAAAAACCCAGGCGGGACCTGATGGAAACCCCAGAGCGGGGAAAAGTATTGAAAAGCAGAGCGTGCAAAGTTTGCAACGCAGAGCGGCAAAAAGTTTGCAACGCAGAGCTTTGAAAAATTTTGAACCCAGAGCTGGAAAAGTATTGCAACCCCAGAGCGTGAAAAAAATTTTGACCCAGAGCGGGGCCTGTATGGTAACCCGAGGTGCAAAAGTATTGAACCCCAGAGCGTGCAAAAATTTTGAAACCCCAGGCGGGGCCAGTATGGAACAATCGCCAACTAGTTACACTACGGGAGAAAAAGCCACATTTTCGTATGACAAAAAATTATGTTTTGAAAACTGGTTCTTTTAAAAGGGTAAATTTTCATGCTTTTAAAAAAAAAGAGGAAAATCAATTTTTACTTCTTAGTGCTACATCAAACCCCCTTTCCCTCTAAACCCCTCCCCTCCCTTCTTCCCCTTCCTTTTTCCCCTTCCCTTTTTCATCTTTTCCCCTTTTCCACCCTTTCCCCCCTTTCCCTCCTCTTCTCCCATTTATTGTTTTTCCCATTTTCCAAATTTTTGGCCTTCTCCCTACCCCTTCCCTCCCTAAATCCCCCTTCCCCCCTTTCCCCACGGTGGTGTCTGCTGCCCCTCCACCACTGGGGGTGTCTGCTGCTCCCTCCACCATGGTGGGTCTGTGCTGCTCCCCCTGGTGGTGTTGCTGTCCCTCCACCACTGGTGGTGTCGCTGCGCTCCCCCTGGGGGTGCTGCGTGCCTCCCCCATGGGGGTGTCTGCTGCTGCCTCCCCCAGGGGTGTTGCTGCTCCCTCCACCCCCCAATGGTGTGCGCTGCGCCTCCACCCCGAGGTGTTTGCTGCTGCCTCCCCACTGGTATTTTTTTTTGGGCTTGTTTTAAAGGCTACCACTTTTACCTTGGCCAGAGTGCTCCCCCACTTAATTGGTTACCCCATGAACCCCGGGTACCCCACGCTACTTTCGTAACCCACCTACTCGTGCTCCCCCGCGCCCCCTTCGTACCCCACCTCACTTTTTCCCCTACCTACTCTGCCGTCCCCTCGCACTTGCCCTACCCTACGCTACTCTGCGTACCCCACGAAAAACTTTTCGTACCCCCCTTTTCTGCGCTGCCCTGCTCACCTACCTCCCCCCACGTACTCTGCGTACTCGGGCTGTTTTACGTATCTTCGCCCCCCACGAAAAACTTTTTATACCCCCGCTACTATGCGGAAACCCTACACAATTGCGTTCCCCCACGCAATCCGCTACCCCCGCTACCTGTGTTCCCCCGCGCTACTCTTCGCTCCCCCATGTCCCCCTGCCCTACTTACGAAAATCTTCGCACCCCCACGTCCCCCAAACGCAACTCTTCGCTCCCCCACGCTCTCTTGCTCCCCACGCAACTCTTTGCCCCCCGCTTTTGCTCTGGCTGCCCGAGCTACTTTCCCTACCCCCACTCCCCTGGCTACCCGCGTACTTGCGTCCCCCACGCAACTCGCCTCCCCCCACACAACCATTGCTACCCCCCCCTTTCTTTGCTCCCCGCCATTCTTCGCTCCCCCACGCTACTCTGTGCCCCCCTGTTTATCCCCCAGCTCCCTTTTTCGCTAGAGCAGGTATGTCGCACAGACACCCCATGCTGTCGCCAGTTTTATTTATATTTCGCGCCCTCAAGTGCGCATCTATAGGCTTGCCACTTCAGTAGCCCAGACTTCCCTCACCCTCACTCACACAGGGGCCCTGGCATCAAGCCCAAAAGGCCTCCCCCAGCTCTCCTCGGGGAGGGCCCCTGCCCGGGGCCAGGGGCACAAAAAAAACGGGGAACCCACAACGACTTAACAATAAGAAAAAACCCTCCGAAGACGTATATCATTTACCCCCGCTCTACAGAAAAAAAAAACTCATTAAAAATGGTGGAAAGCGGTGGTTGCAGGTGTGTTTGCCCGTGGGGAAAAAGGAGGGGGGTTTATGAATCTCTTCACTTCATCCCCCTACACAAGAAGCATCCACTTAAACGGTTATCCTGATTCGTGTCTCCCACGTTAGCATCAACACAGGTACAAGCAGGATCCCCCAAAATTTTGCCAAATTTCTTCGGAATTGTGAGTGGCGTCACGGACCCACGCTACAGGTCCCACCTACAGTGTCCCACGCTTTTTTTAAAGTCACGTGTTCGCGTACTTGTTGTTGCTTTTGTTGTTCAGCTCAGCACAGCGTTTCAGCAGCCAGAGTGAGTTATTGATTTATGTCCTTGAAGAGTTGATCCACGGTTGATTGGTTGGGGAGAGGAAGTGGCTGTCCTCACCTGCCCATTGTCGCAAACGCTTCACCCGTTCTCCCAACAATTACTGCGTTGGGAAGCTACCCAGTTGTGTTTAGATGATTTTCGCAAGACTTCGACAATGGACGGGAGCTAGTTGAACACGATATCACGTGGTGGGGCGATGTCAGGAGGAAATTTCAAGTTTTTAAACCCAACCCGGGCCACAGTGGAGACCAGCATCAAAATCGACCAGAAAACTGTACCCCAGCAGGCCCGTCCGTTGTTTGCTGAGTCACACCAGAGCTAGACGTACGATGTACCCTGACGTACTCGAGAAGTTGCTGCGTCACCAGAGCTGCCAAAATTCATGACTCACGATGTTGCCTGATGCAATCGAGCTGCAACGTACCTCAACAGATGCTGGACGTATCCACGTGCCAACATAGTCACACTACGATAGCCTGAGTCACCTGATGTCTGTTTAGTCATGTTCTGGTTCACCTTGACATTTTATCAAATAAAGATCAAAATTCAACTTTATTTTGGTGCTTTCAGAAGATTACAATAACTCGCTGTTCATTACTTCCTCTCTCCCTTCTCACTTTTGATGTCTTACATTTTATTCCATCCCCTCATTTGCTATTAACCATGTTACTATTACAGCGTTGTTTTTACTTCGTGTCCAGTGGCCCTTGGTCGACCCTTCTCCCACTAATCACCCCCCTGACCACGTGTTTGCTGATTTCTCCCCGGGAGCGTTGAGCCCCTGTACAGACATGTGCTCGTCGCTGGGTTTCTGTAGTGTACTGCTGCGATTCCCTGAGTTGTGTTGCTTCACCCCCAAACCTTCGATGGTATATGTAGGAACAGTCTGGACGCTAGACTAACCTTGTGACTCTCCCCTTCCAAGATGTACGTGTCAGCGCAGCCAGCCCCTGTCCAGGCGCTGTGTTGCAGCTCGTGCTCCACCAGCGTGTGGCAGCCTGCTCCACGATGCACTTTGACTGGCTGCGCTCACTGCAGTCTGGTGTATGATGTTCGACTCCCAGAGGGTTTCGCGTCGTCCTCCCACGATCGCTGGAACTCGCTCCCACCGGATTGCCCAGGACGTTTTTAAAGGCTACCACTGTTCCTTGGCAGAGTCCTGCCCCATGCCGTATCTTTTTACCCTATAAAGGGCCCCTGCTGCCGCCCGGTTACGTAAACCAGCCACCTTATCCCCGGCTCCTTCACCCGCTACCGAGGAGCCTACCCTGTTACGTCACACTCTGCCGTACCGATGTCATCCTGCTTGCATCCTGTCCACCGCAGGAAGCTTCGCTATGCCCTCGACGCTTCTGCCTGACCACGATGTTTAGCACCCCCCAGTTTTTTCTTCCTCCTAAAATGTGTGTTTTATGCCTATCTTTTATCCTTTACTTTTTTCGTACCCAGTCCTATGAGAGACAGACTGAGTTTCTTTACTACCAGTATTGTCGTCGGGCCACGCTCGGTGGTTCACCCGACCGTAGTAGACCCCTGTACCTCATCTGTGCGCCCTGCTCTCCTACTAGCATATTTCGCGCCATGTCTCTGCGTTCCAGGCTTCCACTCTGTATGCCCAGACTGCCTCCGCTCCCCGCACCCACGCACTCTTCGCGACCCCAACGGCTTCCGCTCTCCCTACGAGGCTTTGCCCTGCCCGGGCCTGGGCACACACACAAGCCTGTGTAACCCACCCACAACATACCCTAGACCTCGGAATGCGCTACTATCATTTAACTACTGCGCTCTACAGCAAAAAAACAAACCATACTACCCCACGCTACTCTTGCTGCCCCGCGCATTCTTCGCTACCCCACGTTACTCTTCGCTACTGCCCCTGTTTTCCCTACCCCACGCATCTTCGCTACCCACTACTCCTTCGCTACCCCACGTACCCTGCGCTCCCCTCACGTTCTCTTCGCTACCCCACGCTTCTCTTCGCTACCCACACTACTTCGCTACCCCACTACTCCTCCCTACCCCACGCTTCTCTTCGCTACCCACACTACCCTGTCGCTAACCCACGTTACCCTGTGCTACCCCGCTACTCTTCCCAACCCCACACTATGTGCTGCACAACGCTAATATTCATTACTCCACACTACTATGCGCTACCTCGCGCTACCCTCACGCAACTCTACGCTACCCCACGCAACTCTTCGCTACCCCACGCAACTCTTCGCTACCATACGCTACTCTGCGCTACCCTACCCTACTCTGTGCTGCCCTGCTGTCCCCTACGCAACTCTGCGCTACCCTACGCTACTCTGCGCTACCCTACGCTACTCTGTGCTGCCCTGCGCTACCCCACGCTACTCTGCGCTACCCTACGCTACTCTGCGCTACCCTACGCTACTCTGCGCTACCCTACGCTACTCTGCGCTACCCTACGCTACTCTGCGCTACCCTACCTACTATACCCCGCCTCTTCCCTACGCTACTCTGTGCTGCCATGCCTACGCTACCCACTCGCCTACCCTACGCTACTCTGCGCTACCCTACGCTACTCTGGTGCCTGCTCTACCCTACAACTCTGCGCTGCCCTACGCTACTCTTCGCTCCCACGCCTCTTCGCTACCCCACGCTACTCTCGCTACCCACGCTACTCTGCGCTACCCACGCTACTCTTCGCTACCTACGCTTCTGCTGCTGCTCTCCCTACGCTACTCTGCGCTACCCTACACTACTCTGCGCTACCCTACGCTACTCTGCGCTACCCTACGCTGCCTCACGCTACTCTGCGCTACCCTACGCTGCCTCGTGCTACTCTGCGCTACCCTACGCTACCTCGCGCTACTCTGCGCTACCCTACGCTACCTCGCGCTACTCTGCGCTACCTACGCTGCTCGCGCTACTCTGCGTACCCTACCCGCTACCTCGCTACTCTGCGCTACCCTACGCTCGCGCTACCCTACGCTACCTCGCGCTACCCTACGCTGCCTCGCGCTACTCTGCGCTACCCTACGCTGCCTCGCGCTACTCTGCGCTACCCTACGCTGCCTCGCGCTACTCTGCGCTACCCTACGCTGCCTCGCGCTACTCTGCGCTACCGTACGCTACTCCGCGCTACCCTACCTACTCCTGCGGCTACCCTAGCGCTACCTTGCGCTGCCTCGCGCTACTCTGCGTACCTACGCTGCCTAGCGCTACTCTGCGCTTACCCTACGCTGCCTCACGCTACCCTACCCCCCTACTCTGCGTACCCTACGCTACCCCGCTACCCGCTACCTACGCTGCCTCGCGCTACTCTGCGCTACCGTACGCTACTCTGCGCTACCCTACGCTACTCTGCGCTACCCTACGCTACTCTGCGCTACCCTACTCTACTCTGCGCTACCCTACTCTACTCTGCGCTACCCTACGCTACTCTGCGCTACCCTACGCTACCCTACGCTACTCTGCGCTACCCTACGCTACTCTGCGCTACCCTACGCTACTCTGCGCTACCCTACGCTACTCTGCGCTACCCTACGCTACTCTGCGCTACCCTACGCTACTCTGCGCTACCCTACGCTACTCTGCGCTACCCTAGCTCGCTCTGCGCTACCTCTTACCTGCGCTTCCACCTACTTGGGGTACGCTTCGCACCACTCGCACTCTGCGCTACCCTACGCTACTCTGCGCTACCTACTCTACTCCGCCTCTATCTTTGCCGCTACTACTCTATTGGCTAACCTTGCCCAGGCTGTCTGGTCTTGCTAGGCTGGCGGTTACCCACTGGTACTGCGTTACCTTCGCTTCTGCCAGGCCTCGGCTACTTGCCAGCTACGCTGGTGTTGCCAGGCTGCTGCTTGGTACCAGGACTGGTGCGTTCCAGGGCTCTCTGCGTACCAGCTGGCGTACCCTACGCTACTCTGGCCACGGCTCGCTTCTGCCGCTGCTACCCGCTGGGCTCCTCGCACTCTGCGCTACCTACGCTCTGCGCTTCCTACGCTCTGCGCTACCCTACGTCTCTGCCGGCTTCCCTACGCTCTCCGCCCTACGCTCTCTGCTCCCACGCACTCTGCGCTTCCCTACGTACTTGTCCCCGCTACTCTGCGCTACCTTACGCTCTCTGGTACCTACGCTACTCTGCGCTCCTACGCTATTGCCTAGCTGCTTCAGCTGGCGTACCCTACGCTCTGCGCTACCCTACGGCTACTCTGCGCTACCTACGCTACTCTGGCGCTACCTACGCTACTCTGCGCTACTGCGTACTTGCGCCACGTACTCTGCGCTACCCTACGCTACTCAGGCGCACCTAGCTACTCTGCGCTCCTACGCTACTCTGCGCTACCCAGCTACTCTGCGTTCCTACGGCACTCTGCGCTACCTTACGCTACTCTGCGCTACCTACGCCTGCTGCGCTACCCTACGCTACTTGCGTACCCCGCTACTTTTGCGCTTACCTACGCTACTTGCGCCTACCCTACGCTTTCTCTGCGCTACCTTTACTCGCGCTACCTTTGCATTGCGCTACCCCACGGGTATCTGCCGCTTCCTTTCTACCTGCGCTTTCCCTAGCTACTCTCGGCCCTTCCTACGCTACTCTGCGTACCCCTAGCTCTCTGCGCTTTCCCTACGCTACTGGGGCTACCCCACGCTGCTTTCGCTACCCTACGCTCTTGCGTACCCTTACGCTACTCTGCGCACCTCGTACCTGCGCTACCTTACCTACTCTGCGTACCTTTCGCTACTCTGCGGTACCCCACGCTACTCTGCGGTACCCCGCTATTCTGCGCTATTTGCACTCTGCGTTTTTCCCACGCTACTCTGGCTTCCTTACGCTTCTTGCGCTACCCTAGCCCACTCTGGGCTACCCAGTCTTGCGTACCCTACGCTATCTGCGCTACCCTACGCATCTGCGTTTCCTACGCTAAATCTGCGCTACCTCGCTATTCGCGCTTCCTACGCTACTCTGGCTACCTTTTCGCTACTTGCGCTACCCTACGCTACTCTGCGCTACACTACGCTACTCTGCGCTCCCTACGCTACTTTTGCGCTCCCTTTCGCTACTCGCGCTACCTACGTACTCTGCGCTACCCTCGCTACTCTGCCTACCTATGCTATCTGCGCTACCCAGCTACCTGCGCTACCCTACGGGCCCCTGGCTACCTAGGGTACTCTGCTATTCAACATAAATAGTTAGCAATGTTTCAGGGCTGGTGGTTTGCCGGGGGGTGGTGTTGCAGGGCTGGGGTGTTGCCAGGGGTGGCGGGGGTTTCCAGGGCTGGGGTGTTGCCCGGGCTGGGGTGTTGCCCGGGCGGCGGGTTTTTGCCGGGGGTGGGTTGCCAGGGCGGCGGTGTTGCCAGGGTGGGGGTGTTTCCAGGGTGGCGGTGTTGCCAGGGTGGGGGTGTTCCAGGGTGGTGGGTTTTTAAAGGGTGGTGTGTTTAGGGGGGCGGTGTTGCCGGGGTGGCGGTGTTGCCGGGTGGGGGTGTTGCCCGGGTGGCGGTGTGCCCGGGGGCGGTGCTGCCAGGGGGCTGGCGGGGGCGGGGTTTCCAGGGCTGGCGGTGTTGCAGGGGGTGGGGGTTTTCCCGGGCGGCGGGTTGCCAGGGCGGCGGGTTGCCGGGGCTGGGGGGTTTTGCCAGGGCTGGCGGTGTTGCCGGGCTGGCGGTGTTGCCAGGGGGGGCGGTGTTGCCGGGCGGCGGTGTTGCCAGGGTGGCGGTGTTCCCAAGGGGGCGGTGTTGCCAGGGCTGGTGGTTTCCCGGGGCTGGTGGTGTTGCCGGGCTGGGGGGGTTTTGGGCCGGGCTGGCGGTGTTCCCGGGGCTGGGGGGGTTGCCAGGGCTGGCGGTGTTGCCAGGGCTGGCGGTGTTGCCAGGGCTGGCGGTGTTGCCAGGGCTGGCGGTGTTGCCAGGGCTGGCGGTGTTGCCAGGGCTGGCGGTGTTGCCAGGCTGGGGGTTTGCGGGTGGTGGTGTTCCCAGGGCGGGTGGTGTTGCCAGGGCGGGCGGTTTTTTGCCGGGGTGGGGTGTTGCCAGGGCTGGTGGTGTTGCCAGG
This sequence comes from Cherax quadricarinatus, assembly GCF_026875155.1. Lineage (NCBI taxonomy): Eukaryota > Metazoa > Arthropoda > Malacostraca > Decapoda > Parastacidae > Cherax > Cherax quadricarinatus. Next base: position 2,422,210 of record NC_069419.1, on the reverse strand, counting down.
GCTGGTGGTGTTGCCAGGGCTGGTGGTGTTGCCAGGGCTGGTGGTGTTGCCAGGGCTGGCGGTGTTGCCAGGGCTGGTGGTGTTGCCAGGGCTGGTGGTGTTGCCAGGGCTGGCGGTGTTGCCAGGGCTGGCGGTGATGAAGATAGGGAAGCTGTGATTTCGTGTATAGGGCAAGGAGGAATAACATCTTGTAGGAGTGAGGAAGAGCCAGTTGTGAGTGTGGGGGAAGTTCGTGAGGCAGTAGGTAAAATGAAAGGGGGTAAGGCAGCCGGGATTGATGGGATAAAGATAGAAATGTTAAAAGCAGGTGGGGATATAGTTTTGGAGTGGTTGGTGCAATTATTTAATAAATGTATGGAAGAGGGTAAGGTACCTAGGGATTGGCAGAGAGCATGCATAGTTCCTTTGTATAAAGGCAAAGGGGATAAAAGAGAGTGCAAAAATTATAGGGGGATAAGTCTGTTGAGTGTACCTGGTAAAGTGTATGGTAGAGTTATTATTGAAAGAATTAAGAGTAAGACGGAGAATAGGATAGCAGATGAACAAGGAGGCTTTAGGAAAGGTAAAGGGTGTGTAGACCAAGTGTTTATAGTGAAACATATAAGTGAACAGTATTTAGATAAGGCCAAAGAGGTTTTTGTGGCATTTATGTATTTGGAAAAGGCGTATGACAGTGTGGATAGGGGAGCAATGTGGCAGATGTTGCAGGTGTATGATATAGGAGGTAGGTTACTGAAAGCAGTAAAGAGTTTTTACGAGGATAGTGAGGCTCAAGTTAGAGTATATAGGAGAGAGGGAGATTATTTCCCAGTAAAAGTAGGCCTTAGACAAGGATGTGTGATGTCACCGTGGTTGTTTAATATATTTATAGATGGGGTTGTAAGAGAAGTAAATGCGAGGGTCTTGGCAAGAGGCGTGGAGTTAAAAGATAAAGAATCACACACAAAGCGGGAGTTGTCACAGCTGCTCTTTGCTGATGACACTGTGCTCTTGGGAGATTCTGAAGAGAAGTTGCAGAGATTGGTGGATGAATTTGTTGGGTATGTAAAAGAAGAAAATTAAAAGTGAATACAGGAAAGAGTAAGGTTATGAGGATAACAAAAAGATTAGGTGATGAAAGATTGGATCTCAGATTGGAGGGAGAGAGTATGGAGGAGGTGAATGTATTCGAATATTTGGAAGTGGACGTGTCAGCAGATGGGTCTATGAAAGATGAGGTGAATCATAGAATTGATGAGGGGAAAAGGGTGAGCGGTGCACTTAGGAGTCTGTGGAGACAAAGAACTTTGTCCTTGGAGGCAAAGAGGGGAATGTATGAGAGTATTTTTACCAACACTCTTATATGGGTGTGAAGCGTGGGTGATGAATGTTGCAGCGAGGAGAAGGCTGGAGGCAGTGGAGATGTCATGTCTGAGGGCAATGTGTGGTGTGAATATAATGCAGAGAATTCGTAGTTTGGAAGTTAGGAGGAGGTGCGGGATTACCAAAACTGTTGTGCAGAGGGCTGAGGAAGGGTTGTTGAGGTGGTTTGGACATGTAGAGTGAATGGAGCAAAACAGAATGACTTTAAGAGTGTATCAGTCTGTAGTGGAAGGAAGGCGGGGTAGGGGTCGGCCTAGAAAGGTTGGAGAGAGGGGGTAAAGGAGGTTTTGTGTGCGAGGGGCTTGGACTTCCAGCAGGCATGCGTGAGCGTGTTTGATGGGAAAGTGAATGGAGACAAATGGTTTTTAATACTTGACGTGCTGTTGGAGTGTGAGCAAATTTAACATTTATGAAGGGGTTCAGGGAAACCGGCAGGCCGGACTTGAGTCCTGGAGATGGGAAGTACAGTGCCTGCACTCTGAAGGAAGAGGTGTTAATGTTGCAGTTTAAAAACTGTAGTGTAAAGCACCCTTCTGGCAAGACAGTGATGGAGTGAATGATGGTGAAAGTTTTTCTTTTTCGGGCCACCCTGCCTTGGTGGGAAACGGCCGATGAGTTAATAATAATAATAATAATAATAATAATAATAATAATATATAATATTAATGTCGTATCGAATAGGTAAAACTGGTCATTTAGCAAGAACTCATTTAAAATTAAGTCCTTTCAAAAAATTTCCCTAATGCATTTAAAAATATATTTTTTCATTTATGTTAATATAAAAAATAATGATTTTGTACCAAAAGAACCTTGTGGAACTTATTATAACATGCCCAATTTAATTTGGCCTAATCCAGCTAAATATATTTTAAATATGTTTACAATAATTTAATAATAAACAAATACAATGAAATATATTTTTTTCGTTAGATTCAGAATGATTTTTTGCGAAATTCTTGTATAAACAAATTTTCGCTTGCCTTATTCGGCAAGAAGTGTGTTGCTGTTTAAGCCAAAATAGCAAGTTTTACCTTTTCGGTACGACACGCGCACACACACACCCCACACACACACACACACACACACACACACCACACACACACACACACACACACACCCACACACACACACACGCACACACACACACATATAATAATATATTAAAATATATATATAAATATATATATATATATATATTTATATATAATATATATATATATTTAAACATGTATCACATTACAACAAGTTGGTTTAGTAATGATACTCAGCCTGATTTAATGATGTAATGTTCAGGCTGGTTATGACAACAGTAATTTACACTCAATATGTGATTGTAGCAGGGGTTGTATCTTAATATATTGTGTTTCTTCAGAGTGTGAGATAGGCCATCGTGACAGACGGTAACTGCGAAGCAGCAGTGGATCTATTGTCACGATGCTTCTGACGGTGTTGTATTCTGTGACTATCTTAGTTACTTAGTTGAATCCTCTCCAGGATGGACGCATCGAAGTCTCCGAGCTCAAACTGACAGATTTCAGTACCTCACCTCTGACATCCACAGTATGTGTGATGGCAGTATAGTTGGTTGTTCCCACCATGTGACTATCATACAGCGGGTAACACTACACACTGATACTCTAAATTATATTGATAAAAAAAACAGTGGAAATAATCAAGGTTTTTAATTATACAAACAGGAACATAACATTAACATATACATACCATTATACTCAGACTTAACATTAACATACATATACCAGTATACTCAGACTTAACATTAACATACGCGTACCAGTACACTCATACTTAACATTAACATTAAAATACCATTATACTCATACTTAACATTAACATACACATACCAGTATACTCATACTTAACATTAACATACACATACCAGTATACTCATATTTAACATGACCATACACATACCTGTATACTCATACTTAAAGAATTGAGACACTTATGCAACATATGGGAATCTTTATTCAGGAAACGTTTCGCCACACAGTGGCTTCATCAGTCCAATACAAAGTACAAAGGCGTAAGGAGAGGAGTAGTTTGAGGTAATCAGTCCCTCAGCCTGGAGTCGATGTGTTCAGTCCATCAATCTTGTAGAAGGTACATTCTACAAGATTAATGGACTGAACACATCGACTCCAGGCTGAGGGATTGATGAAGCCACTGTGTGGCGAAACGTTTCCTGAATAAAGATTCCCATATGTTGCATAAGTGTCTCAATTCTTCAAGTTGTCGGTTTTTAAAAACAGTTCATCACATACTCAGACTTAACATTAACATACACATACCAGTGAACTCAGACTTAACATTAACATACACATACCAGTGAACTCAGACTTAACATTAACATACACATACCAGTGAACTCAGACTTAACATTAACATACACATCCCAGTGAACTCAGAACTTAACATTAACATACACCTACCAGTGAACTCAGACTTAACATTAACAAAACACATACAGTGAACTCAGACTTAACATTAACATACACATACCAGTGAACTCAGACTTAAAACATTAACATACACATACCAGTGAACTCAGACTTAACATTAACATACACATACCAGTGAACTCAGACTTAACATTAACATACACATACCAGTGAACTCAGACTTAACATTAACATACACATACCAGTGAACTCAGACTTAACATTAACATACACATACCAGTGAACTCAGACTTAACATTAACATACACATACCAGTGAACTCAGACTTAACATTAACATACACATACCAGTGAACTCAGACTTAACATTAACATACACATACCAGTGAACTCAGACTTAACATTAACATACATCCCAAGTGAACTCAGACTTAACATTAACATACACATACCAGTGAACTCAGACTTATCATTAACATACACATACCAGTGAACTCAGACTTAACATTAACATACACATACCAGTGAACTCAGACTTAACATTAACATACACATACCAGTGAACTCAGACTTAACATTAACATACACATACCAGTGAACTCAGACTTAACATTAACATACACATACCAGTGAACTCAGACTTAACATTAACATACACATACCAGTGAACTCAGACTTAACATTAACATACACATACCAGTGAACTCAGACTTAACATTAACATACACATACCAGTGAATTCAGACTTAACATTAACATACACATACCAGTGAACTCAGACTTAACATTAACATACACATACCAGTGAACTCAGACTTAACATTAACATACACATACCAGTGAACTCAGACTTAACATTAACATACACATACCAGTGAAACTCAGACTTAACATTAACATACACATACCAGTGAACTCAGACTTAACATTAACCTACACATACCAGTGAACTCAGACTTAACATTAACATACACATACCAGTGAACTCAGACTTAACATTAACATACACATCCCAGTGAACTCAGACTTAACATTAACATACACATACCAGTGAACTCAGACTTAACATTAACATACACATACCAGTGACTTAACATTACCAGACTTAACATTAATATACACATACCAGTGAACTCAGACTTAACATTAACATACACATACCAGTGAACTCAGACTTAACATTAATATACACATACCAGTGAACTCAGACTTAACATTAACAAAACACATACCAGTGAACTCAGACTTAACATTAATATACACATACCAGTGAACTCAGACTTAACATTAACATACACATACCAGTGAACTCAGACTTAACATTAACAAAACACATACCAGTGAACTCAGACTTAACATTAACATACACATACCAGTGAACTCAGACTTAACATTAACATACACATACCAGTGAACTCAGACTTAACATTAACATACACATGCCAGTGAACTCAGACTTAACATTAACATACACATACCAGTGAACTCAGACTAAACATTAACATACACATACCAGTGAACTCAGACTTAACATTAACATACACATACCAGTGAACTCAGACTTAACATTAACATACACATACCAGTGAACTCAGACTTAACATTAACATACACATACCAGTGAACTCAGACTTAACATTAACATACACATACCAGTGAACTCAGACTTAACATTAACATACACATACCAGTGAACTCAGACTTAACATTAACATACACATACCAGTGAACTCAGACTTAACATTAACATACACATACCAGTGAACTCAGACTTAACATTAACATACACATACCAGTGAACTCAGACTTAACATTAACATACACATACCAGTTGAACTCAGACTTAACATTAACATACACATACCAGTGAACTCAGACTTAACATTAACATACACATACCAGTGAACTCAGACTTAACATTAACATACACATATCAGTGAACTTAGACTTGACATTAATAATAATAATAATAATAATAATAATAATAATAATAATAATGTCTTTATTTACTACAAGTACATATACAAGGTATACAGTCCTAGTTGACAACAATGACATACTACTATATAGAAAGCCCCTTGTTATGCTTAGCATGTCGGGCAAATTAGGTCAGTGTCCCAGGATGCGACCCACACCAGTCGACTGACACCCAGGTACCCATTTTACTGATGGGGAACACGCCCAATGTTTCTACTCTGGCTGGGAATCGAACCCAGGCCTTCGCCGTGTGAAGCGAGAGCGTTAGGCAGTATACTCAGACTTAACATTAACATACATATACCAGTATACTCAGACTTAACATTAACATACGCATACCAGTATACTCAGACTTAACATTAACATAAGCATGCTAGTATACTCAGACTTAATATTAACATATGCATACCAGTATACTCAGACTTAACATTAACATAAACATATCGGTATACTCAGATTTAACATTAACATAAACATATCTGTATACTCAGATTTAACATTAACATACACATGCCAGTATACTCAGACTTAACATTAATATAAACATACCAGTATACTCAGACTTAACATATCATGGGGGTTCGATAACATGGATTGGGTAAGAACACTCACGTAGGCTGGTTAGTACGTATAATTATAACGGAAAGTATGGGAAGCACCATCAGCCGCCCTGCCTCTCTCTGCTCTCTATCTCAGACTGACCCACCAGTGCCTAGGGGATGAACGGTGTTCAAAAACATGCTATGGTCAGCAACAACGTGAATAACAGTCAGTGATTCACACAGACGGTGGGTGGCAGCTGCGTTGCCTGCGTGGTGGGTGGCAGCTGTGTTGCCTGCGTGGTGGGTGGCAGCTGCGTTGCTTGGGTGGTGGGTGGCAGCTGTGTTGCCTGGGTGGTGGGTGGCAGCTGCGTTGCCTGGGTGGTGGGTGGCAGCTGTACTCACCTAATTGTACTCACCTAATTGTGGTTGCAGGGGTCGAGACTCAGCTCCTGGCCCCGCCTCTTCACTGATCGCTACTGGATCCTCTCTCTCTCTGCTTCCTGAGCTTTGTCATACCTCTTCTTAAAACTATGTATGGTTCCTGCCTCCACTACTTCACTTGCTAGGCTATTCCACTTGCTGACAACTCTATGACTGAAGAAATACTTCCTAACGTCCCTGTGACTCGTCTGAGTCTTCAGCTTCCAGTTGTGACCCCTTGTCCCTGTGTCCCCTCTCTGGAACATCCTATCTCTGTCCACCTTATCTATTCCCCGCAGTATCTTGTATGTCGTTATCATGTCTCCCCTGACCCTTCTGTCCTCCAGTGTCGTCAGTCCCGATTTCCCTTAACCTTTCCTCGTACGACATTCCCTTGAGCTCTGGGGACTAGCCTTGTTGCAAACCTTTGTACTTTCTCTAACTTCTTGACGTGCTTGACCAGGTGTGGGTTCCAGACTGGTGCTGCATACTCCAGTATGGGCCTAACATACACAGTGTACAGTGTCTTGAACGATTCCTTATTGAGGTATCGGAAACGCTATTCTCAGGTTTGCCAGGCGCCCGTATGCTGCAGCGGTTATTTGGTTGATGTGTGCCTCCGGTGATGTACTCGGTGCTGTGTTGCCTGGGTGGTGGGTGGCAGCTGCGTTGCCTGCGTGGTGGGTGGCAGCTGTGTTGCCTGGGTGGTGGGTGGCAGCTGCGTTGCCTGGGTGGTGGGTGGCAGCTGTGTTGCCTGGGTGGTGGGTGGCAGCTGCGTTGCCTGGTGGTGGGTGGCAGCTGAGTTGCCTGGGTGGTGGGTGGCAGCTGAGTTGCCTGGGTGGTGGGTGGCAGCTGTGTTGCCTGGGTGGTGGGTGGCAGCTGCGTTGCCTGGGTGGTGGGTGGTAGCTGCGTTGCCTGATGTGGTGGGTGGCAGCTGCGTTGCCTGGGTGGTGGGTGGTAGCTGCGTTGCCTGGGTGGTGGGTGGCAACTGCGTTGCCTGCGTGGTGGGTGGCAGCTGTGTTGCCTGGGTGGTGGGTGGCAGCTGCGTTGCCTGCGTGGTGGGAGGCAGCTGTGTTGCCTGGATGGTGGGTGGCAGCTGCGTTGCCTGGGTGGTGGGTGGCAGCTGCGTTGCCTGGGTGGTGGGTGGCAGCTGTGTTGCCTGGGTGGTGGGTGGCAGCTTGCGTTGCCTGGGTGGTGGGTGGCAGCTGTGTTGCCTGGGTGGTGGGTGGCAGCTGCGTTGCCTGGGTGGTGGGTGGCAACTGCGTTAAAAAACCATACCCCCGGCCGGGATTGAACCCGCGGTCATAGAGTCTCAAAACTCCAGCCCGTCGCGTTAGCCACTAGACCAGCTAGCCACAATAAGATTCACCACCCAGGCAACTGCGTTGCCTGGGTGGTGGGTGGCAGCTGCGTTGCCTGGGTGGTGGGTGGCAGCTAAAGTCTGGATAATTTTAATAATTCACTATGGTATTTGGCCCGTAAAAGGAAAAAAAATATTCCATGGAATCCCGCGATTATATTAGCGTATAATTAAGGGAATTATTATTAAATTCGTTTTGTAGCACCGTCACATTACCAGGATTTTTTTTTTTAATTTTTTCAATTACAATAGCGGTAGTGACAAAGGCAACGCCGCTGGGGCCACATTGCGTTATTAATGTGTTCTCTTATTAGTCCGTTATTAGCTCTTGTTAGAGTGTGGCTCGTGCTTGTTAGAATGTTTATTCTTAGTAGTACTGGTGAGAATGTCTACCTAGAGTCGATTTCCGGGGTTACCGCCCCCCGCGGCGCGGTTCCAGAGCTGCTGGTACGTACCTGCACGCCATCCAGCGTATGCATCACAGCCCGACTGATCAGGAATTGACGTGAGGGTTTTATCACATTTGCCTCTTGGCTAGAGTTGGAGGTCTGTTGGTAACTCACCTTGTATACGATGGAAGTGTCTTCAATCTCCGTTCCCTTATACTTGTTGAGTTCTCTCGCAGTGTAATCATCGCTTTTTATTAGGGATAATTTGCATCATCTGCTAAGCCTCTTGCTTTCTAATGGATTGATTTCAGTGTGAAGGTTTGGGATCAATCCCTCCGGAATGTGTAGATTATGGTGTACCTTTCTCGCCTACGTTTCAACGAGCGCAGGTCGACGAATTTCAAGCGTTCCCCGTAATTCAGGTACTTGACTGATACACAAATAACCCGCACATAAAAGAGAGAAGCTTACGACGACGTTTCGGTCCGACTTGGACCATTGACAAAGTCACACCCGTTCCAGTCACGGTATTGTGCCCCTTTTTTTTGTTATTTACTTGACTGAATTTGTACAAACAGTGAAGTTTTGTGTACGTGTTCCAGTCCTGCAGATTCTCCTGCCTTGAAGGTGGCCGTTCGTATTCACTAGTGTTCTAGCCTGGAGAGAACATTTCTCCTGAAGAATCATCATTCGGTTTGGCATTTGCTGTTTTGAATGTTTTAGTTATCCAAACTATCACTTTCCTTGCGGCTGAGATAACATTGTTGCCATCCCTGAGAAGCTACAAGTATCAGTGAGCGAGAAGCAGGTGACAGTAATATAACAAAACACAACGTCAGAATTACATACAAACAGTATAACGTCAGCAGCACGTGCACAATTAGCAAACATCAGATAACTAAAGCATGTTTTCGGGGGTCAGCGCCCCCTGCGGCCCAGTCCCAGACCAGGCCTCCCGGTGGTTCAGTCCCAGACCAGGCCTCCCGGTGGTCCAGTCCCAGACCAGGCCTCCCGGTGGTTAAGTCCCAGACCAGGCCTCCCGGTGGTTAAGTCCCAGACCAGGCCTCCTGGTGGTTCAGTCACAGACCAGGCCTCCTGGTGATTCAGTGCCAGACCAGGCCTCCCGGTGGTTCAGTCCCAGACCAGGCCTCCCGGTGGTTTAGTCACAGACCAGGCCTCCCGGTGGTCCAGTCCCAGACCAGGCCTCCCGGTGGTCCAGTCCCAGACCAGGCCTCCCAGTGGTTCAGTCCCAGACCAGGCCTTCCAGTGGTCCAGTCCCAGACCAGGCCTCCCGGTGGTCCAGTCCCAGACCAGGCCTCCCGGTGGTCCAAACCAGGCCTCCCGGTGGTACAGACCAGGCCTCCCGGTGGTCCAGACCCAGACCAGGCCTCCCGGTGGTCCAGTCCCAGACCAGGCCTCCCGATGGTCCAGTCCCAGACCAGCCCTCCCGGTGGTTCAGTCCCAGACCAGGCCTCCCGGTGGTTCAGTCCCAGACCAGGCCTCCCAGTGGTTCAGTCCCAGACCAGGCCTTCCGGTGGTCCAGTCCCAGATCAGGCCTCCCAGTGGTCCAGTCCCAGACCAGGCCTCCCGGTGGTCCAGACCAGGCCTCCCGGTGGTTCAGACCAGGCCTCCCGGTGGTCCAGACCCAGACCAGGCCTCCCGGAGGTCCAGACCAGGCCTGCCGGTGGTCCAGACCAGGCCTCCCGGTGGTCCAGACCAGGCCTCCCGGTGGTCCAGACCAGGCCTCCCGGGGGTCCAGACTAGGCCTCCCGGGGGTCCAGACCAGGCCTCCCGGTGGTCTAGACCAGGCCTCCCGGTGGTCCAGACCAGGTCTCCCGGGGGTCCAGACCAGGCCTCCCGGGGGTCCAGACCAGGCCTCCCGGGGGTCCAGACCAGGCCTCCCGGGGGTCCAGACCAGGCCTCCCGGGGGTCCAGACCAGGCCTCCAGGGGGTCCAGACCAGGCCTCCCGGTGGTCCAGACCAGGCCTCCCGGGGGTCCAGACCAGGCCTGCCGGTGGTCCAGACCAGGCCTCCCGGTGGTCCAGACCAGGCCTCCCGGGGGTCCAGACCAGGCCTGCCGGTGGTCCAGACCAGGCCTCCCGGGGGTCCAGACCAGGCCTCCCAGGGGTCCAGACCAGGCCTCCCGGTGGTCCAGACCAGGCCTCCCGGTGGTCCAGACCAGGCCTCCCGGTGGTCCAGACCAGGCCTCCCGGGGGTCCAGACCAAGCACCCGGTGGATCAGACCAGGCCTCCCGGTGGTCCAGACCAGGCCTCCCGGTGGTCCAGACCAGGCCTCCCGGTGGTCCAGACCAGGCCTCCCGGGGGTCCAGACCAGGCCTCCCGGGGGTCCAGACCAGGCCTCCCGGGGGTCCAGACCAGGCCTCCCGGGGGTCCAGACCAGGCCTCCCGGGGGTCCAGACCAGGCCTCCCGGGGGTCCAGACCAGGCCTCCCGGGGGTCCAGACCAGGCCTCCCGGTGGTCCAGACCAGGCCTCCCGGTGGTCCAGACCAGGCCTTCCGGTGGTCCAGACCAGGCCTCCCGGTGGTCCAGACCAGGCCTCCCGGTGGTCCAGACCAGGCCTCCCGGTGGTCCAGACCAGGCCTCCCGGGGGTCCAGACCAGGCCTCCCGGGGGTCCAGACCAGGCCTCCCGGGGGTCCATCCTGCCAAAGCGGAACAACCAAAACTTGTCGTTAAACATCGTGTTATCCGAGGCACACTGGAATTAATTTATACTAGCCTGAAGATTCGCCATTCTCATATAGATATCCAGGGCCAGGAGCTAAATATCAACCCTCGCAAACATAAATCAATAAGTACACACACACACACACACACACACACACACACACACACACCACACACACACACGTAGTGGAGGCAGAATCCATACATAGCTTTAAGCAGAGGTATGATAAAGCTCACGGTTCATGGAGAGTGACCTAGTAGCGACCAGTGAAGAGGCGGGGCCAGGAGCTAGGACTCGACCCCTGCAACCTCAACTAGGTGAGTACAACTAGGTGAGTACACACACACACTCACATAACACATAACATAACACATAACATAACACATAACATAACACATAACACATAACATAACACATAACATAACACATAACACATAACATAACACATAACATAACAATAACATAACACATAACATAACACTAACACATGACATAACACATAACATAACACAACATAACACATAACATAACACATAACATAACACATAACATAACACATAACACATAACATAACACATAACATAACACATAACATAACACATAACATAACACATAACATAACACAACACATAACATAACACATAACATAACACATAACATAACACATAACATAACACAACACATAACATAACACATAACATAACACATAACATAACACATAACATAACACATAACATAACACATAACAAAAACAACACATAACATAACACATAACATAACACATAACATAACACATAAACACATAACATAACACATAACATAACACATAACATAACACAACACATAACATAACACATAACATAACACATACATAACACATAACATAACACATAACATAACACAACACATAACATAACACATAACATAACACATAACATAACCAAAAATAACATAACAAACACATAACATAACACATAACATAACACATAACATAACACATAACATAACACAAAACATAACATAACACATAACATAAACACATAACATAACACATAACATAACACATAACATAAACACATAACACATAACTAACACATAACATAACACATAACATAACACATAAACATAACATAACACATAACATAACACATACATAACACATAACAAACACATACATAACACATAAAATAACATACACATAACATAACACATAACATAAACATAACATAACACATACACATAAACATAACACATAACATAACCATAAACACATACACATAACAAACACATAACATAACACATAACATAACACAATACATAACACATAACATAACACTAACATAACACATAACATAACACATAACATAAACATACATAACACATAACATAACACATAAACATAACACATAACATAACACATAACATAACACATAACATAACACATAACATAACCATAAATAACACATACATAACACATAAACATAACATAACACATAACACAACACATAACCATAAATAACACATAAAATAAACATAAAATAACATCATACATAAACACATAAATATAAACATAACATAAAATACATAACAATAACAATAACATATAACCTAACATTCACATAAACATATTAACCATAACATAACCATAAACTTACATAAACATAAAATAACACTAACTAAACATAACAAATACTACCATAACATACTTAACATAACACATAATAACACAAACATAACTAATCACTATCACATAACTAACATCTAACAATAACATAACACAAAATAACTCATATCATACCATTACTAACCATAACAAAACATGAAACATCCATAATACTCATAAAACATAACATAACATAACCATAAATACCATACATACACTACAAAAATACACATATATTAACATACCTTACTAACTCCTATAAAATAAACCACTTCTTACCATTGAACACTCAACTAGTATAATAACAGTGAACAAACACATCACATAAACATAACATCACACATAACATAACACATAACATAAACAATAACATAACAAACATAACATAACACATAACATAACACATAACATAACACATAACATAACACATAATACAATAACATAACACAGAGCTCTTTTAATATTACAGCCCTTGTTAAAATATTACAGACTATTCTTAGATATTATAAGACTTGTGAGAAACATTACTGACTAGTTTAGAAATCAACAGCATGTTAGCATTTAACATCTCATTACGTCAATATAACTAATTAACATAATTAAACATAAAACAAGCTGTTATTTTATATTTTCAGCCCTTGTAAAGTATGCTGTGAGAATTATGACTTTTTAAATATCTGGTAGTGTTTCTCTAACCTTCAATTTGTAATTATAATAATAAACTTAATTGTAATTAATTAATGCAATTTTTAACAAGTGTTTATCTGCCAGGTACAGGAGTTTATGAATAAGTATTTCTTAGCATTACTTAGTTTTCTCTATACTTAATTTTGTAGATTATCAGTGTAAATACCTAAGTATGGTTATTATTGGAATTTTTCTCATCATCGGTTTCTCTCTCGATCCGATGTGTACCGAAGACAGTTATGACGCAGAACATCTCACATATTTCTTAATTTTTCAATCGTTTCTACATTAGTGTAATGATGAAGCTGGAGATTTTCTTACTGACTTATCCTTTTTTCTTTACTCCTCTGTGTTGACAGGGATAGCTGAATTATCTTGGTTTTGGTACCAGTTCTATCCAAGTTCAGAATTAAATTCAGTTGGTTGAGGTCCCTTTGAACTCACCGTGTTCAAAATGATGTTAAATCACTGGCGGAACTGGTGGGGTTTGAAGTCATGGCAAGTGAGTCGTAAAACTTCCTGGCCAGGTGGCCAGGTGGCCAGGTAGTTAACGCACTGACCTGTGAGTTTTAGGACTCTCTTGAAATGAGTTCAAACCCCACCCGTTTCTTGGTTAGGTATCTTTATTGATGAAATGTTTCACCAGCGCTGCAGGCTTTATCAGTTCGAATACATACATGAAGAATAGTCCCGTAAAGGTCGTCATGAGGTTCCTCTTCCAAGTGAGGTTTTAGAGAACACGGAGGTGACTCACAATCCTGAAGATAACACTGCATCCAGGATTGTGATTCATCTCTGTATTCGACTGAAGAAGGGCGAAACATTTCATCAGTAAAGATACTTAGCGTTGCACACGTGTCTCGCCCATCACCTTGTCAGTCTCATAAATCGTAATATGATAATTTTAAAGATATCTGGATGGAAAATTAGGTATCTTCTGGACGCACTCATCCAGCAATTCCATTACGCTGTTACAATGAGTTGAATATAATTGGATGAGTATAACTAGATAGGTGCGACCAGGTAAGTCCGCGTCTCTCCCCTTCCTCGAGTTATCCCTGTGATGCCACTTCCCAGGAAGTTACGTATCACCCCCTTCCCCTGCTCTCCCTGGCTTAGTTATTTTTGTGTTTTGTAGTGGTTCATATAAGCTAAGTGACGGGTGCTTGCATTCATCTATTAAAAACTACGAATGAATGCTGTTAATAAAGACTGACGTGGACTTTGTTCCCTTTCCCCAGGTGAGTGGTGGTGTTCCTCCCTGCAGCGGTTAGTCGTCAACCTGCAGGTGAGTGGTAGTGTTCCTTCCTGCAGCGGTAAGTTGTCAGCCTGCAGGTGAGTGGTGGTGTTCCTCCCTGCAGCTGTAAGTTGTCAGCCTGCAGGTGAGTGGTAGTGTTCCTTCTTGCAGCAGTAAGTTGTCAGCCTGCAGGTGAGTGGTAGTGTTCCTCCCTGCAGCGGTAAGTTGTAAGCCTGAAGGTGAGTGGTAGTGTTCCTTCCTGCAGCAGTAAGTTGTCAGCCTGCAGGTGAGTGGTAGTGTTCCTCCCTGAAGCGGTAAGTTGTCAGCCTGCAGGTGAGTGGTAGTGTTCCTCCCTGCAGCGGTTAAGTTGTACAGCCTGCATGGTGAGTAGGTAGTGTTCCTCCTGAAGCGGTATAGTTGTCTAGCCTGCAGGTGAGTATGGTAGTGTTCCTCCCTGAAGCGGTTAAGTTGTCTAGCTGCAGGTGAGTGTAGTGTTCCTCCCTGAAAGCGGTTAGTTGTCAGCTGCAGGTGAGTGCTAGTGTTCCTCCTGCAGCGGTTAAGTTGTCAGCTGCAGGTGAGTGGTAGTGTTCTCCTGCAGGCGGTGTAAGTTGTAATGCTGCAGGTGAGTGGTAGTGTTCCTTGCAGCGGTTAAGTTGTAAGCTGCAGGTGAGTGGTAGTGTTCTCTCTGCAGCGGAATGTGCACCTGGTTGGTCTGAAGGTGAGTGTAACTTGGTTTACTTGTGGTATTGGTTGAATAAGCTAAATCCATTCTTCAGGTGGATATACCTTGGAACCTACACGAAGTTGCATATGGATCACAGACATTGCAATGGGTGTACCTGGCAACTTCACAGTTGTATATATATTTATATATATATATTATTGGTATATATATATATATTTAGTATAGTATTATATGTATAATTATTATATATATAATGTATTATATAGATTATTATGTTCTCGGAGTCTATTACTAAGACATTTAGTTTAAAAATTTGAGTTACAAGATTTCTTGCTAAATGTTTGAGTGGAGCTTTCAGATTGATACTACGTCGGAAAAAAAAAAATTCCCTCGAAGGGGTGGAGTAGGTCTTAGAATTCGTATTAATGTTCTTATGAGCTTGGTCTTGCAGTACGGTTAAGTATGTTAGTGGGTAAGAAAATGTTTTCTGGGACTTAAGAAATGTTGGTTACTAAGTTTAAGTAGAGACTGGAGGAAATTATCAGGAAGTTTATCGTCACATGTGGGTAAGAGATGGTATTGATGTGGGTAAGAGATGGTATTGATGTGGGTAGGAGATGGTATTGATGTGGGTAAGAGATGGTATTGATGTGGGTAAGAGATGGTATTGATGTGGGTAAGAGATGGTATTGATGTGGGTAAGAGATGGTATTGATGTGGGTAGGAGATGGTATTGATGTGGGTAGGAGATGGTATTGATGTGGGTAAGAGATGGTATTGATGTGGGTAAGAGATGGTATTGATGTGGGTAGGAGATGGTATTGATGTGGGTAAGAGATGGTATTGATGTGGGTAAGAGATGGTATTGATATGGGTAAGAGATGGTATTGATGTGGGTAGGAGTATGGTTATTGATATGGGTAAGAGATGGTATTGATTGGGTAAGAGATGGTATTGATATGGGTAAGAGATGGTATTGATGTGGGAAGAGATGGTATTGATGTGGGAAGAGATGGTATTGATGTGGGTAAGAGATGGTATTGATGTGGGAAGAGATGGTATTGATGTGGGTAAGAGATGGTATTGATGTGGAAAGAGTGGTATTGATGTGGGAAGAGATGGTATTGATGTGGGTAAGAGGTGGTATTGATGTGGGAAGAGATTGTATTGATGTGGGAAGAGATGGTATTGATGTGAGAAGAGATGGTATTGATGTGAGAAGAGATGATATTGATGTGGGAAGAGATGGTATTGATGTGGGAAGAGGTGGTATTGATGTGGGAAGAGATTGTATTGATGTGGGAAGAGATGGTATTGATGTGAGAAGATATGGTATATTGATGTGGAGAAGAGATGGTATTGATGTGGGAAGAGATGGTACTGATGTGGGAAGAGATGGTACTGATGTGGGAAGAGATGGTATTGATGTGGGTAAGAGATGGTATTGATGTGGGAAGAGATGGTATTGATGTGGGAAGAGATGGTATTGATGTGGGTAAGAGATGGTATTGATGTGGGAAGAGATGGTATTGATGTGAGAAGAGATGGTATTGATGTGACAAGAGATGGTATTGATGTGAGAAGAGATGGTATTGATGTGGGAAGAGGTGGTATTATGCGGGTGAGAGATGGTATTGATGTGGGAAGAAATGGTTTTAATGTGGGTGAGAGATGGTACGAATGAAGGTGAGATATAGTATTAATGTAGGAGAGAGATAATATTGATATGGGAAGAGGTGGTACGTATTACTGTAGGTAAGAGATGGTATTAATATAGGTAAAAGATGGTATTAATGTGGGAAGAGGTGGTATTAATGTAGGTAAGAGATAGTATAGGAATAGTAGAAGGTATAGCTACCAATGACAGGACACAAGTTCGTACATCTAAGACATCTTTATAGGACATGTTTGGGTCTTAGGAAGTCAGTCACTCCAAGTGATACATGAGAGTGAGAGAACACAAAGGCCCTAGGACCGAAATGAATCCAGTAAAGATTTAAGTGCATAAGCTGTGTTCCCTCGTCCATAAGATGACATGAAATACAAGGGAAAGTGCAAGGTAATGCTAGGTGAAATGAGTGTATTATGTGAGAGATGGTTTTGTAAAGTTCACCGAGGGTGCCACGTGTTCACTACTGGTGTGGATCACATGATTGTTCCATGTGATGCTGTGTGTTCAGCACTGGTGTGAACCACACGAGTGTTCCGTGTGATGCTGTGTGTTCAGCACTGTTGTGAACCACGCGAGTGTTCCGTGTGATGCTGTGTGTTCAGCACTGTTGTGAACCACGCTAGTGTTCCATCTGATCTTGCTTGTTCAGCACTGGTGTGAACCACACGAGTGTTCCGTGTGATGCTGTGTTCAGCACTGTTGTGAACCACACGAGTGTTCCATCTGATCTTGCGTGTTCAGTACTGGGGTGAACCACACGAGTGTTCCATGTGATGTGTGTTCATCACCAGTTTGAACAGCACGACTCCTGGTACAATGTGCATGTACAATCTAGACAATAAACTGATGGAATATGATTTTGAAACATGATAGTAACTCTGAATAAGAATCTGTTTATAAATATACCTCATTAGTCATTTGTATAATGCCATTCATTGCTGTTGTTGCTATTATTATTATTATTATTATTATTATTATTATTGAATTAAATTTTTCGATCCTGCCCCTAGGTAAATGACACGTGATGGTAACATAGCAATGTTTAATGACAGATGGCAGTTTGTTGATGTTTGCTGACAGGTTACAGAGACGATTGAGACCTGTGGGTGTTTACTGGCATTAGAGAGACTTTTCAGCATGAGAAGAGAACCTTACTAGAAATGGTATAGGAATTACGTATATACTGCACAATTATTGTCTAGTGACAGGCAAGTTGAGGTGCAGGTGGAAATCCGTGGATGTTTCACGCCAGGTTACAACATAGGTAGTAACCTGTGGATGTTAATACTGGTTCTTGCTATACCAGAAGGCCTCTACCCACCTGACTTACTTCTCGTGAAGAAATTCTTTACCTTGCTCCTTTATCAATGCGTGTTCCGATTTTCTTCACATTTTCTTGCTCGAGTGTGAGTTGATGATGGTTCAGGACAGGAGCGAAATGTCGTCCAAAATTTTCTTTTAAAAAATTTTTTTTATGGGGAATTAAACTCACGTGAAGACCTTTCTCTTCAGTTTCGTTTTATTTTATTGTGTTTTCTTTGAGGTGCCGCCACCTCTCTAATTGGTTCAGCCTGGTGTGTAATGACGTATCAGCAGGTTGTGATTGACGCTGCTGAGGGTGTAAGACAGCTGGGAGAGAGGGAAGTGGGGAGTAGTGGGTTATGTGGAGGGAGGAAGGAAGACCCTGCCATCTAGATTCCATCACCTATCGTCTCCTTCAACATCATCTTGGAAGTTGCTAGACACGTCTCGTTCAGCTTAAAAGTTATTGTTACCGATCTGTGGCTCACAGTCGGTTCTCGTCCGATATTGAGGTGCATGTGTCTGCTTGTGATTTTTATGATTTGTGTGTCTGCTTTTGATTTGTGTGTCTGTTTTTTATTTGTGTCTGCTTTTGATTTGTGTGTCTGATTTTGATTTGTGTGTCTGTTTTTGATTTGTGTGTGTGCTTTTGATTTGTGTGTCTGCTTTTGATTTGTGTGTCTGATTTTGATACGTGTCTGATTTTGATTTGTGTCTGCTTTAGAGTTTTTGTTCTGTGGATGTTTTTAATGAATATGTGGGGAATTTTGTAGCCGGACAAGCCTGGCCTGGGGCCGGGATGCTGCAGTAATAAAGCTCTGGAAACCAGTCAAAGGTATATCAGAGATAAGCTGTCTTAGAAATTCCGTTCTGTACTTATCTTTCAGTTGGCAATTTGGGTTTCATGAAAGCGTGAACCCTGGTCAGCCTCCCAGGTGATCTCCGACTGTACTCACCCTGGTTGGTTGGCAGAATTTATTCTTGGGGTTACAGATTTTTTTCCCCTCAAGGCACAGTACTCATCTCACTTTTGTTTCTCATTCTTGTAATTGACATAGACTGCTAAGACAAGAGTGCGGCCAACATTAACATCGTGGTTGGTGAGGCCTTGATCCATCAGGAGGCCTGGTCTGTGACCGGGCAGCGGAGACATTGACCCTCAGAAGCATCCTTCACCTAACTACTGGTTTACATTCTCTCCCATTTCACACCTAAAATGTGAACTGGCCAGTGTTTGAGCGCTAAGCTTTCTCTCCTAACAGTCTCGTCAGGTTCCAGTCATGTAATCCCTATCCTGACCTAACAGGACGCTGAGACACCTTTCGCTGACGAGTGCCTGTATCACAAAAATTACATGTATCTCGCTTTGTATCGTTGGAGCTCTGTGTACGTACTTCGTTCATGTGAAGACCAATGTATGTGCGCGGTACATATGGAGAGTGATACAGTGGTGAAAGTGGTGAAAAATACATAATTGCAGAAGGGAATTTAATTGAGACGTTTCGCATGTGGAACAGGCTTCCTTAGTCAAGAAAGAAGCCTATTCCACAGGCGAAGCGTCTCAATAAAATTCATCTCTACAGTTGTCTTCATGATTCACGAAATCGTAATGACACGATTGCAAACAAACAATACCACGGGCGGGATTTGAACCCGCGGTCAGAGAGTCTCAAAACTCCAGACCGTCGCGTTAGCCACTGGACCAACTAGCAACAATACGATTCTTCCAACTAGGTATATTTCTACACCATAGGAAGGTTAGCATAGGCACCACCGTGACCACAAATGCAAGTTTTTACAGACGAATCTCCAGCTAGCGTGGCCGTGACGAACTCTAGCTCAAGTCCCCTCACTGCCATCAACATGACTCACTCATGGCAGTGAGTGCAACGAGAGACCGCCAACATGCACACCGGTTTCAGACCGTGACCTTGAGGAAACTGATGATATGCTCATGCACACCGCCTCCAGCCCGTGACCTTGAGGAAACCACTGATGATATGCTCATGCGCACCACCTGCAACCCCTGACCTTGAGGAAACCACTGATGACATGCTCATGCGCACCACCTGCAACCCGTGACCTTGAGGAAACCACTGATGATATGCTCATGCGCACCACCTGCAACCCGTGACCTTGAGGAAACCACTGATGACATGCTCATGCGCACCACCTCCAGCACCATACTCATACAATTTCATAGTCATAAACAATAGCAAAAGCTCTGTCACATGTCTTAAATATCCCATGGGGATGGAATCTTAGAAACAGCCGTCCTCCCACAAGCTCTCAACATGGCGGATATAAACACCTACCTCACAACGGTGACAGTTAAGCAATCTCAAAAAAAAAAAAAATACCAACAGCACTGACGCTTCACATAACCGAAATATTTTAAAGAGTTTAAAGAAGCAAGATTGCTAAAGATACACATTCACAACAATTGTTCAACCCAGGACAGGACGGGTTTAGAGCAGGTTTTGGATGCTCTGGAAAAAGAGCAAAATGCTGGCGTAATATGCACAGATTTTTGCGACAGCCTTTTGCAAGTGTGAACGTGGGTGTGTTAGTAGACAAAATTCGTACAGAAGGAATACCTGGAGAAGTTGGGAGGTGAAACTTCGACTTTTTTTTCTAACAAGTCAACAAAGTAACATCACGTATCTCCACAGTGAAAAATTCTTCTTTTTAAAGAGCGAAAGACACGATAAACTGTGAAAAGCAGAGGTGAGACATTTGTTCTAAGAGATAACTCGAATTTCAAGAGCTCAAGGTTTTTCATCGCCATCCCTTCATCTGTTGGTAACTTGATAAAACCCACTATGTGGGCGAAACGTTGTCAGCAAAGGATCACATTATACTCTATTTGCCTCTCGCGCCTCTCTCCATTCAACTGTACGAGGGATTACCTGTAGAGCCCTGACTGTCTTCAAGAGGGATCCTTATAAGAGAAGTTCCCTGAGAGAAGTTCCTCATCAGCCGGACTCGAAGCAGGATTGTTTGCAATAAGCATCAGGTAGTCTGAGTGATAAGGTCATCAATATGGGGTTCTGGTCTGGGGCCGGGTCGCAGGGAACCGTTTACAGGTACATCACAGTACTGATTAGATGACACCAGGTAACCCGTTACCAGATAGATGACACCAGGTATCCCGTTACCAGATAGATGACACGAGGTAATCCGTCACCAGGTAGATGACACCAGGTAACCCGACACAAGGTAGATGACACCAGGTAACCCGACACCAGGTAGATGACACCAGGTAACCTGTCACAGGTAGATAACACCAGGTAACCTGGCACCAGGTAGATGACACCAGGTAACCCGACACCAGGTAGATGACACCAGGTAACCCGACACCAGGTAGATGACACCAGGTAACCTGTCACAGGTAGATAACACCAGGTAACCTGGCACCAGGTAGATGACACTAGGTAACCCGGCACCAGGTAGATGACACCAAGTAACCGGTTACCAGGTAGATGACACCAGGTAATCCGTCATTGATAACCAGTTATCCTTGACCCTCGATAGTCTTGTCCCGTCCCCAGCCTCTTTCCCCTCACACCCCTCTAGCTTCTCTCCTCTCCCATCCTATCCCTTCCCTAGTGCATCTCACCCCTTCCCTCTTCCCTCGTACCCCTCCCCCTCCATTCTCTCGCGTTGCTCTCCCCCCTCTCCCCCTCCCTCACCTTCAGCGCCTTCTGCATGTCATGGTTTAGTCTCCAATTACACAGGATTAACATGGTAATCTGTAGTAATCTTCAGTCCCGTTCACTCTCACAACCCTGCCATCCTGTGTGTGTGTGTACTTACCTATTTGTGGTTGCAGGGGTCGATTCACAGCTCCTGGTGTGTGTGTGTGTGTGTTTGTATCTGTTTGAATTTGTACGGTGAGTGCTCCTGCTGCTTGAACTGTCGACTGAAGAAAAAGTGACAAACGTCATCGAGGTTCAGTTTGACCCTTGTGTGACCCTTGTTTAACCCTTGTTTCTGGCGTCTCATATAGCTTTGTTGTGGGTTCACAGTGTGTGTGTGTAGAGGATATATACATTGTGAGGTGTGCGTCTCCCAGTGTAAATATGCTGAGAGTTGACCGTAATACCTACTTTCGTGAAGCAGTCTTGAGTGGTGGTGAACAGGTGACACGCAGCTTTAATGACCCTCGTGTAATAGACTTTGAGCGGCATTAAACCACCACCCAGAGGTTGATGCACACACTGCCTCTGCTGGCATATTCTTACAACTACCTGTCAACCTGTAGTCAACCTATAGTCAACCTATAGTCTACCTGTAGTCTACCCGTAGTCAACCTGTGGTCAACTTGTATTCTACCTGCAGTCTACCCGTATTCTACCTGTAATCTACCTGTAGTCAGTCCTAGATGTCACCGCTACATAAAACTCGACAAAGATCTAATTAAGCTTTATATCGAAATCTCTTATATTTTAGGATGTTGGAAATTATCAGGTACACGACTTGATAAATTCACATGTGCAACACTTGGGTATCTTCATTGAGGAAACGTTTCGCCACACAGTGGTTTCATCAGTCGTATATGTCAGCGTCATATATAGGCTGAGGCGGAGCAAAGAGAATTTCATATGACAGTCGCTTGTCATAGCCATACAGTGCAAAATGGGACGTCTCAGTTATCGAGCTGTTGTGTGAAGAGTTTAGGTTACACTGCACATCTAGAATGACCTCATCCCATGTGGTACAACTCAGATTGATAGTCACTCTGAGTATCTTTAGGATCGTGCGATTTGTACGTTCAACAAGGTCGTTACTCGCGGGATGACATGAAGATACTGGCTCTAGGTGAATGTTAAATCTAGAGCAAAGGTTCTGCACTGTGGCATTTATGAACTCCGACCCACTGTCTGACAGAAGGACACGTTACCTGGAGGTTACCTGGAGGTTATTCCGGGGATCAACGCCCCCGCGGCCCGGTCCATGACCAGGCCTCCCGATGGATCAGGGCCTGATCAACTAGGCTGTTACTGCTGGCCGCACGCAGTCCAACATACGAGCCACAGCCCGGCTGATCCGGCACTGACTTTAGGTATCTGTCCAGCTCTCTCTTGAAGGCAGCCAGGGGTTTATTGGCAATTCCCCTAATGCTTGATGGGAGGCTGTTGAACAGTCTTGGGCCCCGGACACTTATGGTGTTTTCCCTTAGTGTACCAATGGCGCCCCTACTTTTTATTGGGGGCATTTTGCATCGCCTGCCCAGTCTTTTACTTTCGTAGGGAGTGATTTCTGTGTGCAGATTTGGGACCATTCCCTCCAAGATTTTCCAAGTGTAGATTATGATATATATCTCCCTCCTGCGTTCCAACGAGTACAAGTCAAGTGCTTCCAAGCGTTCCCAGTAGTTAAGGTGCTTGACAGAACTTATACGTGCAGTAAAGGATCTCTGTACACTCTCTAGATCTGCGATTTCACCTGCTTTGAATGGAGATGTTAATGTACAGCAGTATTCCAGCCTAGAGAGAACAAGTGATTTGAAAAGGATCATCATGGGCTTGGCATCTCTCGTTTTGAAAGTTCTCATTATCCATCCTATCATTTTCTTTGCACGTTCGATCGTGGCACTGTTGTGATCCTTGAAAGTGAGATCCTCAGACATTACTACTCCCAGGTCCCTTACATTATTTTTCCGCTCTATTGTATGGCCGGAGTCAGTAGTATACTCTGTTCTAGTTATTATCTCCTCCAGTTTTCCATAACGAAGTAGTTGGAATTTGTCCTCATTGAACATCATATTGTTTACCGTTGCCCATTGGAAAACTTTGTTTATATCTTCTTGGAGGTTAACCGCGTCCTCAGCAGATGACAGCCTCATGCAGATCCTAGTATCATCTGCAAAGGATGATACGGTGCTGTGGTGTATATCTCTGTCTATGTCTGATATGAGGATAAGGAATAAGATGGGGGCGAGTACTGTGCCTTGTGGAACTATGGCAGCCTCCGATTTAACTCTGTTGACCACTACTCTTTGTGTTCGATTTGTTAGGAAGTTGAAGATCCATCTCCCCACTTTCCCAGTTATTCCTTTAGCACGTATTTTATGGGCTATTACGCCATGATCGCATTTGTCAAATGCTTTTGCAAAGTCTGTGTATATTACATCTGCATTCTGATTTTCTTCCAGTGCATCCAAGGCCATATCATAGTGATCCAGTAGTTGTGAGAGGCAGGAGCGACCTGCCCTGAACCCATGTTGCCCTGGATTGTGCAGATTTTGGGAATCCAGGTGATTTGCAATCCTGCTTCTTAGCACTCTTTCAAAGATTTTTATGATGTGGGACGTCAGAGCTATTGGTCTATATTATTATTATTATTATAATCAAGGGGGAAGCGCTAAACCTGGAGGATTATACAGCGCCTGGGGGGGGGGGGTTGTGGAAGGCATTCAGGCTTAATTCGGGGAACTGGAGCACAGATCCAATTCCCTAAATCAAGAGCCCCTCACCAACATCAAGGAACCTTCCTTGAGGGGCTATTGGTCTATAGTTCTTAGCTAATGCTTTGCTGCCACCTTTATGGAGTGGGGCTATATCCGTTGTTTTAAGTGACTGTGGAATTTCACCCATGTCCAAGCTCCTCTCATAGTGTACTTAGGGCACGCGATAGGGGTTTCTTGCAGTTCTTAATGAAAACAGAGTTCCACGAGTCTGGGCCCGGGCTGAGTGCATAGGCATGTTGTCAATGGCTTTTTCGAAATCTATCGGAGTTAGGGTAATGTCGGAAATCTGGCATACATTTATGGAGTTTTGAGGCTCATTCATGAAGAAATCATTTGGGTCGTCGATCCTCAGACCGATTAGTGGTTCACTAAACACAGAGTCGTAATGGGTAAGTATGACGGAGAACAGCATGTTCCCGGAAAGCATTTGCAGCAGTCTCGGCGGTTTTATCAGGGATGGGTACTAGCTTACAGTAAGTACCGTGTGAAGTTATCCACCATTACAAGCAGGTGTTTATTACCCCTCTCCGAGGTCGAGAAGTTCGCCAACAGGTCGACATATACAAAGAAGAATGGTGAAGATCAGAAGGAGTTTAAGGTAATCAGTCCCTCAACCTAGAGTCGATGTAATCGGTCCATCAATCTTGGAAAGCTTGATGGACTGATTACATCGTCTCCAGGCTGAGGGACTGATTTCCTCAAACTCCTTGTGATCTTCACAGTTCTTCTTTGTACAGGACTGATGAAGCCACTGTGTGGCGAAACGTTTCCTCAACAAAGATACCCAAGTGTTGCTCATGTGTTATCCAATGTCTTAGTGAGGGAGGGAAGGAAGGGGGAAGGGAGGGAAGGAGGGAGAAAATGAAGAAACCTTCAGTTCACATCAAACGTGTCCTGGGATGTTTACTGAAGGATGATACATCCTGACCTAAATCATCCTAATGTTGAAGGATGATGACTATATCCGATACGCTCTCCGGGGTCGCTGCTCAATATTTACACGTTAAACGTTGATATAGAACCAGGGAGGGAGGCAAGGACGAAGGGAGAGGGAGGAAGGGAAGGACTGAGAGAGGAAGGGAAAGCGAGGGAAAGGGAAAAGAGAAGGAGGAAGGAAGGGATGGAGCGGGGCAGGGAGGGAGGGGGTGAGAGAGAGTGGGAGGAGAGAGACAGGGAGAAAGGAGAGAGGGAGAAGAGAGGCATTGAGACTAAGGGTGGAGGAGTGAAGTTGGGCACATAGCAAACGTGGCCCAGGATGTTTACCAAGCGATGATACGCGCGGCATAATTAGGTTTGTTGGGAGGGAGGGAGGGAAGGAGGGGAGAGGGAGCAAAGGAGGGAGGGAGCGGAAGGAAAGGCGAAAAAGGGGAAGAGAGAGTGAAGGAGCCAGTACGTAGGTACCTGGAAAAGACAGGTCACGCTGAGGCTGAAAACTGCAGTAGCTGCTTGTATCTAGATTAAGAAGTTTCCTGTATTATCAATTGTGTATGAGTCAAGGTAAAAGCAGTGTAGATGGCAGCGGAAGAGAGAAAAGGCTGGGAGAACAATGTAAACGGATATAAGATGTTTAACTACAGGAAACGGTCTCTACTGTCGAACTCAACAGTGCACCCTCACTTACTTCCTACACACAATCTATTCCTTTGGGGTTAATCTTGGCTACCTTCTTCGTTTATCACGGACACATTCACTCCCAAAGCCATAATAGCTAGTAAGGCCCTTGCGGCCTCTATCAAGCTGAAACATGCCTTCAACGCCACAACTCACCTTCAAATCCCTAATACGTCCTCTGATAAATTACTCTCCTCTAGCCCTCTCTCTTGCAGCAAAAACAAACTTACTTAAACTGCAGCGTGTCCAGAAACAAGGCGCTGCGCTGGGTGCTTGATGTCAGATGGGAGGACTTCGCCACAAGCGAGTCTCTCCATGCCCAGTTAGACGTCCCTGCGCTGAATCTGTACTGGAAGAGGCTCAGTGACAGACAGATAGACAAACTTGAGACACGACATGACTACTGGACCTCTCTCCTTGACGAAGACATTCGCAGACCCACAAACCAACACAACCTTTTCTACTCCTTGCATGATCCTGCTCCTAACCCTACTTACAAATAACCTTGGATCCGCTGACAGGTACCTTCTAAGACAGGTACCATTCTCTGACCCACGTTCGCCTTAGCTTTTTTGGGTTAAGACATGACTCAGTTCTGCACTCCTCTCTAGCTCTAAAGGTCGCAAGTCCCTTACTCCCAGCTCACCCCACCGGAGTCCCAACAGAAGAACCGGAATTTCTCTTTTCAATATCTGTCCCACGATCGCCTTTGCTGCTGGGTTAAGCCCTGGCTCTATTTCTACGACTAAGAACACTCCTCTCCAGCACTATTCTTCGTCTGTCCCGTCTTCCCCGCTCATCCCATTTGGGATCTTACCTGAACTTTCGTTCGTTCGTTCGTCGGTGCTTCACTCTTCACGCCTACGGTGCTCTTCACCAGCTCCAAGGCTGAGGAACTAATTTTCTCATCTTTTGTACTTCCAATTATGTCCTTGAATTTGTATTGATAAAGCCACTGGATGACGAAACGACTACAGTAAAGATACCCAGATGATGTACATGCGTCTAATTCTCCATCTTATCGGTACTGTATACTACACACGTACAACATGAAGCCAAGAATTCTATCATTTTTATTGCGAACACTCAGGCGCTGTTGTCTTGGCTTTAGATTACTGCCAACCAGAACTAAATCTTTATCTCAATAAGTGATATTAAGATCTTCATTAAATTTGTAAGTGTCATGGTTATTTTCCTTTCCAACACTTAGAACTTTATCTACATTAAACTGCATCTGCCACTTCTCAGATCACTGCATCAGTCTAATCAACTCTTTTTGCAGCGCTCTAGTGTCCTCGTCAGAATTAATTCGACGGTCTGTTTTGGTGTCGTCGGCAAACTTGCTTATGTCGCTATTTATTCCCTAATCTATTTCGTTTATATAAATTGTGAACAAGAAAGGGCCCAACACTGACCCCTATGGATCACCGCTTGTGACGCTTACCCACTCTAATTTCTCCCCGTTTATGCAAACTCTGTTGTCTATCTGTCAACCGCACCACTATCTATGAAAAAATTTCTCCTATTCCGTAAGCCTCTACTTTCCTCAATAGCCTCCATTGTGGAACTCTGTCAAAAGCCTTACTGAAGTCCATATACACATTATCATACTCATTACCATCATCTACCTCCTCAAATACCTTAGTGAAAAAAAGTTAGTAAATTCGTAAGGCAGGAACGCCTCTTTGCAAAACCGTGCTGAGATTCATTAATCAATTTGTCTTTCAAGGTGGCTTCGATTAGCTTCGGCAGTTATTGATTGCATCAGTTTTCCCACAATGGAGGTTAGGCTTATTGGTCTATAGTTCGAAGGTAAGGACCTGTCTCCTGCTTTGTATATAGGCATAAAATTTGCCATTTTCCACTTGTCTGACACTCAGTGGCGTTGCTAGGGTTGATGTCACCCGGGGCGGCATCTTTGGTGTCACTCCCATCAAATCCAAGGACGGGGGGATGGGGGGGAGTAAACCCCAGTTACGTCACTACTGCATAACCAATGACTAATGTTTAGCAATGAGAACGTTTAAGGGCCATAAACCGAACAGGAGAATGCTTCTCAACTTTATTAATGATAAATAATCGTAGTAATGTTGAGGAAACAAACTCAAATACCACTTTGAGTACAGCCAACAAATCCTACATTTATTCACCTTCAACAATGCAAAAAAAAAAGCTTGAAAAATAAAGAAAAACATTGCAATATCAGAGAAACACTAGTTCCGATTTGACCTTGAGTACAAGTAACATATCAACGAATAAGATTTTACATTTCCTTGCCTTCAGTCGTGCAAAATCATCTATCATGTCATCAGAATCAATGCTGTCAACTGACCCATTTTCTATGGATAACATTGCTAAGTTAGAGATTCTGCATTGACTCATTGTGAACCGTAAATAGCTTCAACTTGGAGAAACTCCTTTCACAAGAAGCCACAGAAACACACACATAGTAAGAAACAACCTCAGGCAGAGTGTCAGAGTTGGAAGAGATTCAATGAAATCCCATTCAACTATGACTGTTGGTGCATCCAATGAAGCCCAGTTCTTAACTTTTTCAAGATCAACATCAGCAGCTTGCAGGTGTCTCCTTAGTCTTGGTATTTCAAGAATGAGCTCATTCTTGCATATTTCATTATGGAAGACTAAGTCTTGAAGCCATCACCTCCAATTCTTCTTCAGTAGCTTGCACAAGATTCTTTGTTTGAATGACCGCAAACATGGCTGCCACATCCTTGATTGCTCATGATCGCACCTTGAGTTCATTATGAAAGCGATCAATGCACTCCAACATCGCCCTCTTGTTTTCTTCCTGTAGAGTGAGTCGGGAATCTCTTGCCTGCTCCCCTGCCATCCTTTTCTTTAACCTAATTCTTCTCTCTGTTGGAAATCCATACTCCTCACATTTCAAAAGTGCCTGTTGTGTTGAATTCTCCACTATGCGATCTCGTCCTTCATAGAAAAATAATCGCAGTGCCTCTAACTTCACCACCACTTTGTCAAGAGTTAAATCTTAGTCTGCCAGTACTGCTGTGCAAGTTGAACCTCCCAAAGTATGTCACACCAGAAATACACAGAACAAAAATGTGAAATCGCACACAGCAGGGAGAAGACCTTGTGCTGCTCCTCTTCTGTCCAAATTTTCCTGGGGATCGCAAAGAGCTTCAATCGCTGCCGCAAATTTCTCGAACGATTCCGCTATTGGTTTCACTGCACTGTAATGAGAACTCCATCTTGTTGTTGATAATCTTTTCAAATAAACTGCAGTATGGTCCGTTAATACGTCCCATCGATGGGTGGAGGAGGCAAAGAATGTGTACGCTGACTCAAGACTGACAAAAAATTTCACACATGATGAATTCTCGGCAAAAGAATGTTGACCACACAAGTTCAATGAATGGTCCACACAACCACTGAAAATTGCCGCCTTGTTCTTTTCCTTAAGAATGGCTTGTACACCTCCATGGACCCCGGCCATGGTGGCAGCATTGTCATGTCCCTGAGCACGGCACAGCATGAAGTCCAGTCCATCACTTTCCAGCTTTTTTAGGATATCCAAACTGATATCAGCAGCTTTTTTGTCCTTCAAATGAAAAATAAAACAAGAAAAGCTTCCTTCACTTGAACTCTTCCATCCTCCATTTGCACGTACCTGATAACTTCTGACATTTGGTCAGTGTGTGTCACATCTGGTGTATTGTCAAACATAACACTGTAGTATACAGCTCTCTTGATATCAGTAACAAGCTTCACTTTGACCCGATTTGCCAGAACACTTAAAAACTCATTTTGAGTTGATGGTGAGAGATACGAAACTGATGACTTATGTTCACTTGAGCTGCACTTCAGTCTCATTAGGTGCTCTTTTATCACAGGATCATATTTAGCCATTAATTCAACCATCTCAAGAAAGCTTCTTCTGTTTGATGAGAATTCATCCTCCCTGTGGCCGCGGACTGCTAGGTTCTATTTTGCCAGAAACAGTGTAATGTCCAGAAACCTCCACAATATTTCCCTCCACCTTTTCTTTTGAATTTCCATTGAAACAATTATTTCTGCATCTATGGTTTTGTTCACCCTTAAACCGGTTGCCATGGTTTTCCAATTCTCGAGGCAACGTAGGTGTTCATCAGAAGCTTCATAATTGTGAACTTTTGGTATTCAGCTTCCACCACATTTGAAACCCAGCCACAAACTTTGATGTTATACTTGTAACACTAGAGGTAAACAATCTATAGCAGTAACAGTATAATTTCCCACTGACTGGCGAGTACACTGTCTGTGATCGCAAAACTTTCTCACCATTCTGCATTTGTTTGTAGAACCATTCTTTAGAAAGCTGACGTTCATCCCCTTCTTCATTTTTTCTGTTTGTAACACGAAAATGACCATCCTTGTTCTGATAAACATAACTACCTCTTTTGACGATTTCAATTCTGGAATGGTCTGGAACTGGAATTTTCAAAGAAGAAACGTTTCACATCGATGCTAACTCTCTGACTCTCATTCCCTTCATTCCTTTCGCTTATATTACCATTGTCGGAGTCAGAATCGATATCAGTGTTATCAGTAAGATCATGACTAAAACCATTTGATGGGCTGACCATTATCGGTTTTCTTGAGATATTGAACCTAGACTCTGCCATTTTTCTCATTAGCTGAATTTTTTAATTTTTTACCTTCCTTTGTTTGACATCCACTAGACCTCTTCGATTTATTCACTCCACGAAGCATAATATTATATCAATGATCTGAAAAAAGAATGCCAGGTTCACCGTTTTGGTTCTACTGAATGTTCGGCAATTTTTAATGGTGATCAAACAAACCAATGGTGCTAATTCTATTATGCTACTGAGGATGACCATGAAGTTAGGAAAGGAAATAAATGGGTTATATTAGGATGAAATTAAGACTAGCAAACAATAACTGTTGTTTCATGATTGCAATAATTGTTTCAGTAGAACCTAATTGGAATATTTAACTCCTTTTCCCATCCTACTTCTGTTGCCTTTTAGCATAGAAAAAAAATTAGCCTACTTCCCAATGAATTGGCGAAATAATCATAATGGTCATTATGAATGTAATACTAATGTGTACCATATTATTTGGTAAGCCTCTTGGTCCTATAGGCTTTAGCCCACCAGGATGGTAACAATAATACATGGTTAAAACAGATATCGACATAAATACAGTAGGCTAAGTAGGTACAATGCATCAGATACGTAACATAAAACATGAAAACTTGCAATTAATAAAAATTCAAAGGCAAGGCCAAGTTTTTTCAGTAAATTTGTTTTATGTTTTATGTTACATATTGATGCATTGTACCTACTTAGGCACTGTATTTATGTGATATCTTTTTAACATGTATTATTGTTACCATCCTGGTTGGCTAACTTTACTGGGAATGTGAGTGTTTAAACTATCAAATTAAATCATTTGATCTGCCACGAACACTGTCCCTAAGATAAATAAAATCCCTCAGTGATAGCCATAATATAATGATATAATGGAAAAGTACTTCATCACAGTGAATTAGTTAATACCGAAAAGTCATAACTTCATTAACATTGGTAGTTAGGTACCAGGTTATTTCAACATTTTATTACTGAAAAGTCATAACTTCATTAACATTGGTAGTTAGGTACCAGGTTATTTCAACATTTTATGAATGTCAGTTCTCACCACGTTCATATATCTTGATTCATGACATGACTGACATCACCAATAAGCAAAAGTAAAGCTCAAAAACGATAATTACCTGACCCTTTATTTAACCCAGCCACAAATACACCACCACCTGGACCAAACTCACTCGTGGGCGGTGCAGCAGACACAATGTTACGTCAGTGATGACTGATCATAGTGATGCCAGGTCGATTACGGGTTTTTCCAAATTATTGTAAATAAAATTATCGATTTATCGTAGTTTTTCGTATAGCGTCATTGATTTTCACTATATAGGCCTATTTGTCCTCTGTAATCATATAATAGAAACAAAGGATTTTTCTCTTACGTTGCTGCAGCACTCTTTTGGGTATCGTGTCACCTTTAGAGGCTCCATGGTGTCACCCCTTGATGGTGTCTACCATTGCTCTGTTGCTCTCTTCGTATTCTTTGCTTGGCCTCCTGCAATTTTGTGGTGGGTTGTACATCACTGCAATTACCACCTTACGGGCCCCAGACCGGATTGTTCCTACTATGTAGGCCCTTTTGCTCATTCCATTCATTTCCTCATATCCTCACTGGTTTTTTGATGAGCAGTGCAACTCCTCCCCCTCTGCTCCCTGTTAACTTCCTGGTGAGTTTCATTTCTGTGAGTGCTATTATGTCTGGGGATGTCTCCTTGATTCTTTCATGCCACTCCTCGCATTTATTTGTTATTCTGTCTGCATTTGTATACTAAACCTTCATCTTATTTTCTAAAATTGTGGTCTGGGGGGTATGTTGGGGTTGGGGAAACGGGAGACCTGATGAGGAACTGTGGGCAGTTGCTGTGTAGGTGGAGTTTGTAATGAGGTGGGTGGGGGCACTGGGTATGGCATGTGTGTTTTACGTTAGAATGTTTGGTTGCATTGGTGTTGTCCTGGTTGGGGGGCTTCTGTAGGTGGTTGTGAGGGAGGCTGTATTTGATCTTTCTCCTGAGTTGGGTTCTCCTGTCCATCTCCATCTTTGCCTCTCTTTCCTCCTTTCGTCTTTGTACCCTCTCTTTCAGTTTCTGCTTTTCTTCTCATGTTCTTTCACAGTCGAGATACACCCTCTGGTATGCCGACAAGTTCCTTGGTCATGCTTTCTCCTGCAGGATCCTCTTTCGAGCTGATTCTGCCTTGAATATCACTTTGGCCGGTTTCTTTTTCTTGCAAACGCCCTATTCTCAGAAAATTTGCCAACTGGGTCATGTCATCTATTGCTTTCATGATGCTTTCAATTGCTTTATTCTTCCCTTGTCTTCTTGATTTACAAGTTTTCCCTTCAACTTCCTTCTGACTTGCATCTTCCACTTCCTGCTCTCCATTTTCATGCTGAGCTTTTCTAGCTTCCTTCCCCACTCATGTTCCCTTTTCATGAGCTCTGCTACCCAGTCTTCCTTCCCAGACTCATCCTCTAGTCCCCTGGTTTTCCATCCTACTCTCTGGCAACCCATTATTTTTTTTGGTTGCCACAGAATGAAAAACTTATGTATTTTTGTGTGGGTGTTTGTGATGTGCGTTTGTGTGTGTGTGTGTGTGTGTGTGTGTGTGTGTTGTTGTGTGTGTGTGTGTGTGTGTGTGTGTGTGTAGGTGTGTGGAGCAGAGGGAGAGAGAGGAGAAGGGAAAGGGAGGTAGGGAGAAAGGGAGAGGAGAGGGGAAAGTGAGGTAGGGAGAAAGGGAGAGGTGGGGAGGGAGAGAGAAGACAGTGGTGAAGGGGGACAGATGCGGAGGGGGAAAGAGGAGGGAATAAGGGGAGGGATAGTCACAGGGAGAGTGGGAGGAGTGTGTGTGTGTGTGTGTGGGTGGGAATGTGTGTGTGCGGAACTATGTGAGTGTGGGTTTATTGAATATATGGAGCAACTTGTAAAGCACTTAAGGGGTTGTTCACTACCCTGACACAATTAATGACTCCTGCAGTAACCTTGGGTAGCCCTCAAAAACAATAATATTCACAGAGCAATTAGTTGCGACTCGCACACGCGGTGCCCCTACTGTGTGTGTGTGTGTGCGTGTGCATACCCGCCTATTTGTGGTTGCATGGGTCGAGTCTTAGCTCCTGCCCTCGCCTCTTCACTACTCGCTACTAGGTCCACTGTCTCCCTGATCGAAAAGCCTTATAGTAGCCTCTGCTACTTCGCTCTCCAGATTGTTCCACTTCCTGACAACTCTTTGGCTTAAGGAATACTTCCTAAAATCCCTATGGCTCATCTGAATTTTTAACTTCCAGTTATGTGTGTGTGATAGAGAGAGAGAGAGAGAGGGAGACATGAGAGAGAGGGGAGAGAGAGAAAAGAGAGAGAGAGAGAGAGAGAGAGAGAGAGAGAGAGAGAGAGAGAGAGAGAGAGAGAGAGAGAGAGAGAGATCAAACTTGCCACTAAAGTCGAGTATATTCTTGAGTTCATATATTGAGGCTTCCCACTTTTTCCTGGTGCAATTCCCCTTGATTGAGATTTATTGCGTGGTACGAGTTAGGATGCTCGTGTTTTATTGCCAGGTGAGCTCAGGTGAGATCAGGTAAGGTCAGGTGGGACCAGGTGAGCACAGGTGTACCCAGGTGAGCTCAGCCTTACCAATTTACTAACTTTTTTCAATAAAGTATTTGAGGAGGTAAATCATGGTAATGAATATTATATTGTATATGGACTTCAGTTAGGTTTTTGATAGAGTTCCACATCGAAGGTTACTGAGGGATGTAGAGGCTCACGGAATAGGAGATATTTTTTTCTGAATGGAGGCGCAGTTGACAGATAGGCAGCAGAGAGTTTGCGTAAACAGGGAGAAATCTGAGTGGGGATGTTTCATAAGCGGTGTTCCACGGGATTCAATGTTGGGCCCTTTGTTGTTCACAGAATTTACATAAAAGACAGACTAGGGAATAAATAGCGACATAAGCAAATTTGCTGATGACACCAAAATAAGCCATTGAATTCATTCTGACGAGGGTACTAAAGCTCTTCAAGAAAATCTGAATAGATTGATGCAGTGGTCGGAGAAGTAGCAGATGCAAATTAATATAGACAGATGTAAAGTTCTAAGAGTTGGAAATGAAAATAACCACGACACTTATAAACTTAATAATGTAGATCTTAATATCACTGATTGCGAAAAAGATTTAGGAGTTCTGGTTGGCAGTAATCTAAAGCCAAGACAACAGTCCATAAGTGTTCGCAAAATAGTGAAGAGAGTTTTTGGCTTCATATCAAGAAACAAATATGAGCAGTCCTCAGGTTGTTCTTCAACTCTATATATCTTTGGTTAGGTCTCATTTAGACTATGCTGCACAGTTCTGGTCACCGTATTACAGAATGGATATAAATGCTCTGGAAAACGTACAGAGTAGGATGGCAAAGTTGATCCCATGTATCAGAAATCTTCCCTATGAGGACAGACTGAGGCCCTGAATCTGCACTCTACAGAAAGGCGTAAAATTAGGGAGGATATGATTGAAGTGTAAATGGAAAACAGAAATAAATAAATGGGATGTAAATAAAGTGCTAAAAGTAACAAACCAAGACAGGAGTCGCAACAATGGTTTCAGATTGGAAAAACATAGGTCTAGAAAAGCAACAGAAAAGCACTGGTTTGGTAATAAAGTTGTGGATGAGTGGAACGAACTCCCGAGTAGCGTCATTGAAACTAAAACCTTGTGTAGTTTTAAAAATAATTAGACAAATATTTGAGTGGGTTAGATAAATACATGAGTGGGTGTGGGTGGGTGTGAGTTGGATCTGACTAGCTTGTGCTACTAAATGGAAGTAATCTGACTAGATGGGTCAACATGACTCACGAAAGCGTAATGACACGATTGCAAACAAATCATACCACGGGCGGGATTGAACCCGTGGTCAGAGTCTCAAAACTCTATGGTGTAGAAATATACGTAGTTGGACGAATCTTATTGTGGCTAGCTGGTCCAGTGGCTAACGCGACGGTCTGGAGTTTTGAGACTCTCTGACCGCGGGTTCAATCCCGCCCTTGGTATGGTTTCTAGATGGGTCATTGGTCTAAGCCGGGGGTTGACATGGACCTACTTTACATGGGTCAGTAGGCCTGACGCACTGCTCCTTCCTTTTGAAGTGAATGTGACTTGGACTTAACCTATTATTATTATTATTATAATCAAAAAGAAGCGCTAAAACCACAAGGGTATACAGCCTGCGGGTAGGAAGGAAGCAAAGGGAAATTTGGGTGGGAGAAGGGAGGGGGGATGATCAGCGGTTCAGAAAACACGGGGAGGGGATGTAGGGGGTAGGGGTAGCAAGAGATACAAGTAGAAAAGGGCTGAAAGTATCAGAAAATTTTGAAAGTAAGTCAGCGTTGTCAAAAAAAATCAATGAGAGAGTCCGGATGAAAGGTGGGTCCTTTAGCGAGAAGGGAAGGTAAAGAGAGAGCAGCGGGGCGAAGACGACGACAGAGGTAAAATTCTGCGTGCTCGTTGATAAAGTGGGCAGTCCAACAGAATGTGGCTGACTGAATAATGGAGCTTGGCAATTCTCACAGAGAGGAGCAAGACGCCTCTCCATGAGATATCCATGAGTAAGACGAGTATGGCCAATGGCGAAGACGGGAGAGAGTAGTCTCCCAACCTCGACAACTGGTGATAAGAAGACGGCCAGTAACCTATACTCGGTTTAATAGACTGAAGTTTGTTGCCGAGCATAGTAGACCAACGTTGTTGCCAACGGGTGTGAAGGTGGGAAGATATTACAGCAAATAGTCCGTACATGGAATACCTCTATAAGAAATGGTAGGTCATGTACTGCTGACCGCGCAGCAGTGTCTGCCTGTTCATTGCCTGTACGTCAACATGACCAGGGACCCAACAAAAAACAATATCTTTATGCTTAGTAAAGATGCGGCGTAGCCAAAGTTGGATACGGAGGACTAAGGGGTGAGGTGTATCAAATTTTTGTATAGCCTGTAAAGCACTAAGGGAGTCTGAGACAACCACAAATGATGACACAGGCATAGATGCAATACGGATAAGTGCTGTAAGGATGGCATATAATTCAGCAGTAAAAATACTAGCTGAAGATAGTAAATGCCCTTGTACGATGCTGTCCGGAAACACTGCTGCGAATCCTACGCCGTCAGAAGACTTAGAGCCATCTGTGTACACAGCAATGGCATGAGAATGAGAGTGAAAGTGGTCAAGAAAAAGAGAGCGGGAAGCGACCGTAGACAGTTGGTTTCGAGCAAGGGAGGGAGAAAGAACAGACTCGAACAGCTGGAACTTCCAGGGGGGTAGGGAAAAGTGAGATGCTACATGTACATAGAAAGGTGGTAGTTGAAGAGAAGACAGAGCGAATGAAGGCGAAGAGAGAAGGGACGGAGTAAGCAGGGGCGGCGAACAAATAAAGAATGTCTACTAATATCAGTGACCATTCTATAAATGGAAGGATTGCGGAGATCATGAGAGCGTACATAGTTAGCGCAGGCAATGGGCATCACGGCGATCGGATAAGGATGGAAGTTCGCTTCTGCATAGAGGCTTTCGACAGGGGAAGAGCGAAAAGCACCAAGGCATAAACGTAATCCTTGGTGATGAATGGGGTTAAGGTTAGAGAGAGTAGCAGGAGATGCCGTTGAATAGATCTGGTCACCATAATCAAGTTTCGATAAAATAAGGGTGGAATGTAGGTGAAGGAGGGTTCGACGATCAGCTCCCCACGAAAGATGAGCAAGGGTTTTAAGAAGGTTCAGCCGGCTGTGACAGTTGCCTTCAGAGAGGTAATGTGAGGTTTTCCAGGATAACCTACGATCAAAGAGGAGGCCCAGAAACTTGACTGTATCACGTTCAGGGATACGTGAGCCATAGAGGTACAAAGGATGATCAGAGGATGACAGAGCGTCTAGTGAAAGTGATTTGGTGGGTTTTAGTGCTGGAAAATTTAAACCCATGTGTGGTGGCCCAATTGGAAACACGGTCGACTGCATGCTGGAGAGAAACTGTAAGGAGGTGACAGTCAGCGCCTGCACAGGCAATAGCGAAGTCATCAACATAGAGTGATGACCAAATATTTGATGGAAGACTAGAGGCCAAATCATTAATAGCAAGGAGAAAAAGTGTTGTGCTCAGAACACATCCTGGGGGACACCTTCAGCTTGGACAAAGTCCGGGGAGAGCACATTATTAACCCGAACACGGAAATGCCTGTCAGTTAAAAAGTTCTTAAGGAAGGATGGTAGATTGCCTCGAAGGCCTAAGGAGTGGGCTTGGGCTAAAATATTATACCTCCAAGTTGTGTCATATGCCTTCTCAAGGTCAAAAAATATGGCAATAACTGAGTGGTTATTCGCAAAGGCATTACGAACATACGTATCCAAGCGCAGTAAGGGGTCTATGGTAGAACGTCCCTTATGAAAGCCATATTGAGGAGTGGAGAGACCTGTTGTGTGTCTCTAAATACCACACTAAACGTCTATTTACTAGACGTTCCATTACTTGCAAACTGCACTGGTAAGAGCAATGGGACGATAGTGGGAGGTTTCATGTCCCGTAGTGCCTGGTTTGCGGAAAGGGAGAACAATGGCGGATTTCCACAGCTGTGGAAGAAACTCCTTGTGACCAATAAGATTGTAAAGGCGTAATAGGACTGCAAGGGCTGACTGATGTAAATGTTGTAGCATACGAATATGAATGTCGTCGGGCCCAGCTGCCGATGATCGACAAGCTGAGAGTGTTGCCTCCAGTTCTTGAAGTGTAAAAGGCACATTATACTGTTCTTCTCAGAGAAGAAAAGTCCAAGGGTGCTAACTCTCTGGCAGACTTTGAGGAAAGAAATGAGGGGCATAGATGGAGTCCCTGAGAAATACGGACCAGATGATTGCCAATTTCATTGGCAACATCTAGTGGGTTTGCTATATCAACACCGGCAACTCGCAGAACAGGAGCCGGGTCAGGAGAATATTTACCACTCAGTTTTCGTACTTTTTTCCAGACTGCACTCATAGAGGAAGCAGAGTGATGGTGGAGACATAATCTCGCCAGCAAGTGCGTTAGCGTCACGGATGACACGGCGAGCGATCGCACGCTTCTGTTTAAAATCAAGGAGTCGCTCTGTGGTTCTATTGTACCGGTACCTGCCCCATGCAGCGCGTTTCAAACGTACTGCACGAGCACAAGCAGGAGACCACCAAGGCACGCATTTCTGAGAATGCCTGCCCGAAGTTTGGGGTATAGAATGAGAAGCTGCGTGAAAACGGAGGACGAGAAGAGGTGTAAAAGCTCATCGATGGAGGACGAAGAAGGAACCTCTTTAAAAACAGTCAGGTGTGAGTAAAGGTTCCAATTTGCCCGATTAAATTGCCAGCGTGGGGTGCGAAGAGGTGGCAAATATGAAGGGGAAGTAAGAATGATTGGGAAATGATCACTGTCATGTAAGTCCGGGAGAACAGACCAAGTAAAGTCTAATGCGGCGGAGGAAGAGCAAACTGAGAGATCGATGCAAGAGAGAGTATGAGTCCGAGGATCAAAATGGGTGTGAGTACCTGTATTTAAAACATGGAGGGGGTGGGTGGCAAGAAAAGCCTCTAACTGAATTCCACGGGAATCACAGCGAGACCCTCCCCAGAGGAAATGGTGGGCATTAAAATCACCAAGTAACAGAATCGGTGGCGGTAATGACGAAACAAGGAAGGCAAAGTCCGGAATAGATAATGCCCGAGAAGGAGAGAGATATAAAGAACAGAGCGTATACCACCTATGTAGTGGATACGGGCTGCTGTGTAATGCAGCGAAGTATGAATAAATAGCTGATGGTACGGAATATCAGTGCGGAGAAGAAGGGCACTTTCATTAAAGGTCCCATCAGGAAAAGGATCTGAAGAATACAATAAATTATAGCCTGAGATGTGAGAAATAACAGCAGAGTGTAATTTTGGTTCCTGTAAGCAAAACACCAACAGGGCAAACTGGAGAGTAACATCTGAAGCTCACCCCGATTACCCCTGAGGGCCGCGTATATTCCACTGTAAAAAGGCCATGATTGGCAATGATAAAGATACTTGAAATCCGCAGGTAAGGGTTCCTACGGACTAGAAGGGTTAGAAAAGTCCACATGCGGAGGCAGTGGAAAATGTTCAAGCAGCGAAGGAACGGTGCGCTGTGAAGAAAGGAGTTGCGCAGATGGAGCAGAGGAGAGAGAAAGAGCGGAAGGTGGATCAGTGTCCATTGATGGTTTGGTCTCTGCAATATATTCAGAGATTGCTTCAAGTGTTTCGGAATTCAGAGATGTCGTATGGGAGACAATATTGGGAATGGTAGGGGGAGGATGAGTAAAGATTGGAACTGTATTGGACTGTACCAAGGTAGGGGGGGGCGAAAGGGTGGAGGGAACTGGAGAAGCGTGGCAGGGGACAGAAGAGACAGGAACCTGGGAGGTGGCAGAAGAGGAAGAAAACTTGGAGGGAACAGGGGAGGAAGGTACATTACGAGGAGGAGGGTGAACCTCTGCACTTGTAACTGAGCCAGTGAGAGGGGAAGAACTAGGGACAGAGACAGGGAGGGTAAAATGAGGAGGTGGAAGATGGGTAGGAGGTGTTACCGGACCTTTTTTTGACTTTTGAGAAGTAGAGGGACGATTGGGAAAAGGTGTCGTACGAGGTCTCGTCGATACTGAGGCTTGTAAGAGAGAACTCGAAGAAGCGAGATTAGACTGAGGCGTTTGAAGTAGGGACGTCTGAGCCGAGGACAGCAAAAGGATTAGATACAGGAGTGATTATGGGAGAGGTAACCACAGAGGTGGGTGTAGAAGATGAGATACCAGAAGTGGGGGGACGTTTTGAAACACGGGAATAAGAAACACGTGGGAGTCTCCCTTGGAGCGGAGATGAGAAACTGCCATGGCATAAGGAGACCTTCTGTCTCTTTGAGGTAACGGATTTCCCGCTCGTTTAAATAGACCTGACAACGGCGAGAGTACGAAGGGTGAGCCTCATGACAGTTAAGGCAAGAGGGAGATCGATTGCAAGACGTATTAGAATGGTCATCGGCACCACAGACTGGGCATTCGGCGATAGATCTGCAATATTTCGCTGGATGGCCAAATCGCCAGCAATTTCTACACTGTTGTGGTGTAGGGATCACCTTTCAACTTGTAACCGATTGTCCTGCTATATAAACGGAGGATGGGAGTTCTCGGCTGTCAAAAGTTAAACGAGCCACATTGCTAGGGTATCGTCTCCGCCCACGGGCAGGAAGAACGTAAGTGTCTACCTTGAGGATTGGGAGATCTTGGAGTTCCAGCTGTTCTAGAATGTCGGTGCCACATGTCTGGAAATTTTGTTGAACTATGGTATGGGGCAGAATAACGGTACCACTACAAGAATTGAGGAATGATGTTTTTCAAGGGTGACAGGAACAGTATCTATATGGAAAGACGAGAGAGCTCACGAGCCTGGGTAGCATTCTGTACGGTAATGATGCACGTACCCTCTTAAGAGCATGAAAAGAAATATCTTTACCAACATGGCGTAGGAGTGCCTTGCCAATACTATGGTCAGAAAGATAGGCAGTAGAGGAAGTTGGTCGTAAAGTGAAGAATTTAGTCCACTGTTCAGTCTGAAACTGAGCGTGGAAAGGTAGTGAAGGACATGTCGATCGTTTCTGAGAAGAATGAGAAGGTGAAGGTGGAGAAGTATCATCAGCAGGTAATTGTCGTTGACGTTTAGGACGTGGGACCAGAGTTGGTCCGACGTGGAACGGGTCGGCGATTTGAAAATTGCCGCACCGTAGAGGAGAGGCCGGAAGCATAGTCAGAGGAGAGCGAAGGTCTGATAAATCGAAGGAGTCAGTCGAGGCCTCAGTACCTGAACGGGTGAGGAAACAGCACCGGCAATAGGTACAGAGGCATGAGGAATGTCTGAAGAGTGGTCCAAGACGAGGCGGGGTCAGAACGGGGTGCGGTATCAAGAAGGGGCCCGGGGGTACCAGGTTCATGGACTAGGGCTGCCATGGTTAGGTTACTTCTTTCTTTTTGTTTTTAAGAAAAAAAAGAAAGAAGAAAAGAAAATAAAAATAAAAAAAAGAAAAAAAAAGGGGGACCGGGGAGGGATAGTTCCTAGGAGGAATGAAAGGGCCAGAAACTCCCTCCGCGCCCAAGAGGACTCGGACACCGCTAGTAGCGCAGATGCAGCATGGAACCCGTGCCATACCCTACCCTTCATGCCAGTAAACCAGCAATCTGGGATAGCAACCTCAC
This sequence comes from Cherax quadricarinatus, assembly GCF_026875155.1. NCBI lineage: Eukaryota > Metazoa > Arthropoda > Malacostraca > Decapoda > Parastacidae > Cherax > Cherax quadricarinatus. The sequence continues at coordinate 2,379,836 of NC_069419.1, read as the reverse complement.
ATCTGCCGAGCTACCTCGGTGGACAAAAGAGAGGGCGGCCGGATATCCGCCACAAAGCATACCTCCTTCAGCCACCACCCCCGGAATCCGAAAGGTGGCTTCCAGAGATACACCCGTCGCCCAAAAGACACCCAAAGCTACTCCGGGATACCGGAGAGGGATCGGGACATCCCTAGGCAATCCAGATTCCACGGCAAACTACGCCACCGCCAAGAAACCTCAACGGAATGGGATGGACCCCGGTGTCCTTTCCCCTACCCAGGAACTAGCGCGCCTGTGGGAGAAATCACGAAGGCTAAAAAGAGGAAGGGCAAAAGAGAGGGGTGAGGAGGAGGAGGAGGAATGGAAAAAGGGGAGGATGGGGAGGATGGGATAGGGGAGGGGAGAATGGGGGGTAATTAGGTTCGGTCTGAGGAAGAAGACCGACAGGGCTAATTCCTCAGACCAAGAGCCTCTTCACCACGCCAAGGAGCCCCCCTTGAAGAGGTGGACTTAACCTAGCATGGGCCAGTAGGCCTGCTGCAGTGCTCCTCCTTATGTAGCTGGCACCAAATGAGATCAGGTGAGGCCAGCAGGAGCCTCTGCTGTATTATTATTATTATTATTATTATTGTTATTATTGGTGTTAATGCTGCTCTTTTCTGGTAAACCATACCACGGGCGGGGATAGAACCCGCGATCAGAGAGCCTCAAAACTCATTACCTTTTCTGGTAGTTTGGTCCCTGACCTGTCCTCTGGTTTCCTCTCCATTTCCTCACACTTTTGTGGGTTTTTGGTCCAGCACACAAGTTAGGTTCCTGTTCATAGTGTAGTTATTTGTGAATAAGAAAATAGGATCCTAAATAAAGAAAATGGGGGAACTGGTTCGTAGAATCTTTTCAAAACCGATAGGGATTCTTCAACAGTGCTGGAGGTTCTTCAACAGTGGAGGTTCAACAGTGCTAGAGGTTCTTCAACAGCGCTGGAGGTTCAACAGTGCTGGAGGTTCTTCAACAGTGCTGGAGGTTCTTCAACAGTGCTGGAGGTTCTTCAACAGTGCTGGAGGTTCTTCAACAGCGCTAGAAGTTCAACAGTGCTGGAGGTTCTTCAACAGTGCTGGAGGTTCTTCAACAGTGCTGGAGGTTCTTCAACAGTGCTGGAGGTTCTTCAACAGTGCTGGAGGTTCTTCAACAGTGCTGGAGGTTCAGCAGTGCTGGAGGTTCAAGAGTGCTAGAGGTTCTTCAGCAGTGCTGGAGGTTCTTCAACAGTGCTGGAGGTTCTTCAACAGTGCTGGAGGTTCTTCAACAGTGCTGGAGGCTCTTCAACAGTGTTGGAGGCTCTTCAACAGTGTTGGAGGCTCTTCAACAGTGCTGGATGTTCTTCAACAGTGCTGGATGTTCTTCAACAGTGCTGGAGGTTCAACAGTGCTGGATGTTCAAGAGTGCTAGAGGTTCTTCAGCAGTGCTGGAGGTTCTTCAACAGTGCTAGAGGTTCTTCAGCAGTGCTGGAGGTTCTTCAACAGTGCTAGAGGTTCTTCAGCAGTGCTGGAGGTTCTTCAACAGTGCTGGAGGTTATTCAGCAGCGCTAGAGGTTCTTCAGCAGCGCTAGAGGTTCTTCAGCAGGGCTAGAGGTTCTTCAGCAGCGCTAGAGGTTCTTCAGCAGCGCTAGAGGTTCTTCAGCAGGGCTAGAGGTTCTTCAGCAGTGCTAGAGGTTCTTCAGCAGTGCTAGAGGTTCTTCAGCAGTGCTAGAGGTTCTTCAGCAGTGACAGAGGTTCTTCAACAGTGCTGGAGGTTATTCAGCAGCGCTAGAGGTTCTTCAGCAGCGCTAGAGGTTCTTCAGCAGGGCTAGAGGTTCTTCAGCAGCGCTAGAGGTTCTTCAGCAGCGCTAGAGGTTCTTCAGCAGCGCTAGAGGTTCTTCAGCAGGGCTAGAGGTTCTTCAGCAGCGCTAGAGGTTCTTCAGCAGCGCTAGAGGTTCTTCAGCAGGGCTAGAGGTTCTTCAGCAGTGCTAGAGGTTCTTCAGCAGTGCTAGAGGTTCTTCAGCAGTGCTAGAGGTTCTTCAGCAGTGCTGGAGGTTCTTCAACAGTGCTAGAGGTTCTTCAGCAGTGCTGGAGGTTCTTCAACAGTGCTAGAGGTTCTTCAGCAGTGCTGGAGGTTCTTCAACAGTGCTGGAGGTTATTCAGCAGCGCTAGAGGTTCTTCAGCAGCGCTAGAGGTTCTTCAGCAGGGCTAGAGGTTCTTCAGCAGCGCTAGAGGTTCTTCAGCAGGGCTAGAGGTTCTTCAGCAGCGCTAGAGGTTCTTCAGCAGCGCTAGAGGTTCTTCAGCAGCGCTAGAGGTTCTTCAGCAGGGCTAGAGGTTCTTCAGCAGCGCTAGAGGTTCTTCAGCAGCGCTAGAGGTTCTTCAGCAGTGCTAGAGGTTCTTCAGCAGTGCTAGAGGTTCTTCAGCAGTGCTAGAGGTTCTTCAGCAGCGCTAGAGGTTCTTCAGCAGCGCTAGAGGTTCTTCAGCAGCGCTAGAGGTTCTTCAGCAGCGCTAGAGGTTCTTCAGCAGGGCTAGAGGTTCTTCAGCAGCGCTAGAGGTTCTTCAGCAGCGCTAGAGGTTCTTCAGCAGGGCTAGAGGTTCTTCAGCAGCGCTAGAGGTTCTTCAGCAGCGCTAGAGGTTCTTCAGCAGTGCTAGAGGTTCTTCAGCAGTGCTAGAGGTTCTTCAGCAGTGCTAGAGGTTCTTCAGCAGCGCTAGAGGTTCTTCAGCAGTGACAGAGGAGTTTCGTGGTATTAGCAGTGCTAATTACTAATAATTAGTTTGTGTTATTCATGTAACTCTTGAGATATGGTTGGTGTTGTATTTACCCCCGGGTCCTGTTCCTTCACTGATATTTTCTCATTTCGTTCCGGGTGTTGTTGTTGTGTGTCCGGTGTGCCCTTACCTTCACCGTCTGCCCTTACCTTCTCCGTCTGCATGATCTTGCGCTTGTTCGGATTGAACTCCAGAAGTCACCCTAGTGGCAGCTGTGGGTTTAGTTAATTAGTTGCTAGTTTAGCGAGTCAAGTGCAGGTTCTTGTAGACAAATGGGCGTGTCAAGGAACAACACAACTCTAAACGTTGCCAAACGTAGTTTAGCAAAGTTATGTATGGTTTTAGTGGTGCTAGGTGAGTTATAATAGTAAAGTGAGAGTAGGTAGTCTCAGGGAGACTTACACAATGCAATACAACTTTTTTTTTCTTTGCAGGTTTACATTGAGATTCTTTAGTTACAATAATGAGTTGCAGTGCGAAGATAATCACTATCATGCCACGGCATTATGCATAGAGAATCACTATCATGCCACGGCATTATGCATAAAGAATCACTATCATGCCTCGGCATTATGCAAAGATAATCACTATCATGCCACGGCATTATGCAAAGATAATCACTATCATGCCACGGCATTATGCAAAGATAATCACTATCATGCCACGGCATTATGGCCAGACTAAATTAATGGCTTACAGACTACCTAATACTTGAGAAATTGTTTAAGCAGATAGTAAATTAGTCAAACTTACAATCAAGTTATAATCTGGGGATATTACATTGGGACATTTTCAATGTTGTAGGTTGTGTATATCAGTAGTAAATATTTAAGTTATGCTAGTGGAATATAATATTGAGCGTTGGTGAAAGTAGTTCACAGTATGAGAATGTTACAAGATGGTGTAAGACAGTATAGTTTTGTGCAGGTATTTATTCTACACTGTAATATTAAGTTATATATGAACCTTGGCTATTTAAATTTTGAAATGTTAAGATTTAGGTAATTGGGAGCTTTTTTTGTAAATTTAAGTATGGAGTATTGAATATTTAGTTTAGGGTGAGAAGATGGTTTTTGAGGAGTCTTAAATTGATATCCAGACCGGGTTACTTGAGTATTTATTGGTAATGAGTTCCAAATTTTGGGACCCTTTATGTGCATAGAGTTCTTGAATAATGTGATGTGGACACGAGGTACATCGAAAAGTGATCTGTGTCTTATGTTATGGTCGTCCTATTAAGGTTGGTGAGGAGAAGTTTGAGTGAAGGGTTTATGTTTGAGTGTAGTGTTCTATATGTAGTAGGCGCAAGAATAAGTATGGATGTTCTTTACGGTGAGTAGTTTTAGATATCTGAATATTGGTGGAGTATGCTGTCTGGAGTGGGAATTTGTTATCATTCTGACTGCAGCCTTTTGTTGAGTTATTAGTGGTCTTAGGCGATTTAATGTTGTTGATCCCCATGCACAAATTCTATAGGTGAGATAAGGGTATATGAGTAATACAGTGCAAGGAGAGCTGATTGTGGAACATAGCACCGTATCTTTAATAGTGTACCTATTGTCTTAGAGATTTTCTTGGAATTTTGTTGTATATGGGTCAAATAGTGCCAAATAGTGCCAGGAGGCTAGGTATTGGCACTTTAGGGCCAGTCTTGATAGTTGCTAAGAGAGTCTGGTCTCTGGACCAGTCTTGATAGTTGCTGTGAGAGTCTGGTCTCTGTTGTGAGAGTCTGGCCTCACCCACCTGATGAAAGATCAGCTGGGTGAGATCGTGGCAGGTCAGTTACGCAAGTGCAGGACACTGCGGGGTATGTTGTATTGTCCATCCTTGCTGCATGTAAAGGGGACATTCTGAAAGGCGACTGAGAGGGAGGAACATGTGAGAGGTAGGAAGATGGGGAGGCGGGCGAGATGGAGAAAGATAAAGAGTGTGAGAGGAAGAGGATGAGGAACCGGTGATAATTCTCGCTTAAAGCTCGTGACGCTGAAAGGATTGACACACCTTGTTTTCTCAGTCTGTACTCGGAGGGACAGTCACCAGCAGCATCCTCCTCACCAAGATACCAGTATCACCAAGAACTCAGCTGACCATCACACTGTAAAGTCAAGTAGAGTCAGCGTGAGAAGTCTTCCAGTGTGGCGCAACTTTTCGGTATAAAAAAAAATCTGGGAATATGCCGACATGGAATATTTTTTTTCCTGGAGATAAATCCTATACGTGACTCAACACAGAACACTGCATTGTGGAGGAATATTTGTATGCAGTCTGGACATTAATTAGAGGATTTAGACAGTCCTTTAATGTCTTGAACTATTCCACTTACAATAAAAATGCAGTGTTATATTACCCCTATCCATAAAAAAATATCGCATTAAATATGCAAGGAGAAATATGATAGTCCATTCTGACCATAATATAGATAATGGGGTCAGATTGTGTGACTGTCTCTGGAGACCTGACAGCATTATACAGATTTACGATACCATAATAAAAGTGTTGATAAATACCTCTCAGGAAAATATAATAACTTAATCTGAATATTGGTCAGTAATGTATGTAGAGTGTGGGAACTGGTCAGTAATGTATGTAGAGTGTGGGAACTGGTCAGTAATGTATGTAGAGTGTGGGATCTGGTCAGTAATATTTGTAGAGTGTGGGATCTGGTCAGTAATATTTGTAGAGTGTGGGATCTGGTCAGTAATATTTGTAGAGTGTGGGAACTGGTCAGTAATATTTGTAGAGTGTGGGAACTGGTCAGTAATATTTGTAGAGTGTGGGAACTGGTCAGTAATGTTTGTAGAGTGGAAAAAGAAGAGGTACGGTATACACAGGTCCAAGTATATACAGAGGTTAATGACTAATACAGAGGTAGTCAAAAATTAGCACACGAGAGCCTGTGGACGGTGGATCAAACTAACATCAACTGAAATTCAGAAATGTAAAGCAAAATGAAGGGGAAAGGACAACAAGGTCAGGAAATACCAGAAGCTGAGGAAACACTCAGAAGGATAAACAACTCATTCACTGAAACACTCAGAAGGATAAGCAACTCATTCACTGAAACACTCAGAAGGATAAACAACTCATTCACTGAAACACTCAGAAGGATAAACAACTCATTCACTGAAACACTCAGGATAAACAACTCATTTACTCACTGAAACCAAGGTTGAAACTGTCACTGAAAAAATGAAACTGAAAATATAAAACATGTAGATGCCATGCTAAGAGAATATGCAGATATGGAAACACGGGAACACAAACTAGAATACATCCAGATACATAAATCCAGGAAGTGCATGAATAATCTAAAAAAATGAGAGAGTGTCGTTTTGAAAATGAATGCTGGCATTATCACCCTGGGGTGTGCGAAACATGGCTTGAGAGAAGCGATATTTCGCAGCCATGTCAGAGGGATGTTATGAGAGGAAAGATCAGATAGAAAAAAAAACGAGTTCACAGATGGAAATGATTGATTTTTGTAGATTCAGAGAAGTACTGGTAAAATACCAGGACAAACACTGGAAGACAGCAGGTGGTACAAACACTGGAAGACAGCAGGTGGTACAAACACTGGAAGACAGCAGGTGGTGCAAACACTGGAAGACAGCAGGTGGTGCAAACACTGGAAGACAGCAGGTGGTGCAAACACTGGAAGACAGCAGGTGGTACAAACAATGGAAGACAGCAGGTGGTGCAAACACTGCAAGACAGCAGGTGGTGCAAACACTGCAAGACAGCAGGTGGTGCAAACACTGCAAGACAGCAGGTGGTACAAACACTGCAAGACAACAGGTGGTACAAACACTGCAAGACAACAGGTGGTGCAAACACTGCAAGACAACAGGTGGTGCAAACACTGCAAGACAACAGGTGGTGCAAACACTGCAAGACAACAGGTGGTACAAACACTGCAAGACAACAGGTGGTGCAAACACTGCAAGACAACAGGTGGTGCAAACACTGCAAGACAACAGGTGGTGCAAACACTGCAAGACAACAGGTGGTGCAAACACTGCAAGACAACAGGTGGTGCAAACACTGCAAGACAACAGGTGGTGCAAACACTGCAAGACAACAGGTGGTGCAAACACTGCAAGACAACAGGTGGTGCAAACACTGCAAGACAACAGGTGGTGCAAACACTGCAAGACAACAGGTGGTGCAAACACTGCAAGACAACAGGTGGTGCAAACACTGCAAGACAACAGGTGGTGCAAACACTGCAAGACAACAGGTGGTGCAAACACTGCAAGACAACAGGTGGTACAAACACTGCAAGACAACAGGTGGTACAAACACTGCAAGACAACAGGTGGTACAAACACTGCAAGACAACAGGTGGTACAAACACTGCAAAACAGGTGGTACAAACACTGCAAGACAACAGGTGGTACAAACACTGCAAGACAACAGGTGGTACAAACACTGCAAGACAACAGGTGGTACAAACACTGCAAGACAACAGGTGGTACAAACACTGCAAGACAACAGGTGGTGCAAACACTGCAAGACAACAGGTGGTGCAAACACTGCAAGACAACAGGTGGTGCAAACACTGCAAGACAACAGGTGGTGCAAACACTGCAAGACAACAGGTGGTACAAACACTGCAAGACAACAGGTGGTACAAACACTGCAAAACAGGTGGTACAAACACTGCAAAACAGGTGGTACAAACACTGCAAGACAACAGGTGGTACAAACACTGCAAGACAACAGGTGGTACAAACACTGCAAGACAACAGGTGGTACAAACACTGCAAGACAACAGGTGGTACAAACACTGCAAGACAACAGGTGGTACAAACACTGCAAGACAACAGGTGGTACAAACACTGCAAGACAGCAGGTTGGGCAAACACTGGAAGACAGCAGGTGGTACAAACACTGCAAGACAGCAGGTGCTACAATCACTGGAAGACAGCAGGTGGTGCAAACACTGGAAGACAGCAGGTGGTGCAAACATTGGAAGACAGCATGTGGTGCAAACGCTGGAAGACAGCAGGTGGTACAAACACTAGAAGGCAGCAGGTGGGTCAAACACTGGAAGACAGCAGGTGGTACAATGGAAGACAGCGGGTGGTGCAGGACAAATACACAGGAGTGGAAGACACAAATTGAAGCATTCAAACCGCAGAATCAAATCTAAAGCATGCCTCACCACCACTATACAAACTCTCACTACTGGACTGGACACAAACTGGAAAAGCTAGAGAATGTCTGAAGGGTTTCAGTATCACTTGTGCCAGAGCTGAGAGAACTGCGGTACCCAGAGAGACCGAAACAACTGCATCCGACACACTATGAAGGAGAAAAAAAGGAATGATGTATGTATGAAATCCTAAGAAGCATTGACATGGGAGATAGAAAATAGGAAGTCCGAGAGGAGGGAACAAGGAAGGAGGATCCACAGATAAAGCTAAAGGCACGGCCATAGCTATGTCAGTGTTGATTTATTCTTAGGTTGGTTGAAAGGTGAAATAAACTAGATGAACCTGGCCCCAGACCGGACTCCCGGAGTGGAACAACTCGAAACTCGTCACAGGTATATCAAAGGTAAGGTAAACGAAGCGGTGGAGGCTTTCCCCAGTCTCAGCTTTAAGAGGTGATGTGGCAGTGTCAGTGAGGCCACATTTCAGTAGATGTTGGTCAAGCTAACCTATGACGCAGGGCCAGCGGTGCTCTCCTGACCTCTCCCCATACAAACTGTTCCCTAAGTACACATCAAGATTTTCAATAAAAAAAAAAAAACAGCCAATGCTGGATGATACAAGAATGTGTATATGGAACAGCACCATACTTAAATAGATGTATTTTGGTCATTGTGTGGTCCGAGAAAGGTATCCCCGGTATTGCATAACCCCAGCCCTCTGCATCTCAATGCACGCGATTGGAATAGTGCAAAATGCGACACAGATTTGAATGCATTTAAATATTAGAGATATAGAATTTTGAGTGAATCTGGAGTGCCAATTACAGGTTATCATATGGAAACTAATATTCCAATTTCTCTAATAATAATGTACATATTAGGACAGGCACAGCCCAACACAGATTCAAACTTTCCAGCAAGAAAAACCTGCTTTAGAAGTTTAGCCAAACTGAGGAGGAATTCTGTAGTTATCTAACAAATATCCCATACTACACTAAGTTCCAAGCCGCTCGGAAGCTACATTGTCAGGTTTGAAACCAAGCAGACAACAACCTCAAATTATCAGAATCAGTAAAAATATCAATTCGGGACCTAACCAGCCAAACTCAGTCCAAACTTTTCTGTGTGTAAGATTGACCAGTGATTAATGTTTAGTAACATAATCTATGGATACAAAAATAAATCCGATACAGTGGTCTTCAGAACACGCAGATATTACAGCTTGTTGCGTACAGGGCCACTACTTAAGCCTGTTTAGCCCTTTCTTGCAACAAATAAACAGGATTGAATATCCTGTTCTAGATGAAATCATTCAAGGTTCAGTAGTAAACAATGTTTCTTTCCGGTTTTTTATTAAGTTTCTTAATAAACCATAGAAGGGTTTTATATTAACTTTAAAAAGGTCGCACCAAAAAACAGTACTCATGAAATTTACACTTAAGTTCACTTAAAAGATAATACACAGTATTATCTTGATTATAGTACTGAACGGCTCTAGTATCATAACACCTCTTCACATAATAACACTTAACTCAATCCAAATGAGACAGAAGACGTAACACTTCAATAATAATTCACTCTTATTCAACTTTCATAATATACTAAGTGAGATTAGGAATATTTTACACTTAAAGGAATTTTGAGGCGAGTCTGTCTCCCATGACTTTTTCACCGTCCTCTTTGAACCAATACTACTTAAATTCACTCCTAGCAGAGCTAGGGACAATCACCAGCGTCTCCAAAACAGCAACACACACTTCGTCCGAGACGTTTCTGTCAGATACCGTCCGAGGTACTGGAGGGTCACTAGGGAACCTCATGTGGGACCAGAAGTTTAAATCCAGGAATCAGGGAGCTTCCCTCACGAGAGGTGAGGAAGGTAAGAACTGAACTCTGTGAGGCTTTACCAGCCCACTTTGCCTCGGTCGGAGCAGGGGTCGAGCAGCTCAAAACACCTACTGGATGCTTGGCCAGGTCACCAGCAGTTGACACTAATTAAATGACCTACCTAAATACAAAGCTAAGTAATACGACCAGATAATATTATAAAGTCGAGTAAATCCATTTTAGCTACTAATGGAATTACTCCTGAATATAATATTAAGTGAAATAGCAAAAATAACATGTAATAGTATACCATTGTGATAATAAGAAGAAAATGAACAAAATGAACAAAATGAACAAAAGGGTGTAACACAGCTATATAAAAATTACATTATCTATGTATATTTAAGCTGAGATAATTGGCAAATAACTTCAGATCAGACAGAGGAACTTTCTTAGACAAAGACATTCACAGCTAGACCTTGGAACACAGACTTTGTATATATTAACAAATTAAAATTGCGCTAAACAGAAAAGAAACTGTTTTGAGAAAAACATCAACACAATAAGCTTAAAGCTGACCAGAAGTTGTATTATTCAGGTTAAAAAATTAAGAAATTTGCGCCTATAAAACTTAAGCCTATAAACAAAAGTTTCAAGAAGGAAACATTCACAAGCCAAGGTATAAGTCGAGGCATGATACAAGCCAAGGTATAAGTTGAGATATAATACAAGCCAAGGTATAAGTCGAGGTATGATACAAGCCAAGATATAAGTCGAGGCATGATACAAACCAAGGTATAAGTCGAGGTACGATATAAGATAAGACATAAGCCAAGGTATGATGCAAGCCAAGGTATAATCAAAGCCAAGGTATAAGTCAAGGTATATTACAAGCCAAGGTATAAGTCGAGGTACGATTCAAGCCAAGGTGTAAGTCGAGGTACAGTACAAGCTAAGGTATAAGCCGAGGTATGACACAAGCCAAGGTATAAGTCGAGGTATGATACAAGCCAAGGTATAAGTCGAGGTACGATTCAAGCCAAGGTGTAAGTCGAGGTACAATACAAGCCAAGGTATAAGCCGAGGTATGATACAAGCCAAGGTATAAGTCGAGGTACGATACAAGCCAAGGTATAAGCCGAGGTATGATACAAGCCAAGGTATAATCAAAGCCAAGGTATAAGCCCAAGTGTGATACAAGCCAAGGTATAATGCAAGCCAAGATATAACCTGAGGTATGATACAAACCAAGGTATAAGTCGAGGTATAATACAAGCCAAAGTATAAGTCGAGGTATAATTTAAGCTAGGGTATAAGTCGAGGTATAATACATGCCAAAGCATAAATGGAGGTATGATACAAGCCAGGGTATAAATCGAGGTTAGTATATGCCTAAGGTATAAGTCGAGGTATAATACAAGCCAGGGTATAAGTCGAGGCATAATACAAGCCAGGGTATAAGTCGAGGCATAATACAAGCCAGGGTATAAGTCAAGGTATAATACAAACCAAGGTATAAGTTGAGATATATACAAGCCAAGGTATAAGTCGAGGTATGATACAAACCAAGATATAAGTCGAGGTATTATACAAGCCAAGGTATAAGTCGCGGTATAATACAAGCCAAGGTATAAGTCGAGGTATGATACAAACCAAGGTATAAGTCGAAGTATGATACAAACCAAGGTATAAGTTGAAGTATGATACAAGCCAAGATATAAGTGGAGGTATGATACAAGCGAAGGTATAAGTGAAGGTATGATACAAACCAAGGTATAAGTGGAGGCATGATACAAACCAAGGTATAAGTCGAGGTATACAAACCAAGGTATAAGTCGAGGTATAATACAAGCCAAGGTATAAGTCGAGGTATAATACAAACCAAGGTGTAAGTGGAGGTATGATACAAGCCAAGGTATAAGTCGAGGTATGATACAAACCAAGGTATAAGTGGAGGTATGATACAAGCCAAGGTATAAGTCGAGGTATGATACAAACCAAGGTATAAGTGGAGGTATGATACAAGCCAAGGTATAAGTCGAGGTATGATACAAACCAAGGTATAAGTCGAGGTATGATACAAGCCAAGGTATAAGTGGAGGTATGATACAAACCAAGGTATAAGTGGAGGTATGATGCAAGCCAAGCCAGCAGAAAAGCTCCCCAAGCTCCTCCAACGTTTATCTGCCGTTAATGGTGCAGAGAAACTGTTTTTTTCCCTGGGTTAGGAAGCAAGCGTGCCAGCAATTAATGACAGAATATATCACCGGCTGCTTTCCCAAGTTTGGCCATGTGGCAACATAGAAGAATCCATTTACTTAATAGTGACGTGACTGTGCGCAGGCAACTGCGTCCAGATTTAAATTTGATACTCGGTCTGAGCTTTAGGGGAAATTGAAATATAAATTCTGTGCGCTGGGCGCTCCGCAATTGTATTATATGTGTGATATAAAGCCCAACTCGTGAAAAGAGGGGGGGAGGGGATTTTTTCGTTCAAACTGGGCGTTCGAGCGGGGGGGGGGGTGGTTTGTAGTGGACGCATACGTGTGTTTGTGTGTGTGTGTGTGTGTGTGTGTGTGTGTGTGTGTGTGTGTGTGATGTTGTGTCTCCTTGCTTCTAAAATCTCATTTTCCATTTCTCCAAGTATGTTCCTCCCACACCCCTTTATCTCTTCCCATCTTCTCCATCCCTTTCAGCCTTTCCGTCTCGCTCCACATCTTTCATTCCCTCTCTCTCCCCTGCTCCGTTCACCTCTCCCTTCTCACCTACCGCATCCCTTTTTCTCTCCCCTATTTCTTGTACCCTTTCCCTCCCACAGAAATCGTTCCCTTCAAAGCAACAGGCACGTCAGACGATGCAGTATTTCCCCAGTGAAAAACATGTGTTACACGAGTACACCGAGACAACACAGTGAGTGTAAGGGGCCCGAGAATATTCAGTGGCTTCCCACCATACATAAGAGAGATTACCATGTGACATACTAAGAGTATGTTACATTTTATTGGGCGTATGTCACACACCCATATAGGCATGTATCCCGACCAGCGGACCAGGTGCTAGAGGTTTAACAATCAAAGGGGCCCCGCCGTTATACCAGTACCTTGGTTCAACCAGCCAATAACAAGGAAACCCACCAAAGCTGTGAAGCGATGTGGTACACTCGTGAAACAACTTTGGCAGACTTGCCTTCCCTGCTGGTCGTCACGGTTCACCGTGTCTTGTGCTTACATATGCCTCATTGATCACCGTGTCTTATGCTGGCTTTTGCCTAATTGTACATAGTGTAAATACTGTACATAGGCTATAATATATTGTAAATACAATATATAATACTCTGCTGTCTTTTGCTTGTTCCCAAGTGGTAATTGTAGTTCGGCAAGGTGTGCAAGTCATACTTACACCTGTGTTCGTAATAGATCCCTAGCTGTCTTCAAGATTGGACTGGAAAGGTTTCTCAAGTCAGTTCCTGAGCAACCAAGCTGGAGTTCGTACGTTCGACGACTTGCAGCCAACAGTAACAGCCTGGTTGATCATGCCCTCAGCCACCGGGAGGCCAGGTCAAGGACTGGGCCGCGGAGACATTGACCCCAGAACACACTCCAGGTTGATATCCCTTTCACTTCTTCCCTCTCCACAGCCTTTTCACTTCACCTGTCTCCCCTCCCCTCCAACCCTTCCCCGTCTCCCTCTCCCCCAGCCAACCAATACCAGAGCGACGTTATCAGAATTAGATTATCATAAGTTTGTCAGCGTAGTAGCGAGCTTGCTGAGCCAATATTGCTTGGACACAACACAAGCCGCTTAACCCGCTACATAGCGGCTTCTGCTTAACTTTGAACCCGCTCTTATTAGCACGAGTGGGTGATGGGGGAGCGGCCCTACCCAGGCTCTCAGCTGGTGGGTGGTGGAGGAGCAGCCTCAGCCAGTGAGCTGGTGGGTGGTGGAGGAGCAGCCTCAGCCAGTGAGCTGGTGGGTGGTGAGGGAGCAGCCTCAACCAGTGAGCTGGTGGGTGGTGGAGGAGCAGCCTCAGCCAGTGAGCTGGTGGGTGGTGGGGGAGCAGCCTCAGCCAGTGAGCAGGTGGGTGGTGAGGGGGCAGCCTCAACCAATGAGCTGGTGGGTGGTGGGGGAGCAGCCTCAACCAGTGAGCTGGTGGGTGGTGAGGGGGCAGCCTCAACCAGTGAGCTGGTGGGTGGTGAGGGAGCAGCCTCAACCAGTGAGCTGGTGGGTGGTGGGGGAGCAGCCTCAACCAGTGAGCTGGTGGGTGGTGGAGGAGCAGCCTCAGCCAGTGAGCTGGTGGGTGGTGGAGGAGCAGCCTCAACAAGTGAGCTGGTGGGTGGTGGAGGTAGCCTTAACCAGTGAGCTGGTAAGTGGTGGAGGAGAAGCCTCAACCAGTGAGTTGTTGGGTGGTGTTGGAGCAGCCTTAACCAGTGAGCTGGTGGGTGGTGGAGGAGCAGCCTCAGGCAGTGAGCTGGTGGTTGGTGGAGGAGCAGCCATAACCAGTGAGCTGGTGGGTTTTGGGGGTGCAGCCTCAACCAGTATGCTGCTGGGTTTTGGGGGAGCAGCCTCAACCATTGAGCTGGTGGGTCTTGGAGGAGCAGCCTCAGCCAGTGAGCTGGTGGATGGTGGAGGAGCAGCCTCAACCAGTGAGCTGATGGGTTGTGGAGGCAACCTCAACCAGTGAGCTGGTGGGTGGTGGAGGCAGCTTCAACCAGTGTGCTGGTGGGTGGTGGATGAGCAGTCTCAACCAGTGAGCTGGTGGGTGGTGGATGAGCAGCCTCAGCCAGTGAGCTGGTGGGTGGTGGAGGAGCAGCCTCAACCAGTGAGCTGGTGGGTGGTGGGGGAGGAGCCTCAACCAGTCAGCTGGTGGGTGGTGGGGGAACAGCTTCAACCAGTGAGCTGGTGGGTGGTAGAGGCAGCCTGAACCATTGAGCTGGTGGGTGGTGAGGCAGATTCAACCAGTGGGCTGGTGGGTGGTGAGGGAGCAGCTACCAGTGAGCTGGTGGGTGGTGGAGGAGCAGCCAGAACTAGTGAGTTGGTGGGTGGTGGGGGAGCAGCCTCAACCAGTGAACTGGAGAGTGTTGGGGGAGCAGCCTCATCCAGTGAGCTGGTGGGTGGTGGAGGAGCAGCCTCAACCAGTGAGCTGTTGAGTGGTGGAGGAGCAGCCTCAACCAGTGAGCTGGTGGGTGGGGGGGGGAGCAGCATTAACCAGTGAGCTGGTGGGTGGTGGAGGAGTACCCTCAGCCAGTGAGCTGGTGGGGCATCAGCCTCAACCATTGAGCTGGTGGGTGGTTGAACAGCCCCATCCAGTGAGCTGGTGGGTGGTTGGACAGCCCCATCCAGTGAGCTGGTGGGTGGTGGAGGCAGCCTCAACCAGTGAGATGGTGGGTGGTGGAGGAGCAGCCTCAACCAGTGAGCTGGTGGGTGGTGAAGGAGTAGCCTCAACCAGTGAGCTGGTGGGTGGTGGAGGCAGCATCAACCAGTGAGCTGGTGGGTGGTGGAGGCAGCCTCAACCAGTGATCTGGTGGGTGGTGGAGGCAGCCTCAACCAGTGAGCTGGTGCGTGGTGGAGGAGCAGCCTCAACCAGTGTGCTGGTGGGTGGTAGAGGAGCAGCCAGGACCATTGCGCTGTTGGGTGGTGGAGGAGCAGCCAGAACCAGTGAGCTGGTGGGTTTTGGGGGAACAGCCTCAACCAGTGAGTGAGCTGGTGGGTCTTGGAGAAGCAGCCTCAACCAGTGAGCTGGTGGATGGTGGAGGAGGAGCCTCAACCAGTGAGCTCTTGGGTGGAGGAGTAGCCTCATCCAGTGAGCTGGTGGAGGATCAGCCTCAACCAGTGAGCTGGTGGGTGGTTGGGAAGTCTCATCCAGTGAGCTGGTGGGTGGTGGATGAGCAGCCTCAACCAGTGAGCTGGTGGGTGGTGGAGGAGCAGCCTCAATCAATGAGCTGGTGGGTGTTGGAGGAGGAGCCTCATCCAGTGAGCTGGTGGGTGGTGAGGAGCAGCCTCAACCAGTGAGCTGGTGGGTGGTACCCCTCAAGGAAGGTTCCTTGATGTTGGTGAGGGGCTCTTGATTTAGGGAATTGGATCTGTGCTCCAGTTCCCCGAATTAAGCCTGAATGCCTTCCACATCCCCCCCCAGGCGCTGTATAATCCTCCGGGTTTAGCGCTTCCCCTTGATTATAATAATAATGGTGGGTGGTGGGGAAGCAACCTGAACCAGTGAGCTGGTGGGTGGTGGAGAAGCAGCCTCAACTAGTGAGCTGGTGGGTGGTGAGGGACCAGCCTCAACCAGTGAGCTGGTGGGTGGTGAGGGACCAGCCTCAACCAGTGAGCTGGTGGGTGGTGAGGGACCAGCCTCAACCAGTGAGCTGGTGGGTGGTGAGGGACCAGCCTCAACCAGTGAGCTGGTGGGTGGTGAGGGACCAGCCTCAACCAGTGAGCTGGTGGGTGGTGGAGGAGCAGCCTCAACCAGGTTGCTGGTGAGTGTTACTGCTGTGAAGCTTGACAATAATGTTCGTGTTCAGTGGTGAGGGTGGTGGTGGGTGTGGTGTTGGTGGTGGTGGGGAGTGTGGTGGTGTTGGTGGGTGTGGTGGTGGTGGTGTGTGTTGTGGTGGTGGGTGTGGTGTTGGTGGTTGGTGTTTGGTACCTGTAGGAGATTTCCGGGGGTCATTTCCCCCCCTACACTGCTCCCAAACAAGGCCTTTACAATCAAAACCTGATGACCTAGGCTGTTATTACTGGCCGCAAGCAGTCCAGCGTACGAACCACAACATAGCTGGTTAGGAACTGTTTTTCAGGATCACTTCCAGTTTTCCCTTGAGAACCGCAGACTTTTGTTGGTAATTCTCCATATGTACAGAGAGAGGGCGTTGAGGAGTCGGGGACCTCTAACACTTACCGAGTTCTCTGTACTGTACTACTCACACCCATGCGTATTATTGGAGATATTTTGTACCGTCTGCCAAGTCTCTTGTAGGGAATGGTTCCGATGTTCAGGGTTAGGACCAGTTCCTAGAGGATTTTCCAGGTGTAGTATTATGTACCTTTCTCACCTACGTTGTTTTCGGTAGTTCTGTAGTTAATTGAGTGTTGGTGGGGGGATTGTTGGGAGTAGTGGTTGTGATGAAATAGGATTGTGGTGATTGGTGGTAGCCTTGTTGGTAGTGGCGGTGTTCATGTGTGGTGGTGGTGCTGTATTTTTTAATAACATTGTTGGTGGTGATATCAGTGATGGTGGTGGATGTTATTGGTGTCGATGATGGTGATGTTGTGATAGTGATGTAGGTGATGGTGGTGATGTGATGGTGGTGATGTAGATAATGGTGGTGGTGATGATGTTGTGATGGTGGTGATGCTGTGATGGTGGTGTAGGTGATGGTTGTTGTGATATCAGTGGTGATGGTGGTGGTGATGTTGTGGTGATGTTGTGATGGTGGTGGTGAGGGAGATGATCAGAGGGGATGGTGGATGTCGTCAACCATGCTGGGAAACAAGACTTTGATGGTTATAACATGAAATTGATAATAGGTGAGTGTCGCTTTCATGTCACTCATTACAACCCTCGCTTCCATTATGAAATTGTGGCGGGGAAGCTTGGGTAGCATCAGTAGTGAAGCTTGTGGTAGCATCAGTAGTGAAGCTTGTGGTAGCATCAGTAGTGAAGCTTGTGGTAGCATCAGTAGTGAAGCTTGGGGTAGCATCAGTAGTGAAGCTTGGGGTAGCATCAGTAGTGAAGCTTGGGGTAGCATCAGTAGTGAAGCTTGGGGTAGCATCAGTAGTGAAGCTTGGGGTAGCATCAGTAGTGAGGCTTGTGGTAGCATCAGTAGTGAAGCTTGGGGTAGCATCAGTAGTGAAGCTTGGGGTAGCATCAGTAGTGAAGCTTGGGGTAGCATCAGTAGTGAAGCTTGTGGTAGCATCAGTAGTGAAGCTTGGGGTAGCATCAGTAGTGAGGCTTGTGGTAGCATCAGTAGTGAAGCTTGTGGTAGCATCAGTAGTGAAGCTTGTGGTAGCATCAGTAGTGAAGCTTGGGGTAGCATCAGTAGTGAAGCTTGGGGTAGCATCAGTAGTGAGGCTTGTGGTAGCATCAGTAGTGAAGCTTGGGGTAGCATCAGTAGTGAAGCTGGGGTAGCATCAGTAGTGAAGCTTGTGGTAGCATCAGTAGTGAAGCTTGGGGTAGCATCAGTAGTGAAGCTTGGGGTAGCATCAGTAGTGAGGCTTGTGGTAGCATCAGTAGTGAAGCTTGTGGTAGCATCAGTAGTGAAGCTTGGGGTAGCATCAGTAGTGAAGCTTGTGGTAGCATCAATAGTGAAGCTTGTGGTAGCATCAGTAGTGAAGCTTGTGGTAGCATCAATAGTGAAGCTTGTGGTAGCATCAGTAGTGAAGCTTGTGGTAGCATCAATAGTGAAGCTTGTGGTAGCATCAGTAGTGAAGCTTGGGGTAGCATCAGTAGTGAGGCTTGTGGTAGCATCAGTAGTGAAGCTTGTGGTAGCATCAATAGTGAAGCTTGTGGTAGCATCAGTAGTGAAGCTTGGGGTAGCATCAGTAGTGAAGCTTGGGGTAGCATCAGTAGTGAAGCTTGGGGTAGCATCAGTAGTGAAGCTTGGGGTAGCATCAGTAGTGAAGCTTGTGGTAGCATCAGTAGTGAAGCTTGGGGTAGCATCAGTAGTGAAGCTTGTGGTAACATCAGTAGTGAAGCTTGGGGTAGCATCAGTAGTGAAGCTTGTAGTAGCATCAGTAGTGAAGCTTGGGTACACATAGTGAGGCTTGTGGTAGCATCAGTAGTGAGGCTTGTGGTAGCATCAGTAGTGAAGCTTGTGGTAGCATCAGTAGTGAAGCTTGTGGTAGCATCAGTAGTGAAGCTTGTGGTAGCATCAATAGTGAAGCTTGTGGTAGCATCATATGAAGCTTGTGGTAGCATCAGTAGTGAAGCTTGTGGTAGCATCAGTAGTGAAGCTTGGGGTAGCATCAGTAGTGAAGCTTGGGGTAGCATCAGTAGTGAAGCTTGTGGTAGCATCAGTTAGTGAAAACTTGGGGTAGCATCAGTAGTGAGGCTTGTGTAGCATCAGTAGTGAAGCTTGTGGTAGCATCAGTAGTGAAGCTTGTGGTAGCATCAGTAGTGAAGCTTGTGGTAGCATCAATAGTGAAGCTTGTGGTAGCATCAGTAGTGAAGCTTGTGGTAGCATCAGTAGTGAAGCTTGTGGTAGCATCAGTAGTGAAGCTTGGGGTAGCATCAGTAGTGAAGCTTGTGGTAGCATCAATAGTGAAGCTTGTGGTAGCATCAGTTGTGAAGCTTGGGGTAGCATCAGTAGTGAAGCTTGGGTAGCATCAGTAGTGAAGCTTGGGGTAGCATCAGTAGTGAAGCTTGGGGTAGCATCAGTAGTGAAGCTTGTGGTAGCATCAGTAGTGAAGCTTGGGGTAGCATCAGTAGTGAAGCTTGGGGTAGCATCAGTTGTGAAGCTTGTAGTAGCATCAGTAGTGAAGCTTGGGGTAGCATCAGTAGTGAAGCTTGTGGTAGCATCAGTAGTGAAGCTTGGGGTAGCATCAGTAGTGAAGCTTGGGTAGCATCAGTTGTGAAGCTTGTGGTAGCATCAGTAGTGAAGCTTGGGGTAGCATCAGTAGTGAAGCTTGTGGTAGCATCAGTAGTGAAGCTTGTGGTAGCATCAGTAGTGAAGCTTGGGGTAGCATCAGTTGTGAAGCTTGTGGTAGCATCAGTAGTGAAGCTTGGGGTAGCATCAGTAGTGAAGCTTGTGGTAGCATCAGTAGTGAAGCTTGGGGTAGCATCAGTAGTGAGGCTTGTGGTAGCGTCAGTAGTGAAGCTTGGGGTAGCATCAGTAGTGAAGCTTGGGGTAGCATCAGTAGTGAAGCTTGGGGTAGCATCAGTAGTGAAGCTTAGGGTAGCATCAGTAGTGAAGCTTGGGGTAGCATCAGTAGTGAAGATTGTGGTAGCATCAGTAGTGAAGCTTGGGGTAGCATCAGTAGTGAAGCTTGTAGTAGCATCAGTTGTGAAGGTTGTGGTAGCATCAGTTGTGAAGCTTGTGGTAGCATCAGTAGTGAAGCTTGGGGTAGCATCAGTAGTGAAGCTTGTAGTAGCATCAGTTGTGAAGCTTGTGGTAGCATCAGTTATGAAGCTTGTAATAGCTTCAGTAGTGAAGCTTGTGGTAGCATCAGTTGTGAAGCTTGTGGTAGCATCAGTAGTGAAGCTTGTGGTAGCTTCAGTAGTGAAGCTTGTGGTAGCATCAGTTGTGAAGCTTGGGGTAGCATCAGTAGTGAAGGTTGTGGTAGCATCAGTAGTGAAGCTTGTAGTAGCATCAGTAGTGAAGCTTGTGGTAGCATCAGTAGTGAAGCTTGGGGTAGCATCAGTAGTGAAGGTTGTGGTAGCATCAGTAGTGAAGCTTGTAGTAGCATCAGTAGTGAAGCTTGTGGTAGCGTCAGTAGTGAAGCTTGTGGTAGCATCAGTAGTGAAGCTTGTGGCAGCATCAGTAGTGAAGCTTGTAGTAGCATCAGTAGTGAAGCTTGTGGTAGCGTCAGTAGTGAAGCTTGTGGTAGCATCAGTAGTGAAGCTTGTGGTAGCATCAGTAGTGAAGCTTGTGGCAGCATCAGTAGTGAAGCTTGTAGTAGCATCAGTAGTGAAGCTTGTAGTAGCATCAGTAGTGAAGCTTGTGGTAGCATCAGTAGTGAAGCTTGGGGTAGCATCAGTAGTGAAGGTTGTGGTAGCATCAGTAGTGAAGCTTGTAGTAGCATCAGTAGTGAAGCTTGTGGTAGCGTCAGTAGTGAAGCTTGTGGTAGCATCAGTAGTGAAGCTTGTGGCAGCATCAGTAGTGAAGCTTGTAGTAGCATCAGTAGTGAAGCTTGTGGTAGCGTCAGTAGTGAAGCTTGTGGTAGCATCAGTAGTGAAGCTTGTGGTAGCATCAGTAGTGAAGCTTGTGGCAGCATCAGTAGTGAAGCTTGTAGTAGCATCAGTAGTGAAGCTTGTAGTAGCATCAGTAGTGAAGCTTGTGGTAGCATCAGTAGTGAGGCTTGTGGTAGCATCAGTAGTGAAGCTTGTGGTAGCATCAGTAGTGAGGCTTGTGGTAGCATCAGTAGTGAAGCTTGTGGTAGCATCAGTAGTGAAGCTTGTGGTAGCTTCAGTAGTGAAGCTTGTGGTAGCATCAGTTGTGAAGCTTGTGGTAGCATCAGTAGTGAGGCTTGTGGTAGCATCAGTAGTGAAGCTTGTGGTAGCATCAGTAGTGAAGCTTGGGGTAGCATCAGTAGTGAAGCTTGTGGTAGCATCAGTAGTGAAGCTTGTGGTAGCATCAGTAGTGAGGCTTGTGGTAGCATCAGTAGTGAAGCTTGTGGTAGCATCAGTAGTGAAGCTTGTGGTAGCTTCAGTAGTGAAGCTTGTGGTAGCATCAGTTGTGAAGCTTGTGGTAGCATCAGTAGTGAAGCTTGTGGTAGCTTCAGTAGTGAAGCTTGTGGTAGCATCAGTTGTGAAGCTTGTGGTAGCATCAGTAGTGAAGCTTGTGGTAGCATCAGTAGTGAAGCTTGTGGTACCATGAGTAGTGAAGCTTGTGGTAGCATCAGTTGTGAAGCTTGTGGTAGCATCAGTAGTGAAGCTTGTGGTAGCATCAGTAGTGAAGCTTGTGGTAGATTCAGTAGTGAAGCTTGTGGTAGCATCAGTAGTGAAGCTTGTGGTACCATGAGTAGTGAAGCTGTGGTAGCATCAGTGTAATTGTGGTAGCATCAGTAGTGAAAGCTTGTGGTAGCATCAGTAGTGAAGCTTGTGGTAGATTCAGTAGTGAAGCTTGTGGTAGCATCAGTAGTGAAGCTTGTGGTACCATGAGTAGTGAAGCTTGTGGTAGCATCAGTAGTGAAGCTTGTGGTAGCATCAGTTGTGAGGCTTGTGGTACCATCAGTAGTGAAGCTTGTCGTAGCTTCAGTAGTGAGGCTTGTGGTAGCATCAGTTGTGAAGCTTGTGGTACCATCAGTAGTGAAGCTTGTCGTAGCTTCAGTACTGAAGCTTGTGGTAGCATCAGTAGTGAAGCTTGTGGTAGCATCAGTAGTGAGGCTTGTGGTAGCATCAGTTGTGAAGCTTTTGGTAGCATCAGTTGTGAAGCTTGTGGTAGCATCAGTAGTGTAGCTTGTAGTAGCATCAGTAGTGAAGCTTGAGCTTGCGGTGGCATCAGTAGTGAAGCTTGCGCTTGTGGTAGCATAAGTAATGAAGCTTGTGGTATCAGCAATAGTGAAGCTTCAGCTTGTGATAATATCAGTGAAGCTTGTGCTTGTCGTAGCATCGGTAGTGAAGCTTCTGCTTGTGGTAGCATCAGTAGTGATGAAGCTAGTAGCTTCACTAGCGATCTTGAAGCTTGTAGCAGCATTAATAGTCATTTTTTTTATTTTATTATACACTTCATACCCGCCCTGCCCTTATACCTACCCTGCCCTCATACCCGCCCTGCCCTTATACCTACCCTGCCCTCATACCCGCCCTGCCCTTATACCTACCCTGCCCTCATACCCGCCCTGCCCTTATACCTACCCTGCCCTCATACCCGCCCTGCCCTTATAACTACCCTGCCCTCATACCCGCCCTGCCCTTATACCTACCCTGCCCTCATACCCGCCCTGCCCTTATACCTACCCTGCCCTCATACCCGCCCTGCCTTATACCTACCCTGCCCTCATACCCGCCCTGCCCTATACCTACCCGCCCTCATACCCGCCCTGCCCTTATACCTACCCGCCCTCATACCCGCCCTGCCCTTATACCTACCCTGCCCATCATAACCCGCCCTGCCCTTATACCCTACCCTGGCCCTCATACCCGCCCTACCCTTATACCTACCCTGCCCTTTATACCCGCCCTGCCCTTATACCTACCCTGCCCTCATACCCGCCCTGCCCTTATACCTACCCTGCCCTCATACCCGCCCTGCCCTTATACCTACCCTGCCCTCATACCCGCCCTGTTTCGGGTAGTGGAAAGATTCCAGTGGCAGGGGCTGTGTCTGGGAGAGTAGGAAGACTGGAAACCCATCAGAGGCGGGTCAGCTAGATACAGTGGTAATGAACTACTCACAAATTTTGTAAGTTAGTGACAATGGCAGTTGAGTGATTCACGCAGCCATGAGTTCATGGCTGCGTGAATGAGGTTACAAGTTATTTTCAACACCCAACATCTAGTAACGTACGGCAGAATTTGTGCAAATTTAAGTTTTCTCTGTTAATTATTTACAATAGGCAAAGTGAGGGTATTGTGTTTATAATGGCTGGTAATGTGTCACTGTAGGTAAAACAAAATGTTGATATTTCTTGAGCATTTATGAGTTGTCATTGAATTCAATATTGGTGGTGCAGCTGATGGAAGCTGCTGCAAACATCAATAATAGAAGGAACACTTATGAAGCATGATGTATACAGGAGGACGGAGAAACAGCAATGCAAAGGAGGAGACGAGTAGGAGAACAAGGGAAGGAGGAGGAGGAAGAGGAGGAGAAGGAAAGTGAGCAAGGAGAGCTGAAAGGAAGTATGTTAGATAATGTTCTCAAAAGATGATGGTAGGGCGGGAAGGGGAATAAATAGTCATGCAGGATGTTGAGATTAAGATGATTATTTTTTTTATTTTAATTTTAATAGCAGCAAACTGCGCTTACTGCTTGCTTCATTCACTATTACTGTCGTGTGCTAGTTATGTCTTGTCGCTGGGAGATGCTGCTGTATCGACCGGTGCCAGGTCCTTGACGCAGAAGAGGCGCTCTGTGTCGATAACCAGTTGTATAATAACCAGATATTCCATTAATACATTTAATAACGTTGGCGGAGAAGGTCCCCGAGCGACGTGGCTTCTCGAGGCTGCTGGTATCCACACGTCTCGCCTGTCTTTCGAACCGATAGTTTATTCAAGCAAGTCCCTTTTCTCGGACTCCTTGGCTGACTAATGTGGACAGTATAGCGTGTGGACCTTTGCTTTAAGGCATTCTCCAGTTCCAAGAATAATATTACCGCCAAAGCAGTATTGATGTTTACCACCAGAGTAGCTAAGTCTTTGTGAAGGCAGACTCTTTTGATGCATCCTAATGTGTGTTTGTGGAGTGCTGGCAGTTTACATTAGATTCTTTTGAGGATTATACGTTCAGTGGTGTTCATGGTGCAAAAAGTTAGATATAGGGCAAGACTTGGGTGGTTTCTTTGTGCTTAACACTCTGACCAGCACTTTCTATGACACTGGTAATCAGCCTCTCAAGACGTATTTATGGCCCGGCGGAACACCATGTCTCCTGCAGGACCCGCAGTAGTGATATGTATTAATTCATAACTCTGGGTGCTGTCCCAGTCTTAATTGCTTGTCCTACTTCATTATGAATTATTTGTGTTAGTAAGTTGGTCTGTGTTTTACCAGTCTATAACTTGTCTTGTGAATCTTATTACCTTTTTAGATGGCTTAGTGTACTGGGACAAGGGGTCTGACTGCCACTCTCCTGAGGCATTAGTGCGTGTATGCCTGGACTATTAGTTAAACTCAGTGAATGTAAAATACTTTTCTGACAATCTGGTGTGTCACTAAGGTGACCTTTCAAAGGCTTCCCAGGTGACTGCTACAAGAGCTCTAGTTATTTCAGTGAGGCTCCTTCAGTGGTTCTTCTGGTGTTCTGTAAAATCAGTAATCCCTCTCTATACTGTCTGTAGCTGAATTTCCGGTCTGCTGCCACTTCAGTCGATGCCTGCCTTATTTCTAGCTCTATTAAACTGTCGCTAATTGACTTTATTCATAGTCTTTTTCCGTTGTGTTTTGGTACAGATGAAGTGCAGCTATAATTGTGTTCGCAACTCAGCCGAATTATTATTATAATCAAGGGGGAAGCGTTAAACCCGGAGGATTATACAGCGCCTGGGAGTGGGGGGATGTGGAAGGCATTCAGGCTTAATTCGGGGAACTGGAGCACAGATCCAGTTCCCTAAATCAAGAGCCCCTCACCAACATCAAGGAACCTTCCTTGAGGGGAACTCAGCCGGAGATCACTAACACCAGCAGTAATCCTTGCAACTCATTTTGCAGATCAGTAAAACGCTGACCAGCTTATAGACACAGTCCATAAAAATCTGAGAGATCCAGCTTGCCACCTTGCATGTGTGCCATTCCCTCCAGTTGTTGGAGATATTCAGCACTACCTCGATATTATGAATCTATATATTTGTATGCAAGTAGTGACTTAGTGTACAGTGAGAACCTTTACTCGAGTGAGAGATATGGGAGAAAGTGTAAAATAAATCCAGTGAGGAGGGGTGCGGTGCGGAATCAACATCCGGGGTCCCAGACAATTCAACATCTTACCAGTAGATATCAGAAACACGGCTGGAACAAGTGTAGAAGCCTTTAAGAGGAAACCGGACAAGTAAGTATCTTCACAAGGTGCCAGATCAACCAGGCTGTGATGGATATGTGGGGCAGCGGGCCTTCAGCAGCAACAGCCTGGTTGACCCGGCAAGCACCAGACGGGACGGGCTCCGAGAGTAGTTAAACTCTCGAAACTCTTCAAAGGTATATCAAAGGTATAAGGTATGTTAAACTCTTGTTCTTGAGATGAAGGTAAGAAAAACATGCATATCTTCGCACACCTGTCCTTTGTGGCAGTGAACATTGCTGGTAACCTGACCTCGGCGTGTCGTCTGTTTGGAAGGTCTGAAGCACGAAGATATCATTGGTTCTGGTGGTGCGAAAAAATAACGTACGACGGTGAGGAGAAAATGGAGGAAAGAGATGACGATGAGGGAACAAGTGGACACCATCTGGGATATGTGACAGAATTGTGAGGCCTTTCCTTGATGTTCTTTCGCTGATACGTCCCGGTCCCTTGACCAGGCCTTCTGGATGGTGGATTTATCAGTTGCAGACTACTGGTCCTTGTAGCTTTTAATACTACGTTTTGCCCATAGCGATGGTTTGATGGAACTTAGCAAGTTTCCTCTGGAAAAAAAGAGCTAAGAGTGTTTTGATAATTTCCCCATATTACTGAAGGGAAGATTTTTAGAAAGATTTGAGCCCTCCCTTTATGTTGTGTACCTATTTTGTGTCTCAGGTATGAATAAAATGTATCAGTCTCACTGCTGCGGGGTGTGCAGTTTGAGAGAGTTCAAATGTTCTCAATAGTTTAGGTGTTTGATTGGATGCGGGCAGTGAATGTTTTTTGTTTTGTGATTAAATAGTTTTGGGCGGAATTGTGGTGTTTGCGAGCAGTGAAGTAAATAGCTAATGTCGATGGAACTCTAGGTTACGATGTGATAGTTACTGGTAACTGGTGAGTGTGTGATGGGTAACATGAGTCAACTTCTCTATGTGATGATGAACACCGCGGTAATTTTGTGAGTTAGGAGTATAGGTGGTAACAGCTAATGTGTCACCTGAAATATCTGAATGCTGTGGAAAGACACTTATGTACAGTTCAGGACATTTATTAGAGAAAACGTTTCGCCACGAGTGGCTTCTTCAGTCCTCTGAATGGTTTTGGGAATCATCTACCATGCAGCCTGGTCTCAGACTTGAGGGTCTGTTAAGAGGCATCCTCATGGCTGAAGCTGGCCAAGTATCACATCAGACTGGCGCCTCCCACGCCAGTTGCTATAAAACCGATATAAACTTGAGCTGTTCTCAAAACTCGTTACAAACTCTGTGGACCTCGCATAACCTGGGAAGAGGTGATGCATGTGTGTGTTAACAGCCGGGGAGGAAGGAAGGAGTGGAGGAGGTGTGGGACGGTGTGTCCAGAACATTAGCAGCAGCAGCATAGGTAAAGCGGCGTTTCACTTGAACATCCCCTCCCACATTTACATTCCTTAATTTCCTCAGGTGAGGAGAAGTAAGAAATAGTTACACACATGCAACACTGGGTACACTCATGTTGAAGATATTTCGCCAACCAGTCTGAAAAACCTTGGCTGGCGAAACACCTTCAAAATAAAGATAACCAGGTGTTGCACGTAAGTCAGTTCCTCAGTTCAGTATTGTATACCATATCTTTTATGATAAACAAGAAAATGTTTTTGAGAAGGTGAGGATAGGGCGAGTTAGAAAACTAATGAAGATATAAATGTCAGTGAAAAATTGAGACGTTCCTATAGCAAGCATACTGTAGCATAGTTCCTGCTATGGCAGTCAGCATTTACTGTACTATAGTGTGGAGTATTGATGAAGAGGCCAATGAGACAAGTGTGTATTGAGGTGAGTGTGTGGAGGGAAGAGGGAGGGAGGGAATACCGCTCGTTGTACCTGTCTGGTGAATAGTAGAGGATGGAAAAGGAGGTACTGCTGTTGATCCATGTTAGGAACGATGTCATTCAGAGCAACCTGCATTATGACACGTTGGGGACGTACAGTGTGTGTGTGTGTGTGTGTGTGTGTGTGTGTGTGTGTGTGTGTGTGTGGGGTGTGTGTGTGTGTGTGTACGTGTGTGTGTGTGTGTGTGTGTGTGTGTGTGTGTGTGTGTGTGTGTGTGTGTGTGTGTGTGTGTGTGTGTGTGTGTGTGTGTACGTGTGTGTGTGGTGTGTGTGTGTGTGTGTGTGTGTGTGTGTGTGTGTGTGTGTGTGTGTGTACGTGTGTGTGTGTGTGTGTGTATGCGTGCGTCTGTGTGTCTGTGTCTGTGTCTGTGTCTGTGTTGGGAGTTGAGAACGTGTCAGAATGACTTGAGTGAGAGTGTGAATGTGAGTATTGGTTGATGGGTGGGTGTTAGTTGGTGGGGGTGGGTGTTAGTTGGTGGGGGTGGGTGTTGGTTGGTGGGTGTCATCTAGTGGAAGGGTTGATTGGTGCCACGTAAACGAGATTAGTGTTGGAGGGAAATAGGGGGGGGGGGTGAGCCAGAGTCGAATTAATTAATGGTGATGAGGCAGCCTCACGCCCTGTAACTAATTACTGAGCGTGGATCATACAGTTCCATGCTCCATCACTCTCCACCATTCATTACTAATCTTCACCATCCTCCACTAGTGTAAGAGGCCTGAGAGTTTTCAAGAGCTTCCCTTGATACAGGAGGGGAATTACCAAGAGATTTCTGGTTGTCTTTATCAAGTTCTTCAAATCAGTTCTTGATGAGCCGGGCTGTGATGCACACGCTGGACTAATGGCGAATACCACTAACAGCCTGGTTGATTAGGCCATCCATCGGGAGGCCTAGTCAGGGACCGGACCTAAGGGGGCGTCGACCCTCGAAACACACTCCAGGTAGACTATATATATATATATATATATATATATATATATATATATATATATATATATATATATATATATATATATATATATATATATATATATATATCAATAAGAACACTGCGCTAGCCAAAGGATTCGAACCCATGTTGTACTGGCCTGCCTAATGGTAAGCGAGAACCACATGACGCTTTAAACGTCTTGTAGGGTTGGGTGGTCCTGTGGTTTAAAGCGTCATGTGGTTCTCGCTTACCATTAGGCAGGCCAGTACAACATGGGTTCGAATCCTTGGCTAGCGCAGTGTTGTTAGGTAAGACACATATGCAACAGTTAGGTATCTTTATTTCGAAACGTTTCGCCTACACAGTAGGCTTCTTCAGTCGAGTACAGAAAAGTTGATAGAAGCAGAAGATACTTGAAGACGATGTAATCAGTCCATCACCCTTAAAGTTTTGAGGTGGTCAGTCCCTCAGTCTGGAGGAGAGCATTGTTCCATGGAATGAAACAATGAAGAAGCCTACTGTGTAGGCGAAACGTTTCGAAATAAAGATACCTAACTGTTGCATATGTGTCTTACCTAACAACCTGTCGGTATTTTATACCATTTTATTATTCAATCTAGCGCAGTGTTGTTATTGATCAATACCACTCGTTCGTGGATACAATTATATATATATATATATATATATATATATATATAATATTATATATATATATATATATATAATATATATATATATATATATATATATACCTGGTTACCTGGAGGTTATTCCGGGGATCAACGCCCCCGCGGCCCGGTCCATGACCAGGCCTCCCGATGGATCAGGGCCTGATCAACTAGGCTGTTACTGCTGGCCGCACGCAGTCCGACGTACGAGCCACAGCCCGGCTGATCCGGCACCGACTTTAGGTATCTGTCCAGCTCTCTCTTGAAGGCAGCCAGGGCAATTCCCCTAATGCTTGATGGGAGGCTGTTGAACAGTTTTGGGCCCCGGACACTTATGGTGTTTTCTCTTAGTGTACCAATGGCGCCCCTACTTTTTATTGGCGGCATTTTGCATCGCCTGCCCAGTCTTTTACTTTCGTAGGGAGTGATTTCTGTGTGCAGATTTGGGACCATTCCTTCCAAGATTTTCCAAGTGTAGATTATGATATATCTCTCCCTCCTGCGTTCCAACGAGTACAAGTCAAGTGCTTCCAAGCGTTCCCAGTAGTTAAGGTGCTTGACAGAACTTATACGTGCAGTACTATTATTACTATTATCACACTGGCCGATTCCCACCAAGGCAGGGTGGCCCGAAAAAGAAAAACTTTCACCATCATTCACTCCATCACTGTCTTGCCAGAAGGGTGCTTTACACTACAGTTTTTAAACTGCAACATATATATATATATATATATATATATATATATATATATATATATATATATATATATATATATATATATATATTATATATACATGAGAAGTGCATAAAAAGACTTCAAGGAAGAATATTTGGATTTCTTCCTGAAGCCGTTTGAATATTCCACTTCCCCTACCACCCCATCTTTTAGTATATTTTTTTTTTTACCAATAGGAATATTTTATTGCATAATATGGTACAGAAGATTTAAGAGATACATTGTTGATATAAAGGTGGCATATACGGTACATGTTGTTACGTGTGTATCACCGATTATAAGGCGAAAATCTCATCCAGCTCCTCAGAGCTGTGGCGTGTGCCCAAAATTACAGCAGGCATTACCCCTTTGAACAGCCGCACTGAGCCGCTGGAACAGAAAACTAGCTGCCCTGGGATCCCTAGTTACCCTGATGAGTCTTTTTCCCAGCTCCTTAAGGAATTTAGATGCACTCTTTCCCCATGAGCCAAGGGTCTCTGAGCCTATGGGAACAAACATATAATGATGGGCAAGTTCTCCATATTTTCTAGACTTTTGGGACTCCCTGAAGCTGGCAGCTGCCCCTCCTTCCTCCCTGGTGTACTGGAGATAGGTATCAGCCAAGGTAGATGCACATGTATAGTCCCACACCACCTGCTTCCCATCTGTCCAGGCTTGAAGGGTGATACCATCTGGACGCTTCTGGCTGCCATCAGATCTGCATAGTTGGGGTGGCTCCCTTACTGCTGGGCATCCAGCTGTTGTGAGGCTCCTCTTGATAATGTTATTAACCTCCTCATGTCTTGCAATCTTTCCCTCGGATTTACGGCACACAAGACCATGGTACCCGAATCGGTCTGCTGCTTCACTGCCACAAATACACCTGTGTTCGGCGAGAATAGGGGCGGCAAGTCGAAGGGCAACACCGATGCGGATGGTCTGTGGGTCGAGACGTGTGCCAAGGCTGGAGTTGGGAACAGCCAACAGAAAGTCCCCAGCATGAGGGGCTCTCACTGCCAGGAGGCGGGCTCTATCCTTCCCTGACACACTCTGAAGCATTGTTGAGGCAATATTATATATATTAATATATATATATATATATATATATATTATATTATATATATATTTTCCCTTATGTTTAAACTTCCTACTCATTGCTCATTGCTGCAACATTGCAAGCTCTTGATGATGTGTTGATTGCAACACGAGAGGCCTACAGCTATCTTTAACCCCCTTTCTGCCATGGTTTTGCATCTTGTAAGGCTTGCTCACGATTTTTTTTTTTTTTGCATACATAGAGGTTCTCGGTCTGATGAATTAGACCCTTAGGTCTTCTTCCTCCAACCGATCCTGAGTCTGCCCAGTTCCCTTCCCCATTCTCGTCTTCCCCATCCCTCCTCTCCCATCCCTCCCTTATCCTTGTCCCGTTTGTAGTCCTGCCCTCTGGCATTACGGCTTCTAGGTAGGGGGAAGTGTGCCAGGGTTCCTCCCACTCTGTAAGGTCCCTCGGGGTGGTCTAATTTGCCGGGGAATCTGGATCGTCTGGAAGCGCCCTGCTCCTTTCCTGGATTTCCGGGGGTTGAGTGGGGTGTTCTGCAGATGACTTAGGTATCTCCAGAGGCTGCCTATCCGTTCTGAGAGGTGGTAACCTAGGGATGTATCCTTTGTGGCAGTATCCGACCACCCTCTTTTTTGTCTGCCGAGGTGACTCGGTGGATGTGAGGTTGCTATCCCGGTTTACTGTAGGGTATAGCATGGGTTCTACACTGCATCTGTGTTGCTGGCGGTGTCGAGGTTCTCTTGGACACGAGGATGGGGGGAACTTACAGCCCTTTCTTGTATTTGGTTTCTGCTCATTCCACCCAGAAACGACCTACACACGACATCCACTTCCTTTGCATATCACATTTACAAGTACACAGTGGACCAAATTCTTTTACTTGCAGCCGATGTCTCCTACTGATTATCTTTCAGGCCATAGCATCGGTAAAACTCTCTTATGACGTGTTGGCCAAAATATATCCTTTCACGCTCTTCAGAGCAGTGAGGTGCAGGCCAAGCTCATGATATCTCCCTTCTTACTTCTACTGATAATGTTCTTTTCACAGTTCACAAGCATGCTACTCTCAATTCTTGCAGTGGTACGGTGGTCTGACTGCATACCATTGTACAGTGCGATTTTCTGTCTTGCGGTAATGATATTTTAGAGCAATCAACTCTCTTAGGACCTTCTGATTCTCAAAATGGATAGTATGTCCTGCCCGCCTGAGAGTGGAGGTGCTTACCCAGTAATGTCACCCATTTAACCTTTGACCACTGTGAGCTCCCATCCTCTGTTTTATATCGTTTATATCACAGGACATTGCCTAAGAGCCCATAAGGTGGCCCCTATGCCCAAACAGTGATGTAATTATTTGCACTTCAGACATCCAGCTAAATACTGCAGGTCTGTGGTGGAGTGCCCAGTTTGCAGTGCCGTGGATCATGCCAATTATTACAACCCAGGAATTCAAAGGCCTGTTATCCTGGGTGTAAAAGGAGCAAAATAAACACAGCAGAAAAACTTTTGACTTATATTATCCTTTCACCAAGTAAGAACAGAAGTTTGTACACTATATACACAACAATAGGTATTATTGTACGCCACGGTAAGCAAGGCAGAATAGATGCCACTAGAGAGCAGACCGTGCTTCAACCAGCTCTAGAATGGAAATGACAAGGGCAGACAGGCAGGTGGTGCAAACAACACCTCTGCGATTACCAGAACCATCTTTTCGGCTGAACCTGGGTACTGATCGAACGATGGGGCCCCATCGTCCGACCCTAGTACTGGTTCGCTGGTTGGGGGAGATAGCCTTTCAATGAGGGTGTGTACATGCACCCAATAAAGGCTATGGGCTCTTTGCATGCCACTCCAATACATCTTGCAGTCTTCACCCCATTTGTTTTAATTGCAACAAAGCTCACCCTTCTTTTTCTTGCTGATGTCAGGTCTATCTTAGTGAACGTGAAATCCATTGTCATAAGAAGAGAGAGGGCCTCATGCTGTGGTTGTCTCTCAGCTCACCTTCAGGGGAATCTTCCTCATGTTCCTTATTCTCGAGTGGCTAGGAGACCTCCAACCTCTGCCTACCAGCTCCTCCGGTGCTGTGTCTTCCAGGGGGTACCAGGGTTACCCCCATCTCTAATTGTTTTACGTTTTTGTCTCTGAAACCCCCACCTCCTTACCTCTTACTACCTCTACTTCTTCATCTTCTTGCCCCCTAGTTTCTAAGTCTGTGAGACCTCACACACTGCACCTTCTTTGCGCCTCTCACCTGCAAACTTGAACCTGTCCCCTAAGCCCAAGTCTTTTTGCATTCCTCCAGTGCTTACAACTCCCCAAGAGGTCTCCTTTTCAGCCTTGGAGCCCAGTTCTCACCCCCTTTCTAGCTCTCACATGAAGATGAAGGTTCACCTTCCTTTGTGTAGTCCCCTCTTCTCATGTTCCCTCCCAGGGTTCTTCTCCAGCCCCCTTCCAGACTCCTTCCTCTCCTTTTTCCCCACATTTCTTTTCTTCTGTCCCCACTGGTACATCTCCCCAGGTTCATACTCCCCTCCCCTCTTAGACCTGCTGGGTTCCCTCCATTGTTTCCCCAGTCTCTACTTGCTCTCCCTCACCTGTCTCTGAAGTCATGGCATCGGCGTCTTGTTTGGCCGTTGAAACACTTGAAGCTATCCCCGATTATATTACAGAGACAAAACCCTTGATGGACACCGGTGCACCCCCATGCTCTTTCTTCTTATTTTTCACAACCCTCACAGCAGTCTTTTTCCTTCACAACATTCCAATTCTTCCCTGCTTATGCGCTTTCCATTGCCTCCACATGTTGATTTCATTGACCCTACTAGCCCATAGATTTTTATCACTTCTCATTGTTGGAATACCTGTTTTTTGAATTATGACTTATTTGCAATGGAATATTCATGGCCTCATGGGTAATTGGGGAGAGCTCCAGGTTTTGCTCTACCAGTTTTCTTAAGTGTGTGTTGGGTTACCAGAGCCTAAAGTTTGTTTAACTGTTATCTGCTCTGTTTTGGGCTACATACTATTGCATTCTTCTGATCCCCTTCCTGATGAAACTTTTAATGAGAGTGCACTTGTGCATGTTGGTATACCATTTCATCAGGTCTGTTTGATCTCTGCTGCATTATACTGCAGCCTATATCTTTTTTCACAGGTGATATATAGTTTGCTTTCTATATCTCTCTCCTTCCCATGCATTATTTATCTTGGATGTTGCATTCTTGATCTCTTCTCTGCTGCTGTCCATCTTGTTGTTGGGTGATTTTAATGCTCATCATTATCTTTGGGGAGGGTCCCACTGTGACTCTAGTGGTGATCAGTTGGAGACTCTTCTCACTTCTCATCTTTCACGTTTTAAATACGAGTGCTCTTGCCCATTTTGACTCGCATTCAGTCTCTTGCATTGATCTTTCTACTTGCTCCTCATCAGTTGCACTTGATTATACTTGGTCTGTTCTCCTGGATTGGCATGACAGGGATCACTTTCCTATTCTATTTACTTCTACTACATATTCCCAACCTCCTCGTAGCCCCCGCTGGCAATTTGGATGAGTGAATTAGGACTTATACTCTCGCCTTACCACTTTTTGTGAGGACCCTTCTTTGTCCTCTACTGATGAGCTGGTGCACCTTTTTTCGACCTTAGTTTTGACTGCAGCATCACATTTTATTCCTCAAATCTTGAGCAGGCATTCTCAGATGTGTGCTTTGGCAGTCTGCGTGTGCACGTGCAGTGCACTTGAAACATGTTGCATGGGGCCATTTTGGATAAAATGGACCACAGATTGTCTTCTGGATTTTAAGCAGGCAAGGGTAGTCGTTTGCCATGACTTCCCTTATGTGTGTGGTTTGGAAGAAGGTACGGAAGTTGTGCGGCCAGTATGCTCTGGACCCAGCTCCTATTTTGGGGGTTGCTGGTGTCAGTGTTGCGGTACCTCTTGAAGTTGCCATGAAAATTGGGAAATATTTTGTCTGTCTTTCCCAAGGACTTCACCTCTGTCCCTCGTTTCTTGTTTCTAGGTTTGCCAGAGAGCAGTCGCCCTTTGGATTTTCCTTCTAATGGGATGGAGCCTTATAAAGTACCTTTTACTCTCTTAGAGCTAGAGTCCACACTTTCACTTGCCGGTTATCGGCAGCTGGGCCTGATATTCACATCCATATGCTACAGCATATGCATTCTACAGCCCTTACAGTCCTTTTGCTTCTTTTCAATCTTGTTTGGGCACGAGAGGTTCTCCCTCAACGATGGAAATTTGCCATTGTACTACCATTTCACAAGCCAGGTAATTCATGGCATGGTACCTCTCACTATCGTCCCATTGCTCTAACCAGTGCAGTCTGCAAGGTGATGGAACGATTGGTGAATAGACATCTGATATGGTATTTGGAGACTCGCTATAGTCTTTCTCCTCACCAATATGGCTTTCGCAAGGGCTAATCTATTCTGGACCCCTTGCTCCACCTAGATACATATGTGCGAAATACTTGGAATGTGATACGGTCAAATATCTTGGCCTTCTGTTCGATCGACGGTTGATGTGGAACCTTCACATTTCCTCTTTGAAAGCAGCTTGCCATGGTCTTCTAAACCTTAAAATTCTTGTGCATCATTCAAGGGGGCAGATTGCAGGACTCTCCTTCGTTTGCATACCGCCCTAGTCTTGTTAAAGCTGGATTATGGCGACCAAGTTTATTCTGTGGCTTCTGCTGCAACTCTTTCTAAGCTAGATCCTCTTCATCATCAAGGTTTACGTTTATGCCTTGGTGCCTTTCGTTCCTCCCCTGTTGAAAGCCTTTATGCTGAAGCAAATGTTCCTTCTTTACCCGATCATCGTGATGCTCATTGCCTTCATTACTTTGTCCACTTTCATGGCCTTCGTGTTCTTTCTGTGTATAGGTTGGTCTCCGAAATTGGTAGAGGTCTGTTATTTGATCGACACCCCTGCTTACTACATCTGGGAATTTCCGAAAGTTCGTATCTGTTCTCTGCGCTAAAGCTCTCATACCTACGACTGCCATCTCTGTTTAAATGGATGGTTCTAGGCGGTGTTCCCTAATGATGTCTGGGGTCATTTGTTAGACTCTGCTAGTATTTATACAGCCGAGTTTTATGCCATTCTCATAGCACTTCTCAATATTCGGCGTTTATGATCGTTTCGGATTCTCTCAGTGCTTTACAAGCTATTAAACAATTTGATTCCTCTCATCCATTGGTCCTTCACATTCAGCTTTGGTTGCGTGGTTAGTGGTATGTGATCTTTTTGTTTCCTCTAGAGGTATTCTATTCAGGGACTATTTTACGTCTCCGATATCGGCCATACTCGTCTTACCCATGGGAATCTCATGGAGCGATACCCTATTCCCCTCTGGGAGATTTGTCAGGTCCCCGTTTCGGTTCTTCACTTTCTTGTGGATTGTCCTGTTTACTAGTGAGCTCATAGAATTTACCTTCATCGTCGTTCTACCACTCTTAATTTATCTTCCCTCCTTGCTGACGGCCTTGACTTCGACTTACACTCGTTTTTTGACTTCTTGTCAGCGATTGCTTTACTACACGAACTTTGACGTATAGCCTTTAGTGTCCCAGCTCTTTTGTTCCCTCACCTCTGATCCCCTTTCCATCTAGCTGTTTAGAGACCCGGCACTATTTTCTGTCCCACAGTGCTGTGTGACCCTTGAGTAAATTAACTGAGACATTCAGATTTTTTTCTCGTAAATACAATAATCTGCCGCATGTCTCTTTTCTCCAGTGTTTCTGGTATTACCCGGGGATTATTTGAAGACTGTTTCGAGGGTCAGTGCTCCCGCGTCCCGTGGACTTCGACAAGGGCTCAGGTAGCGTGTGTTGTCAAGGTAGCGTGTGTTGAGAAGACTCTTTAATAAGTGCAATTATGGGATTTGTGGGAAAGTTTATATGTGAATTTAAACGTGGAGATACACAAGACACATGGCTCATTGATGTAGCTCAGAGGAGCAAAGTAAGGACACATAGTTGATTGATGTAGCTCTGAGGAGCAGCGTAAGGACACATAGTTGATTGATGTAGCTCTGAGGAGCAGTGTGAGGACACATTGGTCATAGAGAAGAAAGAGAGGAAGACAGTTAGGGAGGTAAGAGCTGAGAAAAGGTAACAGAGAAAGGACGATGATACGAGTGAGCTTAGTGGGAAGAGGAAAGGAGGAGGAGGGAGAGCTGAGTAAGAGGAGGAAAGGAGGAGGAGGGAGAGCTGAGTAAGAGGACTAAGAGAAAGAGAGCTCTGGGGCAGAGTGGTGTACCCAGACTGTGATGAGCGCCTCAGTAACTGGGTCCTGGTAACAGTCTTCCGTGGAGCTCCAGTCACTGTTAATGATTCAAGACTTACTCCAGAATTTCTTGTTATTGTTGTTTTCCTTTTCTCCTTTATCAAACTGTCTCTGTGCCTCCCACACACCTGTGTTCTCTAACACACCTGTCTTCACCACACTATCTACATCGTGTGTGTTTCTATGTATGCGTGCGTGCGTGGGCGTGCACACGCTGCACGCCAGTGCACTCACGCTCACACACTGGAACCTAGTTAATTAAACGTATTTTTTTTTTTTTTTTCAAAAAATATATGAAAGGATTGCCTTAGAAAAATCTCAAAGTACTAACTGATAGTGATATTTACACAAGTTAGTCGTAGTTGATATTTACCAAAGTCCCTCTGTTTACGGTGACTCTCTCTCTCTCTCTCTCTCCTCTCTCTCTCTCTCTCTTAAGAACCTTCCTCTCTACTACTCTTCTACCTCTTCTCTGAACTCTCCGTTATCTTCTCATAGGACTCTACATCACTCTCTTATCTCTTTCATCTCTCCAATACTCTCTAAACTCTCTCTCTCTCAACTCTTTAAATCTCCTTTCTCTAAATTTCTCTCTTTATGAATTATAAACTGCTCTTAATTAGTAAAAATTTAGTTTTGCCCAAAGAACTACAGATAAACTACTAACTATGATAATAGTGAATTTTTTTGCCGAACTAAAATGTATTTAGAATGATCATTAAAATTTAGTACACAAAAATTTTTTTATACGTTTAAAAATAATTTTTTCAAATTATGTAATGTAAAAAATTTATCTATTGCACCAAAACGTTCTAAAAATTACCAACCTTATTTAACAAGTGCAATTTATTTTAGACCTAACCCAATAAATATATTTTAGTATGTTTACAATAATTTAATACTAAACCAAACAGGGGAAATATATTTTTTTCGTTAGGTCCAGAATGATTTTGGCGAAATTATTGCATACACAAATTTCACTTGTCCTATATGGCAAGATGAACGTTGCAATTTAAGCCAAGATCGCAAGTTCTGCCTATTCGGCACGATATATATATATATATATATATATATATATATATATATATATAATATATATATATATATATATATATATATATATATATATATATATGCAAAACAACCACTCTGAAAGAATAGAGAAATTCCAAGCGCTTTCTCGTGACTACTCACATTATCAAGGAACTATGAGTAGTCACGAAAGCGCTTGGAATTTCTCTATTCTTTCAGAGTGGTTGTTTTGCATATTTTGAAATCACCTGTTTACTGTGATCTTATTGCATATATATATATATATATATATATATATATATATATATATATATATATATAATATATATATATATATTATATATATATATGTCGTGCCGAATATGTAAAACTGGTCAATTAGCAAGAACTCATTTAAAATTCAGTCCTTTCTAAAATTTTCTCTTATACATTTAAATATATATTTTTTTCATTAATGTTAATGTAAAAATTTTTAATTTTGATCCAGAAGAATATTAGAAAACTTACCTAACCTTATTATAACAAGAACAATTTATTTTAGCCTAACCCAACAATATATATTTTAGATTTGTTTACAATAATTTAATACTGAACAAACACGGTGAAATATATTTTTTTTCGATAGTTCAGAATGATTTTGGCGAAATTATTGCATACACAAATTTTCACTTGTCCTATATGGCAAAATGAGCGTTGCTATTTAAGCCAAGATGGTAAGTTCTGCCTATTCGGCACGACATATATATATAATAATATATATATATATTATATATTTATAATATATATATATATATATATATATATATATATTTTACTGGCATAATGTACAGGTACAGGTTGGTTCGCCAGGACAGGTCTCGTCCGTGTCTTCTCCATGTGTACAGGAGTGAAAGGTATGGGAGAATGTGGAATAAAGTCAGTGAAGAGCAGGGGAACGACGGGAACAACTAGAGATCGTCGTGACTCGAGCCTCATCAAAAGGTATACCACCTTATGTCAGGAATATTCCCTAACGATAAATAGTTCAAAACATGGATAGCTTCCTGCACAAATGCTGACGGCCAGTGTATGGCATATGGGCCTGTAGCCGTTGTACAAATAGCCTGATTGATCATCTATCATTGAAGGCTAATATCAGCTGGTTGCGAGGGTGAGAGGGTTAGCTAGTGGGCCATGTGACAGGCACCGAGATTGTCAGATGATGTCATCCCATGACTGATGAACCTCAACACTCACTAGGAAGACCACCTTAGTATACACTGAGTATTGCTTGGGGTTCCATAGAATAGATTCAGTAGACTGCATGTGAACAATCCGGAATTTCGAGAGTGGGTATAGAAGTGTAGAGAGCCAGGTGTTGGTGGGAGAGGCCAGTGTATGGTGGTAGACAGCCGGGTGTGTGTTCATGGTGGTGCATGCAGGTGTGGGTGGTGGAACCAGGTTGCTGGTGGAGACAGGTGTATGGTGAGAGGAGGTTGTGTTGTGAGAGGCCAGGTGTGTGGTGGCGGAGCCAGTGTGGTGGAGGCCGGGTGTGTGGAGGCAGGTGTGTGGTGGTGGTGGTGGCCAGGTGTGTGTGGTGTGGGCCAGGTGTGGGTGGTGGACGCCAGGTGTGTGGTGGAGGAGGCAGGTGTATGGTGGTGGAGGCCCAGGTGTGTGGTGATGGAGGCTAGGTGTGTGGTGGGGGATGGCCAGGTGTGTAGTGGTGGAGCCAGGTGTGGTGGAGAGGCCTATGGTGTGGAGTAGGTGTGTGGTGGTGGACCCAGGTGTGTGTGTTGGGTGGTGGGCGGTGTGTGGTGGTGGTGACGCTAGGTGTGTGGTGGAGGAGGCCAGGTGTATGGTGACGAGGTCAGGTGTATGGTGATGGAGGCTAGGTGTGTGGTGGTGGACGGCCAGGTGTGTGGTGGTGGAGGCCAGGTGTGTGGTGGAGGAGGCCAGGTGTATGGTGGTGGAGGTCAGGTGTGTGGTGGTGGACGCCAGGTGTGTGGTGGAGGAGGCCAGGTGTATGGTGGTGGAGGTCAGGTGTGTGGTGGTGGAGGCCAGGTGTGTGGTGGTGGAGGCCAGGTGTGTGGTGGACGAGGCCAGGTGTATGGTGGTGGAGGTCAGGTGTGTGGTGGTGGACGCCAGGTGTGTGGTGGAGGAGGCCAGGTGTATGGTGGAGGAGGCCAGGTGTATGATGGTGGAGGTCAGGTGTGTGGTGGTGGAGGCCAGGTGTATGGTGGTGGAGGCAGGTGTGTGGGTGGAGGAGTGCATGGTGTATGGTGGTGAACGCCAGGTGTGTGATGGAGGAGGTCAGGTGTGTGGTGGTGCCAACCAGTGCCTCATTCCCTTGACTTTTCGCAGACATAGTGCCATTATCTTGTATGCAGCAAGAACATTCTTATCTTTGTCATTGCAAGATCTTGTTGCAAGAACAGTAAGTGACGTGAGTAACTCTTGTGTTTGTGTTCCTGCAGTCAGTAAGTGTTGCAAATTCCAGTTCTGTATCTTGTCATTTTTTTATTCATTTTATAAATATTTCTTTGAACAAATTCACTCTTAGTGTAATTTTAACTTCTTTTCAAAGTAAAGTGTTCTCATTGCTCTGAGTAAATTATTTTGCCTAATTTGCAACTAAGAGTTAATGTTCAAACCAGTCTTTCTTAATATTTTTATTATTCAATTTAAACTACGTTTTCCCAGTGTACCTTTTATTCTGCAGTATATTTTGTTGTGCAATTTGTTCTACAGCGATTTCTTTTCTTTTAATTTATATTTTTATATATTATTATAATGTTCAATTGTTGTGCACTTTGACATTGTATAAAATCACCCCAGAGCCGTACGCCTGTCGCCTCTAGTTTGCATTAGCTGTATGTCAGGACGCCATACGTTAGCGTCGCCGAGCTCTCGGTAGTATCAGTTACCAGTAGTGTCAGTAGTATGTGACTCATGCCTACTGTTATATTCACCATACTGATTACTTGATGCCACTCGACTTTATTCATTCATTCTGCTGACCATAGCATGATGTTTTGAATGTCTGCAATTGTCCCTCCGGGCCACTGTGTATTTCATTCACAGCATGGTACAATCACGGGTCAGGCTGTGGTTTACCTTTATTACTCATATTATAAGTGGCCAGCGTCCAAGTGTAATTTTAGCCAATTCTGATTGAACCCAATCATGGTGGAGGCCAGGTATGTGGTGGTGGAGGTTAGGTGTGTGTGAGCCAGGTGTTGGGGTGGAGTGCCAGGTGTGGTGTGGTGGTGGAGGCCAGGTGTGTGTAGGGTTGTGTGAGGCCAGGCTGTGTGTGTGGTTGTGGAGCCAGGTGTGTGTGATGGGTGCAGGTGCAGATGGTTGTGTGTGGTGAAGCCAGGTGTGTGGTGTGAAGGTAGGTGTGTGGTGTGGAGCCAGGTGTATGTGGTGAGTGGGTGTATGTGGAGGTCGGTGCGATGGTGGTGAGTCAGGTGTAGTGATGGTGGAGCAAGTGTAGTGTGTGGAGTGGTGATGTAGGGTGAGTCGGTGTGTGGAGGCCAGTGTGTGTGGGTGGAGGTCGGGTGTAGTGGTGTGGAGGTCGGGTGTATGGTGGTGAGGTGGTGTGGTGATATGCGAGGTCGTGGTGTGTGAGATGGCCAGGTGTGTAGTGGGGTGGAGGTAGGGTTATGTGTGGTGGAGGTCGGGTGTGTGGCTGGTGGAGGTGGTGTGTGGTGGTGGAGCGTCGGGTGTAGTGCAGGTGTGTGGTGGAGTCGAAGTGTAGTGGTAGTGGAGGTCGGTGGTGTAGTGGTGGAGGTCGGTGTGTGGTGGTGGAGGCCAGGTGTGTGATGGTGGAGGCAGGTGTAGTGGTGGTGGAGGTCGGGTGTGTGGTGGTAGGAGTCGGGTGTAGTGATGTGGAGGTCGGGTGTGTGATGGTGGAGGTGGGTGTAGTGGGGGTGGAGGTCGGGTGTGTAGTGGTGGAGGTCGGGTGTGTGGTGGTGGAGTTCGGGTGTAGTGGTGGTGGAGGCAGGTGTGTGGTGGTGGAGGTCGGGTGTGTGGTGGTGGAGGTTGGGTGTGTGTAGTGGTGGAGGTCGGGTGTAGTAGTGGTGGAGGTCGGGTGTAGTGTGGTGGAGGTCGGGTGTAGTGTGGTGGAGGTCGGGTGTAGTGTGGTGGAGGTCGGGTGTAGTGTGGTGGAGGTCGGTGTGTATGTGGTGAGAGGTCGGTGTAGTAGTGGTGGAGGTTCGGGTGTAGTGGTGGGTGGGAGTGTCGGGTGTGTAGTGGTGGAGGTCGGGTGTAGTGGTGGTGGAGGTTCGTGGTGTAGTGGTGGTGGAGGCCGGGTGTAGTGGTGGTGGAGGTCGGGTGTAGTGTGGTGGAGGTCGGGTGTAGTGTGGTGGAGGTCGGGTGTAGTGGTGGTGGAGGTCGGTGTGTAGTGGTGGTGGAGGTTGGGTGTAGTGTGGTGGAGGTCGGGTGTAGTGGTGGTGGAGGTCGGGTGTAGTAGTGGTGGAGGTCGGGTGTAGTAGTGGTGGAGGTCGGGTGTAGTAGTGGTGAGGTCGGGTGTAGTAGTGGTGGAGGTCGGGTGTAGTAGTGGTGGAGGTCGGGTGTAGTGCTGGTGGAGGTCGGGTGTAGTGGTGGTGGAGGTCGGGTGTAGTGTGGTGGAGGTCGGGTGTAGTGGTGGTGGAGGTCGGTGTAGTGGTGGTGGTGGTCGGGTGTAGTGGTGGTGGAGGTCGGGTGTAGTGGTGGTGGAGGTCGGGTGTAGTGGTGGTGGAGGTCGGGTGTAGTGTGGTGGAGGTCGGGTGGTGAGTGTGGTGGAGGTCGGGTGTGTAGCTGGTGGAGGTCGGGTGTAGTAGTGGTGGAGGTCGGGTGTAGTAGTGGTGGAGGTCGGGTGTAGTGTGGTGGAGGTCGGTGTAGTGGTGGTGGAGGTCGGGTGTAGTGGTGGGGAGGTCGGGTGTAGTAGTGGTGGAGGTCGGGTGTAGTGTGGTGGAGGTCGGGTGTAGTGCTGGTGGAGGTCGGGTGTAGTAGTGGTGGAGGTCGGGTGTGTAGTGGTGGAGGTCGGGTGTAGTATGGTGGAGGTCGGGTGTAGTAGGTGGTGGAGGTCGGGTGTAGTGGTGGTGGAGGTCGGGTGTAGTGTGGTGGAGGTCGGGTGTAGTGGTGGTGGAGGTCGGGTGTAGTGGTGTGTAATGGTAAACAAAAAAAATATCAAAACAAAAAATAAAATTGAGAAAGGTAAGATGGAAACAGTTAGAGGCGGCAGCTGGGATTACGACACAGCCAACAGTATTGTGTTTTCCCACAAACTTTTCACAGGCGGGTTTTCTTGGATGGGTTTTGGTATGCATACCCTACCCTCTTGTATTATTTGTTGGGAGAGAAGTGTGAGAGAGAGAGAGTGAGAGTGAGGGAGTATTCTTGATGGAGAGAGTGTATTCTAAGTGGAGATCGTGGTTGTAGTGTGTATCACCCTGGTACAGTTCATCATCATTGAAGGTATGACAGCAGCCATGCTTCACACACACACATATGTTACTATGTAAGATAGTTGTAGTCATCTAAAACCTGTGTAATTGTACTTATGCGTAATTATACCTATATAAACTTTACTTGTTACTAACCCCATGCCTCGGGCAGTACAGCCATTCCGCCACTGTTGTCACCAGGATGAGACATCATGGCTGCCAGTATACTCTGTTATTGTCACTCAAAATTCAAACCATCTGGACCTATAGGCATGCCCTTTGCTATCAATCATAAGTCTGGTCGTGATGAGACAAGAGCTGCTCCCACAATAATTAAGTCTACAGCTCTAGTCAAACTTAATTGAGTAAACTATAAACTGGCTAGGTAAACTTGCTATCAGCTTACAGCTAACACTTACAGTTAATGCTTAAAGGCGGAGGCTTGGCATCACCGCCAGGCACTGAATGAAAAGGCCTGTCATAAGACTGCGGGTTGACCCACCGATGTCTGGACGCTCAAGATTACCCCCTGTCTTCACTGGTAGCGGTAACACAGACTTCTGACTTTGTTTAGAACGAAAAAAAAAGCATTTGTTTTTCCACTAAGCATCATGGCTGGGCTCGGCCTTCTGCTGCTGCTGCTGCTGCTGCTGCTGCTGCTGCTGCTGTGTGTATACATTATCTACGCAAGAGTGTAGCAACATACATAGTGATGACACTGCCTCCAGGTACCCCCGCTGTCTGGCACCCAACGCCTTCCCTCACTTGCCCCTCGCACCTCATGCAAATTTTCTGCTACGCCTTTCTAGTGCTTGTTGCAACCCCGTTTTTCCTGGACTTGTTGCAACTCCGTCTTTCCTGGACTTGTTGCAACTCTGTCTTTCCTGGA
Organism: Cherax quadricarinatus; assembly: GCF_026875155.1. Lineage (NCBI taxonomy): Eukaryota > Metazoa > Arthropoda > Malacostraca > Decapoda > Parastacidae > Cherax > Cherax quadricarinatus. The sequence continues at coordinate 2,335,840 of NC_069419.1, read as the reverse complement.
CTTGTTGCAACCCCGTCTTTCCTGGACTTGTTGCAAAACACCCTTTTATCATCAGTGTTGCGATGTGTATGTGGGTCTGCCAGATGCAGAGAACAGCAGTCTTAACTGTTCAAAGAAGACTGGTAAAAGAGTAATCAACGAAGTTGAAATAAAAGTTACTTAAAGCAGCATCAGCAGCAGCAACAGCTTGCACCAGACAAGCACCAGACAAGCCTGACCCTGGGCCCGGGATGCGGGAGTGGGAAAACTCGCGAAACTCATTAAAAGTATATCAAAGGCATATATATCTGGATGGATGACAGGTCTAGTCACTTAGTAGTGTGGTCAGATCATGTAGATCTGATTGGTTCTCGTTGACGTAGGGTAGTAGAGCTACTGTAATATACCTAGAGTGGCTTGGAAGCAGGCAGCACCATCCTTTAATCAGCTTATCTCGTATTCCCCCACTCATTAAGTCCTTAAGTAGTTTATTTTGTGACCAGTCGGGTTGTGGTGGAATTTTTCAAAAGTTCCTGACCCCCTACTGGGGAAAAGAACCGTTTCCTTCCCGCTACCCTACTGGAGGTCAGGAGATGGTGAAAAAATCTATCACACGGGCTATTGTCAGATTACCGTCATGAAAACATTGCAAGTACTCCAGCGTGCTGTGTGCTTCCCGAGTGCTGACTTGGCATTATGTTCCCTCATCCATGACTAAGAAGTGTAGGATAACTTTATTATTGTCTTAATTAATAAATAAAGTTAAGAAAATGAGTGTATAACTTCACCCTTCCCCATGTTGTATGCAATTGTGGATTACACTGTAGTTTTCAACTCACATATTGAAGGTAGTTCTACACTACAACTGATAAATCTGTATTGTAGCCAGGAATAATTAGTGTCATCTTAGCGAATTGCAAAGATTTTGCAACTTAAGGTAATAATCTTAGGTACAAGTGTGTCACAGGTTTGTTAGTAGGAAGATATGTAGGGATACGGTCTATTTTAGCTGTTTCCTGAGGAATAAATTTATGATAGTGTATTTTAAATTTATTAGTGTTTATTGCAGAGGGGATAATGTTAATGAGGTGTAGAGACTGCCAGTGTTATTGGTTAAAGCTTTCAGTAATATTAAGGTATTTACTGCTGCTTTGTGAGGAATCAATAGTTTACTTGTGTATTGAAAGACAACTAATGAGTGTTCTCTGGTTTCCGCAGGTGAGTTGAAGACGCAGATGTGAGTGTCAGCAGGACTGTGACTTGTGGAGGTTGGTAACTGATTAGGTTTGTCTAAAGTGCAGCAGAAGCCTCTTCCTCCTCTCCCTTTCTAATCACATTACCAACTTTCTAATTTCACCTTCAATTTCTTTTGTGGAATAGGTCTAATGGAAGTTTTATGTATATTGTATCATAATGTATGTCGTATATTATTTCAAATATGAGAGGAAATCCGACACCTAAACCTTTGATGGGTTTCGAGAGTTTTCCTGCTCCCAGTTGTGGATGCTTAGTGTGTGTTGCACGAGGTAAGGGAAGCTACCTGATACTTAAACTGATTTAATGACACATTGAGGTTAGTGATCGCTCCTTTTTTTTTTAAGAATATTTAACCAGTGTTACCTCGGTAATTAATGGAAAATATTTTCAAAGGTTACTCTAAGCTGCTACTTGCAGCCTTTTAAATGACTTAAGCAAATATTTTATCGAGGGCCTGGGGGAATTATTCGACTTCATTTTTTTCTCTTTGCGTATGAACTTCGTCCATCTCAAGCAATATATTTATTGTTTCACAAAGTAAATTGTGTTTCAGGTTGTTGCAAACCTATTACTGAACCATATTGAAGACTGGTTTAAAATAGTCTCCCATAGGATCTTCTTTGTCATCTGTGAACCGGACGATACTGTTAGTAGTTTCTCTCTCTCTCTCTCTCTCTCTCTCCTCTCTCTCTCTCTCTCCTCTCTCTCCTCTCTCTCTCTCTCTCTCTCTCTCTCTCTCTCTCTCTCTCTCTCTCTCTCTCTCTCTCTCTCTCTCTCTTTCTTTAACTCCAGTCATTGTTTGATAAACAGGGAAAAAGCCTCGCAAATCCAGACCTCCCAGTCACCCAAACCTCCCAGTCACCCAAACCTCCCGTCACCAAACCTCCCAGTCACCCAAACCTCCCAGTCACCCAAACCTCCCAGTCACCCAAACCTCCCAGTCACCCAAACTCCCGTCACCCAAACCTCCCAGTCACCCAAACCTCCCAGTCACCCAAACCTCCAGTCACCCAAACCTTCCAGTCACCCAAACCTCCAGTCACCCAAACCTTCCAGTCACCCAAACCTTCCAGTCATTCCAAACCTCCCAGTCACCCAAACCTCCCCAGTCACCCAAACCTCCCAGTCACCCAAACCTTCCAGTCACCCAAACCTTCCAGTCACCCAAACCTTCCAGTCCCAACCCACCCAAACCTCCAGTCACCCAAACCTCCCAGTCACCAAACCTCCCAGTCACCCAAACCTCCCAGTCACCCAAACCTCCCATCACCCCCAAACCTCCCAGTCACCCAAACCTCCCAGTCACCCAAACCTCCCAGTCATCCAAACCTCCCAGTCACCCAAACCTCCCCAGTCACCCAAACCTCCCAGTCACCCAAACCTCCCAGTCACCCAAACCTCCCAGTCACCCAAACCTTCCCAGTCACCCAAACCTCCCACTTCATCCCAAACCTCCAGTCACCAAACCTTCCAGTCACCCAAACCTCCAGTCACCCAAACCTCCCAGTCACCCAAACCTCCCAGTCACCCAAACCTCCCAGTCACCCAAACCTCCCAGTCACCCAAACCTCCCAGTCACCCAAACCTCCCAGTCACCCAAACCTTCCAGTCACCCAAACCTTCCAGTCACCCAAACCTTCCAGTCACCCAAACCTTCCAGTCACCCAAACCTTCCAGTCACCCAAACCTTCCAGTCACCCAAACCTCCCAGTCACCCAAACCTCCCAGTCACCCAAACCTCCCAGTCACCCAAACGTCCCAGTCACCCAAACGTCCCAGTCACCCAAACGTCCCAGTCACCCAAACCTCCCGGTCACCCAAACCTCCCAGTCACCCAAACGTCCCAGTCACCCAAACGTCCCAGTCACCCAAACCTCCCAGTCACCCAAACCTCCCAGTCATCCAAACCGCCTCAGCCACCCAAAACCTTCCTGGCTTGCCACGGTAGACACCGCAATTTCACACACGGGCAGATTTTATCGCTGGCACCGTGACGTTCCTTCCCTTATTTCTAAATCTTGGCTCAAGACACGGTGTCATGGTTCTGTCTGAAGAAACGGCGTCGTGGTCCTGTCTCAAGACACGGTGTCATGGTTCTGTCTCAAGACACGGTGTCATGGTTCTGTCTCAAGACACGGTATCGTGGCCCTCTCTCAAAACACGGTGTCGTGGTCCTGTCTCAAGACACGGTGTCGTGGTCCTGTCCCAAGACGGTGTCGTGGTCGTGTACCCAGCCATTGTTTTTAAGTATATCGCAAGACGAGAGAAAAAGGAGAGAATCTCTTCGGCTTTCAGATTCCTCTTTTTTTTAACCGCCTCTGAAAGAGGGACTGATACCCCTTCCTTAGCTTGTTATTCCCTCCTGAGTATTGTAGCCATTGTCAGGGAGCAGTGAGAGGATCTCTCTCTCTCTCTCTCTCTCTCTCTCTCTCTCTCTTCTCTCTCTCTCTCTCTCTCTCTCTCTCTCTCTCGTTCTCTCAAGAACCATTGACTGAGGTTGATAAGAGCGTATGATTGAATGGGTTGATTTAACACGATAGAGAAATTCTCAAGACAGAGAGAGCCTATTCAACTCTGTTGTCGGTGCACAGAGGGTGGATGATTGATGACAGCAACTGTGATAACCCAAATAGCGTCTACCCCTTACCCATGTATCTCCCCTCCTGATTCACCCATGAGTCTCACCGGACTCTCCTATGCATCCCCCACTCACCCAAACCTCCCCCGACTCATCCATGCCTCCCCCGATTCACCCATGCCTTCCCCAACTCTCTCACCCGTGCTTGGCACGCTTAAACCTTCTCTAATTTGCATGTTCAGTCTTGCCAGTAAGCCTGAAATTCCGATAATATGGCAGTCGGCAAATGTGATTCTTAGCTGAGCTCAAATCTTCGTTTTGGGGACGAGGAGATGGCGGGGAAAGGAGGAAAGGGGAAAAAAGGTGGGAAAGGGGATGGTATGAGAGCGAGGGAGGGTAAGTGAGGGTGCAGGGGGACAGAAACAAGAAGGGACGTGTAGGGGTTCGTTCCAAATCTGCACAGTGACATCACTTCCTACCAAAACAGCAAGAGGCTCGTTAGACGGTGCAAAATACTCCCAGTAAAACGTAAGTGGTATAGTGAGTACTGAGTATACTAACAGAGACACCGGACTTGTAACGAGGGAAGGGGCCGAGCCTGTGACGAGGGGAGGAACTTATAACGAGATGGGATCTATAACGAGGGAAGGGGCGGGGCCTATAGCGAAGGGAGGGAAGGGACTTACAACGATGGGAGGGGAGGGGAGAGATCTATAACAATGGAAGGAACAGGGCCCATAACGAAGGGAGGGAAAAGACCTACAACGAGGGGAGGGGAGAGACCTATAACGAAAAGAGGGGAGGTACCTATAACGAGGGGAGGGGAGGGACCAGTGACGAGGGGAGAGGCAAGGGGAATACCTGACTATGATGAGTCTCGGCGTTGATGTAATTTATTCTTACATTGATGAGATTTATTCTGATCCTCTGGCGAGGCCGAGGCGCACACTAACTCACTACTGCCTCAGATTACTTCAAAGTTTACCCTGAAACATAGAACCTCTCTGTGTCTTGCTTCTTGTTCCTTCCTCTGTCTGTGTCTTGCTTCTTGTTGCTTTCTTTCTTTGCATTCCTAGCCGTAGCTCTTTTTCCCACTGAAGTTACTAATTTTGGCCTTCAGGGCTCCATCATACACCTAAAACTGTGTTGTGTTTGCCTCTACCAATTCTTCGTCTCGATGAAATGAGTCCTTTTGATAGTTTTTTTCTGAATCTGTTCTTAGGTTAGCTACTGAAGCATATTCCCTGAAGTTTTATAACTGATAAGTGATTCTTTCTGTTGTGATGGGGACTGACACGTGATTCTGTTGTGATGGTGACTGACAAGTGATTCTATTGTGATGTTTACTTGCAGATGTTTCTCCTAACACGTTGTCAGCAGTGCCACACCTCATAGGTTAGTTTCAGTGTCTCGTCTTATCACTCCCTCTCCTCATGACTTTACTTTCTATGATTGAATTATACTAGCTACTCTCTGACTACTCTCGCAGCATATCCAAATTATCTTGGAGTTGTTATGTTTCTCATTAATTTCACATTGTCTGCAATGAATGATACGTAGTCTTCAGTTTCCCTTTGCAAGTTACAGACATAAAATCAAGAACAGAATGTGTCCAAGCACTGATCCTTGAGGGACTCCGGTGCCCACTTCGACACCTTTGTCTTCTGTACATTAAGTATTTCTGCCTTACTTAATTTCCCTGCTACTCCAGCTTATTCGTCCAATTTGTATAGCAACTTTGTATGTGGTGCTGTCAAATGCTCTCTTGCAGTGAAGGAGTGTACAGTCTACCCAATCCTTTCTCTCGTTTATTTCTGATGCTGTCTTGAAACGAAGAGATTAGCGTGGTAAGATTTATCATCTCTGAACACATCCTGGTTGTCTCTCGTGTATTCATTCCTTCAAAGTGCTCAAATATTTTTTTATATTGTCTATTCACTATCTATGCTTGTTGATTGGTATGGTTTGGTATGCTTGTTGATGGTGTGTGTGTGTGTGTGCGTGAGCGATTCCATTTTGTTTTAAACCTATTATTTTTTCCTCTGTCCTATTAAGCATGCAAATTTTCTTTAATAAATATTCTCGAGGTCTACTTTCTTTCATATTAACGACTTTGTGTACAAAAGTACATAGGAACACCTTTTTTTCATTTGGGCACTTAAAGTTTGTATTTTATCAAAGAACATTGAAAACTATTGACCATTTGCCGTAAAAGCTTGAGGTAACAAGCCCAGCATTATCAAATCTTGGATACGTGTTGAGCCGGAGTCAAGGCTAAGGTAGAGGTGAAGGTGGCTACACTTTTGTCAAGGTGTGGGGCGTGCTCCTTGAATGCTGCCAGGGGAAAAGGGTTTGATATTTTAGCACAGGTTGAAGGGATGGTGTTTGAATGTTGCTGCGAGGAGGAGCAGGTTCGAGGTTCTGGTGTCTTGGCAGAGGGACAAGTATAGTGTGACAATTATACACAGTAAGAAATGAGGAAAATGCGAAAACGGTGTACCATGACGATGTGAAAGTTACGTGGGAGAATGGAAGAAGCAGCACCAGTAGCACCACCACCAGCCAACCAGGCGGCGACGGCAGCAGCAGCAGCAGCAGCAGCAGCAGCACTACCACCACTACCAGTAACACCACCACCACCAGAAACACCTGCAGCAGCAGCAAACACCACCACCACCACCACCAATAACATTTGTAGCACCACCACCACCAATAACATTTGTAGCACCACCACCACCAATAACATTTGTAGCACCACCACCACCAATAACATTTGTAGCACCACCACGACCAGTAATATTTGCAGCAGCACCACCACCACAAACAAGCAGCACCACCACCAGCAAGGAGCACCACCGCCAGCAAGCATCAGCACTACCAGCAAACAGCAGCACAACCAGCAAGCAGCAGCAGCACCACCACCACCAGCAAGCATCACCGCCACCAACAAACAGCACCACCACCAGCAAGCAGCAGCTCCACCAGCAAGAAGCACCGCCACCAGCAAGCAGCACCGCCACCAGCAAACTGCAGCACCACCAGCAAACTGCAGCACCGCCAGCAAGCAGCAGCACCACCAGCAAGCACCACCGCCACCAGCAAGCAGCAGCACCACCAGCAAACAGCAGCACCAACAGCAAGCACCCACAACACACCCCAGAAGCACGCACCACCACCAGCAAACAGCAGCACCGCCAGCAAGCAGCAGCACCAGCAAGCAGCAGCACCACCAGCAAGCAGCACCACCACCAGCAAACAGCAGCACCGCCAGCAACCAATACCACCACCAGCAAACAGCAGCACGGTCAGCAAGGAGCACCACCACCACCACCAGCAAATAGCACCGACAGCAAGCAGCACCGCCACCAGCAAACAGAAGCACCGCCAGCAAGCAGCACCACCGCCAGCAAACAGCAGCACCGCCAGCAAGCAGCACCACCGCCAGCAAACAGCAGCACCGCCAGCAAGCAGCAGCACCGCCAGCAAACAGCAGCACCGCCAGCAAGCAGCACCACCGCCAGCAAGCAGCAGCACCGCCAGCAAGCAGCAGCACCGCCAGCAAGCAGCAGCACCGCCAGCAAGCAGCACCACCGCCAGCAAACAGCAGCACCGCCAGCAAACAGCAGCACTGCCAGCAAACAGCAGCACCGCCAGCAAGCAGCAGCACCGCCAGCAAACAGCAGCACCGCCAGCAAGCAGCACCACCCCCAAAGCAAGCAGCACCACCGCCAGCAAACAGCAGCACGCCAACAAAGCAGCAGCACCGCCGCCAACAAACAGCAGCACTGCCAGCAAACAGCAGCACCGCCAGCAAGCTGCCGCACCGCCAGCAAGCAACACCACCACCAGCAAACAGCAGTGCCGCCAGCAAGGAGCACCACACCACCACCACCAGCAAGCAAGCACCGCCACACAGCCAAACAGCAGCCACCGCCAGCAAGCAGCACCACCGCCAGCAAACAGCACCACCGCCAGAGCAAGCAGCAACAAACCAGCCGCCAGAAACAGCAGCACCGCTAGCAAGCAGCAGCACCGCCAGCAAATAGCAGCACCGCCAGCAAACAGTAGCACCGCCAGCAAGCAGCAGCACCGCCAGCAAACAGCAGCACCGCCAGTAAGCAGCACCACCGCCAGCAAACAGCAGCACCCCCAACAAACAGCAGCACTGCCAGCAAACAGCAGCATCGCCAGCAAGCAGCACCACCGTCAGCAAACAGCAGCACCGTCAACAAGCAACACCACCGCCAGCAAGCAGCAGCACCGCCAGCAAACAGCAGCAACAAACAGCAGCACCGCCAGCAAACAGCAGCACTGCCAGCAAACAGCAGCACCGCCAACAAACAGCAGCACCGCCAGCAAACAGCAGCACTGCCAGCAAACAGCAGCACCGCCAGCAAGCAACCGCACCGCCAGCAAGCAACACCACCAGCAAACAGCAGCGCCGCCAGCAAGGAGCACCACCACCACCACCAGCAAATAGCACCGCCAGCAAGCAGCACCGCCACCAGCAAACAGCAGCACCGCCAGCAAGCAGCACCACCGCCAGCAAGCAGCAGCACCGCCAGCAAGCAGCAGCACCGCCAACAAACAGCAGCACCGCCAGCAAACAGCAGCACTGCCAGCAAACAGCAGCACCGCCAAGCAAGCAAGCAGCAGCACCGCCAGCAAGCAGCAGCACCGCCAGCAAGCAGCAGCACCGCCAGCAAGCAGCAGCACTGCCAGCAAGCAGCAGCACCGCCAGTAAGCAGCAGCACTGCCAGCAAACAGCAGCACCGCCAGCAAGCAGCAGCACCGCCAGCAAGCAGCAGCACCGCCAGCAAGCAGCAGCACCGCCAGCAAGCAGCACCACCGCCAGCAAGCAGCAGCACCGCCAGCAAGCAGCAGCACCGCCAGCAAGCAGCAGCACCGCCAGCAAGCAAGCCAGAAAACCGCCAGCAAGCAGCAGCACCGCCAGCAAGCAGCAGCACCGCCAGCAAACAGCAGCACCGCCAGCAAGCAGCAGCACCGCCAGCAAGCAGCAGCACCGCCAGCAAGCAGCAGCACCGCCAGCAAGCAGCACCACCGCCAGCAAGCAGCAGCACCGCCAGCAAGCAGCACCACCGCCAGCAAGCAGCAGCACCGCCAGCAAGCAGCAGCACCGCCAGCAAGCAGCAGCCACCGCCAGCAAGCAGCAGCACCGCCAGCAAGCAAGCACCACCACCGCCAGCAAGCAGCAGCACCGCCAGCAAGCAGCAGCACCGCCAGCAAGCAGCACTCGCGGCAGCAACATCAGGCAAAGGAATTATTTCCTCATATGACCATAGTGGATGCAATCAGCTGTATTGGCCGGCGCTGCCAGCTGGCTGCAGGGACGACGGCGGCGGCGGCGATGGCAGTGGCGGTGGCAATGGCGTAGGTGGCGGCGGCTTCGGCGGCGAGGGAAGCGGCGGCGACGGCACCACCTGGGATCTGGTACAATGATCCAGTTTCCCCTTGAAGACTTGTATATCTCTTCCAGTAATACCTCTCATATCTGCTGATAGCAGGTTGTATGGTGAGTGCTGAGGGAGTGGTGTGAACGTGGGCATGAGTGCTGAGGGAGTAGTGTGAACGTGGGCATGAGTGCTGACGGAGTGGTGTGAACGTGGGCATGAGTGCTGAGGGGAGTAGGTAGTGTGAACGTGGGGATGAGTGCTGACGGAGTGGTGTGAACGTGGGCAATGAGTGCTGAGGGAGTGGTGTAGAGCGTGGGCATGAGTGCTGAGGGAGTGGTGTGAACGTGGGCATGATGCTGAGGGAGTGGTGTAAACGTGGGCATGAGTGCTGAGGGAGTGGTGTGAACGTGGGCATGAGTGCTGAGGGAGTAGTGTGAACGTGGGCATGAGTGCTGACGGAGTGGTGTGAACGTGGGCATGAGTGCTGAGGGAGTGGTGTGAACGTGGGCATGAGTGCTGAGGGAGTGGTGTGAACGTGGGCATGAGTGCTGAGGGAGTGGTGTGCGCATGGGCATGAGTGCTGAGGGAGTGGTGTGAACGTGGGCATGAGTGCTGAGGGAGTGGTGTGAACGTGGGCATGAGTGCTGAGGGAGTGGTGTGAACGTGGGCATGATGCTGAGGGAGTGGTGTAAACGTGGGTATGAGTGCTGAGGGAGTGGTGTGAACGTGGGCATGAGTGCTGAGGGAGTGGTGTGAACGTGGGCATGAGTGCTGAGGGAGTGTGTGTGAACGTGGGCATGAGTGCTGAGGGAGTGTGTGAACGTGGGCATGAGTGCTGAGGGAGTGGTGTGAACGTGGGCATGAGTGCTGAGGGAGTGGTGTGAACGTGGGCATGAGTGCTGAGGGAGTGGTGTGAACGTGGGCATGAGTGCTGAGGGAGTGGTGATGCGCATGGGCATGAGTGCTGAGGGAGTGGTGTGACGTGGGCATGAGTGCTGAGGGAGTGGTGTGAACGTGGGCATGAGTGCTGAGGAGTGGTGTGAACGTGGGCATGAGTGCTGAGGGAGTTGTGTGAACGTGGGCATGAGTGCTGAGGGAGTGGTGTGCGCATGGGCATGAGTGCTGAGGGAGTGGTGTGAACGTGGGCATGAGTGCTGAGGGAGTTGTGTGAACGTGGGCATGAGTGCTGAGGGAGTGGTGTGAACGTGGGCATGAGTGCTGAGGGAGTGGTGTGAACGTGGGCATGAGTGCTGAGGGAGTAATGTGAGCATGGGCATGAGTGCTGAGGGAGTGGTGTGAACGTGGGCATGAGTGCTGAGGGAGTTATGTGAAGTGGGCATGAGTGCTGAGGGAGTGGTGTGCGCGTGGGCATGAGTGCTGAGGGAGTGGTGTGACGTGGGCATGAGTGCTGAGGGAGTGGTGTGAACGTGGCGATGAGTGCTGAAGGAGTGGTGTGAACGTGGGCATGATGCTGAGGGAGTTGTGAACGTGGGCATGAGTGCTGAGGGAGTGGTGTGACGTGGGCATGAGTGCTGAGGGAGTGGTTTTGAACTTTGGCAAGAGTGCGAGGGAGTGTGTGTGATTGGGCATGAGTGCTGAGGAGTGGTGTGAACGTGGCATTTAGTTTCTGAGGGAGTGGTGTGCCGCATGGGCATGAGTCCTGAAGGAGTAATGTGAGTTGGGTATGAGTGCTGAGGGGTAATGTGAGTTTGGGCATGAGTGGGTGAGGGAGTGGTGTGAGCGTGGGCAGAGTGCTGAGGGAAATAATGTGAGTTTGGGATGAGTTCTGAGGGCAGGGTGTAGCGTGGGCATGAGTGCTGATGGAGGTGGATGTGAGCGTGGCTTGAGTGCTGAGGGATTGTGTTTGTGAGCGTGGGATGAGTGCTGAGGGTTGGCGTCGCGAAATGTGGCTGGAGAGGCGTGTGGGTGTATAATGAGGGAGTTGTGATGGTGTGGTGAGGGAGTGGTGTGGGCGTGGGCAGACGGACCTGTGGCCGTGGGCATATGAGTACTTCACACAGGGGAGCTGATCTTGTTTGACCGGTTACATGCCCAACATGCAGAGGAATTCTGCTTGGTTCTTGCCGTGTGTGGTCATGCACAACACCTTTGCTGTCCTACGACCCGGTCAACACTAATGCATACACCTTGTAAAATATACACTCTTGGTAGGGTATGCAGCTGCGCCGGGGGTATGACGGTGGGCGTGACCTCCCTGGGCTGGATGAGGGCTGGGACAACGAAGAAACCCGTGGCAATGTTACTCACCTGGGGAGTATCAGAAAGATAGCCGGGGATAGCTTCTGCAGGTTATCTAGCGAGGATCGTAGCCAGCTGGCCGCCACTGCTGAGGTTTCCTCAGAGATGTGAGGTGTGTTTGGGAGAGTAGATTTGTATTGTCCATCTTGAATATGTGTTGTATTTGGTGTTGGTGGAATGTCAACAAAACGGAAGTGGAGGTGTGATTGTGTGTGTGTGTACTCGCCTAATTGTGCTTGCAGGGGTCAAATCATAGCTCCTGACCCCGCCTCTTCACTGGTCGCTACTAGGTCCACTCTCTTCCTTCTCCGTGAGCCTTATCATACCTCTTCTTAAAGCTATGTATGGATCCTGCCTCCTTTACATCACTCTCCAGATTGTTCCACTTCCTGACAACTTTAATGCTGAAGAAATACTTCCTAACATCCCTGTGGCTTGTCTGAATTTTTATCTTCCAGTTGCGACCCCTTGTTGTGTGTCACATCTCTGAAACATTCTGTCACTATCCACCCTGTCAACTCCTCTCAGTATTTTATATGTTGTTATCCTGTTTCCCCTATCCCTCCTGTCTTCCAGAGTTTTCAGGTTGAATTCTCCTCATAGGACAAACCCCTTAGTTCCGGGACTAGTGTTGTTGCAAACCTTTGCACTGTCTCATTAGAGACAGTGTGTTTGACCAGGTGTGGGTTCCATACTGGTGCTGCATACTCCAATATGGGCCTGACATACACGGTGTACAGTGTCGTGAATGACTCCTTACTTAGATGTCGAAATGCTATTCTCAGGTTTGCCAGGCGCCCTATGCTGCAGCAGTTATTTGGTCGCTGTGCGCCTCATGAGAAGCGCTTGGTATATGCTTAGCCCAAGATCCTTTTCCTTGAGTGAGTTTTGCAGCCTTTGACCTCTTAGGCTGTACTCCGTCAGCAGACTCCTTTGTCCTTCCCCAATCTTCTTAACTTTGCAAACAGGGACACCTTTGATTTTATCCCTTCCGTCATATCATTCACATATACAAGAAACATCACCGGCCTAGGACTGATCCTTATGAACCCACTCGATACTCGTGTTCTCTCTAGGCTGGAATACTCCTGTACATTAATATCCCCATTCAAGGCAGGTGAAATTGCAGATTTGGAGAATAAATTCTATCAAATACTTTAATTAACTACTGGGAATACCTGAAAGCACTTGACTTGTACTCACTGGAACGCATGCGAGAGATGCATCATAATCTTCACCTGGAAGATCCTGGAGGGACTGTTCCCTAATCTGCACACAGAAATCACTCCCTACGAAAGCAAAAAACATGGTAGACGATGCAACATACCCCCAGTGAAAAGTAGGGGCGCCATTGGTACACTAAGAGAAAACACAATAAGTGTCCGGGGCCCAAGACTGTTCAACAGCCTCCCACCAGCCATAAGGGGAATTGCCAATATTCCCCTGGTTGTCTTCAAGAGGGAGCTGGACAGATACCTAAATTCAGTGCCGGATCAGCCGGGCTGTGGTTCGTACGTTGGACTACGTGCGGCCAGCAGTAACAGCCTCGTTGATGAGGCCCAGATCCACCAGGAGGCCTGGTCATGGACCGGGCAGCGGGGACGTTGATCCCCGGAATGCCCTCCAGGTAGACACACGCACCTTCTCTGACACCTCGTCTCGGACACACACGTTGTTTCCTTCTTGCCAGGTATTTCCTGAATCATTGCAGTCCTTTCCCTCCTATTCCTGCCTGCTCCACTATTTTTCAACCAGTCTCTTATGTGGAATTGTGTCGAAACCTTTTTAACGTCGAAGAAGATGCAGTCTACCTATCCCTTTCTCTGTCTCACTCTCCTGTCTTAGTTCTGTTACCTTGTGTGTGTGTGTGTGTGTGTGTGTGTGTGTGTGTGTGTGTGTGTGTGTGTGTGTGTGTGTGTGTGTGTGTGTGTGTGTGTGCGTGTGCGTGCGTGCGTGGAGGGGGAGCGTGAGGAACACATGTGAAGGTTAGGACGCTAGCAAGGTCAAGACTGAAGCATGACAACTGTTGGCTGGCCTCGAGGACAGGTAGTGTCCCCGTCTAACCTCTGGCTTCGAAAGACAGGAAGTGCCCCCGTCTGTTCTCCGGCGTCGGGAACAGGAAGTGCCCCCGTCTATCCTCCGGCATTGGGGACAGGAGTGTCCCGTCTATTCTCCTGCATCTAGGACAAAGGGTGGCTCCGTCTACCGTCCGGACCAGTGTTGTAACACTAATATTTCACAGTTACCCGTCCCAGCGTCGGAGCTGTATAAAGTCTTAACGAAGGCCGCCCACCACCTGCCCTCGCCTGACCACCATCTGCCCTCACTTGGCCACTACCTGCCCTCACCTGGCCACCATTTGCCCTCGCCTTTCACATTGTCTCCCTGCACTTCGTCATATCTACCCTGCATCATTCGTGCCTAACCACTTTCATTACATTACATTGTCTCTCCTTACTCTTCACCTCTAACCTAACACTGTGTTGTCACCCCTAACAGCGTGTTGTGTTTCACACCTAACAGCATGTTGTGTGTTTCTCACTAAACGACTGTTTGTGTTGCACATTACACTTAGACATGGTTGTTGCACTTTCTAACAGACTGTGTGTTGCACCATCTAATATAGACAGTGGTGTGTGTTGCACTTTCTAACAGACAGTGGTGTGTGTTTCACCACTAACAGACAGTGTTGTGTGTTGCACCATCTAATATAGACAGTGGTGTGTGTTGCACTATCTAACAGACAGTGGTGTGTGTTGCAGAGGAAAACAACTAACTTAAATCAGTACAGTATGGCAATGCTGAATATTACCTACTTCCTACTAGCCACCATCATGGCGCCTGGTAGCCAAGGCCTATATTTCCCAAATAGTTTATTGCGTCGGAGAGAAAGAGAGAGATGAGTGCAGTATATTGTGGTCATGTTGCATCATTATAAACTCTGAGGTAGCAAGTACGGCAGACATTCTAGTAACGCTTTACCAGACGGAGTTTGAGGATTTTTTTTTCTAGGATATTTCGCCTTTAGCCAAGCTTTCCTGGTGACAGCCTGACCCATCAAGCTGTTGATATCAGCTTTCGACTAGTAGTGTTGTATAAGCATTAAAATCATCTTGTTTCAGCTATATTTCTAATATTTGGCTTTACATTGTTTCCTCTTACCGTACCTAGCATGACCTTCACGTATTTCCCATATGTAGACTATGCTATATCTGTCTCGTTTACGGTTGTAGAAAGTCCGGGAGATTGCTTGGAGGCAATCCCAGCAGACCAGATGCTTTTATTGTGTGCAAGCACTGTGAGAAAGATGCGAAGCACTACATGTACTGAAAGATTAGGTAGTTGTCCTGGAAGAAGGGGAAGATAAAAGGGAAGAGAAGTAATTAGGAGACGGGCAGAAGAGAGGGCATTGAACTAGAGGGGAAGTAGAAGCAGATGATAGGAGGGAAGGAATGAGAAAGGGGCCAAGACTAAAGCAGGATATAATAGGACGGGAGTAATTATAGGAGAGGGGAAGGAGGGAGGATGAGCTGTTCGGACACAAGGGAAAACCCAAGGTGAAGGAGAAAGAATGATTCTCCTGATGCAGGCACCAGTGGGGCCAGACCTCCCGCTGACCTCTACTAACCCCCGCTGAACACGGCTGCCTCTCTCGAGGTCATCATCAGCTGGAAGGAGGTTGTAGTGGGTAGGCGAACGAGCACTAAGAGAGAGATGTAATGAAAATTTAGTAAAGTGTGCGTGTGCGCGTGTGCGTGTGTGTGCGATCGTGTGCGCGTGTGTGCGTGTGCGCGTTTGTGTGCTTGTGTGCGTGTGTGTGTGTGGGGGGGCTGTTTTCTGAAATCCAGCAAAGTGAGAGATAGGGGCTCAGAGTTGTGATTCGACCACTGGAAACAAAGCTAAGTACTATTACTCGACTTTACCTGCGAGGCACAAATAGGTAATTACAGTGTTTGAGACATGTAAGAGGAGGGTGTTGTGAGGATGGCGGCCGTGTGGTGCTCTTCCACCTTGTCTCGTGTCATGGTGGAAATGTGAATCAATAATATAAACGAGGTAATTATTTATATCTTCTCTTATAACAGACACTTTATACGTTAGTACTTTGCACTTTTAAACTCTGTGTTGAAGGTTTGTGGTGACCATTGTGAAAGGTGAGGAAGGTAGTGTCGCTCTAGGCTCATAAACACTGACTCTTATCCACTTCTCACATCCAACTTTTATTCTAAATTACAAGTTCTTGAATTTAAGCATTTGTACTTCTTTAGTTTTTATAGATGTACGTTCAGCATTACTATTAAGCTTTGTCCGACTGTTAACACTTTATGGTATACATGATATACTTCCCGTCATTCTTTGTCCTTACACAACCTTGTTACACTCATTACAAGGATCTCAACCTTCCGTTCATTCATAACATACACAGATCTCTCATAACGTCTGTCTTACATTTATTCCATCAGTAAAACGACCTTTTATAACCTCTCATTACATTCATACATATTCATACAACTTCACCAAATAAATTTACTTCTATAACAATAATTACGAATATTACAATATTATGAATATAACTTAGAAAAAATGTAATTGTACGAACTCCAACTTATTGACAAGAGTTTGTCAGGCGCTCGCGCGCATGTGCGTGTGCGTGTATACTCACCTAGTTCTGTTTGCAAGGGTCGATTCACAGCTCCTGGTCCCGCATCTTCGCTGATCGCTACTAGGTCACTCTCCCTAAGCCGTGAGCTTTATCATACCTCTGTTTAAAGCTATGTATGGATCCTGCCTCCACTACATCGCTTCCCAAACTATTCCACTTACTGACTACTCTGTGGCTGAAGAAATACTTCCTAACATCCCTGTGATTCATCTGTGTCTTCAGCTTCCAACTGTGTCCCCTTGTTACTGTGTCCAATCTCTGGAACATCCTGTCTTTGTCCACCTTGTCAATTCCTCTCAGTATTTGTATGTCGTTATCATGTCCCCCTATTCTCCTGTCCGTCCAGTGTCGTCAGGTTGATTTCCTTAACCTCTCCTCGTAGGACATACCTCTTAGCTCTGGGACTAGTCTCTTGCAAACCTTTGCACTTTCTCTAGTTCTTCACGTGCTTGGCTAGGTGTGGGTTCCAAACTGTGCCGCATACTCCAATATGGGCCTAACGTACACGGTGTACAGGTCCTGTGTGTGTGTGTGTGTGTGTGTGTGTGTTGTGTGTGTGTGTGTCGTGTGCGTGTGTGTGTGTGTGTGTGCGCGCGTGTGTGTGTGTGTGGTGTGTGTCGTGCGCGTGTGTGTGTGTTGTGTGTGTGTGTGGTGTGTGTTGGTGTGTGTGTGCGCGCGTGTGTGTGTGTGTGTGTGTGTGTGTTGTGTGTGTGGTGTGTGTGGTGGTGTAGTGTGTGTGTGTTGTGTGTGTGTGGTGTATTGTGTTTGTGTGTGTGTGTGTGTTTGTGTGTGTGTGTGTGTTTGTGTTTGTGTGTGCGTGCGCGTGCGTGTCAAGAATAGAACAAAGGTTGTCAAGGGTAGTGTCTACACAAGATATATATCAGTTTATTTATTGAGGATTATTGATCCTGCAGGAGGCCTGGTCTGGGACCGGACCCGCGGGGGAGGGGGTCGTTGACCCCCGGAAACGTCCTTCAAGTACCATCAAAATCTGAACTGTATTACAACTTGCCATAATAAAAAAAGTTAGAAAAATATTACAAGATCATACTTGCTAAAATCCAAATTATTAAAAGAATTATCAAACTAAATTAATATATCTCATATAATACAAGTATTCTCCTGTAATATTATCTTAGAACTGTATTTTATTATTAGTGCAATAATGTTCAGAATCTGATGATGGAAGGAAGATCACCCGAAACTTCAGTAAATATACTACATGTCCTGTGACGATGTTAGTTTTTGACAGCCTTTGTCCTCCTCTTTATCGTAAAAATTCCTTCACACGTGATGCGTGAGCGTGTTTGATAGGAGTGAATGGAGACAAATGGTTTTTAATACTTGAGGTGCTGTTGGAGTGTGAGCAAAGTAACATTTATGAAGGGGTTCAGGGAAACCGGCAGGCCGGACTTGAGTCCTGGAGATGGGAAGTACAGTGCTTGCACTCTGAAGGAGGGGTGTTAATGTTGCAGTTTAAAAACTGTAGTGTAAAGCACCCTTCTGGCAAGACAGTGATGGAGTGAATGATGGTGAAAGTTTTTCTTTTTCGGGCCACCCTGCCT
Source organism: Cherax quadricarinatus (assembly GCF_026875155.1). Taxonomy (NCBI): domain Eukaryota; kingdom Metazoa; phylum Arthropoda; class Malacostraca; order Decapoda; family Parastacidae; genus Cherax; species Cherax quadricarinatus. The sequence goes on along the minus strand of NC_069419.1, from coordinate 2,318,125 downwards.
TGGTGGGAATCGGCCAGTGCGATAATAATAAATATATATATATATATATATATATATATATATATATATATATATATATATTTATTATATATATATATTATATTTATTATTATATTATATATGTGTGTGTGTGTGTGTGTTTGTATGTTGTGTTTGGTGTGTGTTTGTGGTGTGTTTGTGTGTGTGTTTGTGTCGTGTTTGTGTGTGTGTGTGTGTTTTACCATATTGTTGTTGTATTGTTTAGCTTGTCATTTTGTGGTACAGTTTATTCAGGATGCTCAGAGATGAGGAAGTGTGTCAGGGTAATGGTTAGAATTAATGTTTCAATGCGGGAGGAGGGGGAGTGTTAGCAACGGCCGATGGAGAAGGGAATGGGTTGTTGGTTGGGGGTAGTGCGGTAGCAGGGTTTGAAGTGGGGATAGGAGTGTTGGTTGTGGAAGAGAGCCTTGTGGGGTGGTGAAGTGGGTTTAGTGTGGAAGGTAGGTAGTGGGTGGGTTATTGAGCGGGAGAGTGGGTTGTGGCAAAGTTAGTTGTGGTATAGAAGGGAGGTTTCTGGATGTATGGGGTTAGTTATGTTTGGTGGGGAGGATGGGGAGTTAATGGCGTGGGAGGATGAGGTAGTTATGGTGTGGGAGGATGGGGAAGTTGTAGGGTGGAGGGTGGGAAGTTATGGGGTGGGAGGGTGGGGAAGTTATGGTGGTGGAGGAGGAAGTTATGGGGTGGGAGGGTGGGGAAGTTATGGGGTGGGAGGGTGTTGAAGTTATGGGGTGGGAGGATGGGAAAGTTATAGGGTGGGAGGATGGGGAAGTTATGGGGTGGGAGGATGGTAGAGCCACCTCCATATGTCTGATTTATGTGCTCAATTTCCCAGGACACGCGAGGGCGGCCCTGCATGGTAGACCCTGCATGGCAGACCCTGCATGGCAGACCCTGCAGAGCAGACCCTGCATGGCAGACCCTGCATGGCAGACCCTGCAGAGCAAACCCTGCATGGCAGACCCTGCATGGTAGATACTGCATGGTAGACTCTGCAGAGCAGACCCTGCATGGCAGACCCTGCAGGGCAGACCCTGCATGGCAGACCCTGCAGGGCAGACCCTGCATGGTAGACTTTGCAGGAAAGGCTACTTGACCTTATCAATGTGCAGTTGCATGCTACTCTGGCTGCAGGAACTGCCTCTGGTTCCATTTGGCCGAGAGGCTGACTTATGACTCTCAAGATTTAATTCTTGTTGCATTTTTAGCAATCTAATCAAGAGAAAATTTAGCTCAGGGGTCAGATCCAAGGTTGGTGGTTCCTCCTGGTCTAGGTCATAGGCCAGAACCCAGTTAAAGGGGTCCATTAGGGACTAAATCAATGGTCCTTTAGGATCTTGATTAAGTGTTTCTGAGGATTTTGGTGATTGGTCAGTGGAAGACTAGGCAAGATATTTATGGGAGTCTAGATCAGTGGGTCACTGAGGGCTTACTTTTTCTTCATGTACTCAGGAGTACGTGTTTACTTTGCACTAGCAATTGCTCACCTTGACCGACATTTAGTGAGTTTCGGACTCGTGTGACCCATCGTACCTACTCTTGACAAGTGTGTTGTTGTTTTCCTTCTCTTCAAATAAATCATCTCGTATTTCGCGACCACTGATGGTAGAGAAATCCTTCCTCACCTTCGTGTGTCAGTGTGACTCGTAAATGGTCCAAGTCGGAAGTAAACGTCGTCATAAGCCTCTCTCTCCTATGTGTGGGTTGTTTGTGTATTGTGTAAATACTTCCTAACAGCCCGGCGGCTTAATTCATTCTCAAGGTTCCGACTATTTCTCCCCTCCAGTCTGTCCACACACGCGATGGTGGCTGCCACTGAGACGAAATCTTAATGAACACAAGGTTTAGGTGAAACCCCGGAAGCTTCCTCCACCCCAGGGTGCCTGCACTCGACGATGCCTGCACTCGACAGTGCCTGCACTCGACGGTGCCTGCACTAGCTTGCCTCCACTCCAGGGTGCCTTCATTAGTGTGCCTCCACTACAGGGTGCCTGCACTCGACGGTACCTCGTCCACTACAGGGTGCCTGCACTAGCATGTCTCCACTACAGGGTGCCTGCACTCGACGGTGCCTCCACCCAAGGGTTCCTGCACTAGCGTGCCTCCAGGTGCCTGCACTAGCGTGCACTCCAGGGTACTTGCACTAGCGTGCACTCCAGGGTGCCTGCACCAACCTAGCTACCAGTTCGTCATTATAAAATAGCTAGGTTATTAAGCTCTGAGATTTATAGTTAACATGAATCAAAGCTAATTGATGCAAAACGGCCTTCATTTTTTTAATTAATATAATTATGATTTGTGGCTGCCTGTAGCAAGCTCTGCTAATTTTGCAGAGGCGTGGTTGTACCTCAGGACACACGCCCTTACTTGGCTCAATCCTCAACCATGTACGGAGGTAACCTAACCAACGAGGCAAGTAAGTACTTCGCACGGTGACTCGTCGTCTGACGCATTGACGGTGAAGTGAGACTTAATGTATCAAAAACTTCGAGTTCCTGGGATAAATTGGGCACCGAGAAGGAACCCAATATATAATATATAATATTTTTACCGGTAGTATGGATGAGGTGACAGTTCAGAGGTATTTTACCAAGGTTAGCTTTACTTCTAGGTGCCACGGAATCAGTGACATGTTAAGATATCTTATTAATGAAAATAAGATATCAGCTATATTAGGCAAATTTCTTAAATTTTCTTTTAACAGATAAGTGAACTGTAGATATAAATCCAAATGTACTCCTATTAAACCCTTTTGAGGTCTAGTTCCTAGACCTCTCGTGTATCCATATGCTCTTGCGCTACCCTCCACAGGATGGATGTGGTACATAATAAACTAGCCACTTCGGTGGCAAAATCTAAATCTAATCTGTTCAGTCCGCAGTGTTCACACACATTGTTGCTGTTGATTGATTGAACTAGTGATCAAGGTGTTCAAGCAGCTTTCCAGCAGCATGAACGTGAGTTCGAAGAGAGAAAGACATGATCTTACCGCTGTAGTGTTGTTGGAAGTCGATCACGTCTTGGAGTTGAGTGGTATACCTTTCACCTTTGATATAGCTTTGGTGAATTCCGAGAGGCTTTCTACTCCCGAGCCTAGCCCTGGGCCATGCTCGTCTGGTGCTAGCCTGGTCAACCAGGCTGTTGCTGTTGGTGGCCCGCTGCCCCACATATCCATCACAGCATGGTTGATCTAGTGAGTGCTTCGCCTGCTGCGTATGCAATGACCTTTCTTCTTTCATTGTTGACAAGGATAAAATAATTTATTCACAAATAGTCCGAACAATACACAAATAACCCGCGGGTTATTTGTGTATTGTTCCAGTCACGGTATTGTGCCTTCTTGTTTAAAATAATTTAATTTGGATGCACAGCTGTTGACGAAGTGTTGAGGCAACTCAACACATTAGTCCATGACCATCAGTTGACAGTGAACCACCTATAGTACGAATGGTAGGACTAAAGAAATTATAGTAGTAGAAGTCAATATGACTCACGAAATCGTAATGACACGAATGCAAACAAACCATACCACGGGCGGGATTTGAACCCGCGGTCAGAGAGTCTCAAAACTCCAGACCGTCGCGTTGCCACTGGGCCAGCTAGCTTCAATAAGATTCGTCCAACTAGGTATATTTCTACACCATAGGAAGGTTAGCTGGAGATTCGTCTGTAAAAACTTGCATTTGTGGTCACAGAGGTGCCTATGCTAACCTTCCTATGGTGTAGAAATAACCTAGTTGGACGAATCTTATTGTGGCTAGCTGGCCCAGTGGCTAACGCGACGGCTGGAGTTTTGAGACTCTCTGACCGCGGGTTCAAATCCCGCACTTGGCATGGTTAGTAGTATAGTAGTCGTAGTAGTACGACCAGCTAGTAGTCTTGACGGAGTTCCACTCCTAAGACCGCGTCGGTAAACGAATTCGTCGCTAAGTGAGGAGCATACTATAATGGTAGTGGATTTGTGTCAACCATCTTTGATATTGCTTTAATGTCGCTTTTGCACCATTTGTAAGCATTTCTGGTATATTTTTAAATGAAATCAAACTTCAGCTCAGCTATCTAGACTTTTAACATGGACCGTGAAGTCTCCTGCTGTCACCATGTACTGTTATGTACCGCTTCACCATGTACTGTTATGTACCGCTTCACCATGTACTGTCATGTAGCACTTCACCATGTACTGTCATGTAGCACTTCACCATGTACTGTCATGTACACCTTCACCATGTACTGTCATGTAGCACTTCACCATGTACTGTCATGTAGCACTTCACCATGTACTGTCATGTAGCACTTCACCATGTACTGTCATGCAGCACTTCACCATGTACTGTCATGCAGCACTTTACCATGTACTGTCATGCAGCACTTTACCATGTACTGTCATGTAGCACTTTACCATGTACTGTCATGCAGCACTTTACCATGTACTGTCATGTAGCACTTTACCATGTACTGTCATGTAGCACTTTACCATGTACTGTCATGCAGCACTTTACCATGTACTGTCATGTAGCACTTTACCATGTACTGTCATGTAGCACTTTACCATGTACTGTCATGCAGCACTTTACCATGTACTGTCATGCAGCACTTTACCATGTACTGTCATGCAGCACTTCACCATGTACTGTCATGCAGCACTTCACCATGTACTGTCATGCAGCACTTTACCATGTACTGTCATGCAGCACTTTACCATGTACTGTCATGCAGCACTTTACCATGTACTGTCATGCAGCACTTTACCATGTACTGTCATGCAGCACTTTACCATGTACTGTCATGCAGCACTTAACCATGTACTGTCATGTACCACCTCACCTGACCACCACTTCCTTCTGGCCGGATAATAGCAACCAATTTTGATCTTCCTCCTCTTCGTCATCCTGCTGCTCCTTCTCTTCCTGTTCCGCCGTCCTTCGCCAGATAATAAGCAATCAGTCCTGCTCCTCTCCTCCTTTTCATTATCATCCTCTTTTATCATCTCCCTCTTCATATTCGACCATCCTACGCCAGATAATAACAAATCATCGTGCTGCTGCTGCTGGTGGTGCTGCTGCTCCTCCTCCTCCCCCTCCTCTGCTTCTGATGTTGATGTTGCAACTGGTGCTGCTGTTGCTGCAACTCCCGTTGTTGCTGCTGCTCTTGATAATCTGTAACTGGTGCTCCTGCAACATGTTTATTGAGGAAGGGAGGAGAGGAGGGGAGCTGCTGGCTAGGGCTTGTAAGACGTTTGGGAGAATTACGAGGAAATTGTGCTTATAGGAACGTAGGAAAGAGTTATTACCCATAGGAACGTGGGCTGGAGTCATTGCCTATAGGAAAGTGGGCAGGAAGGGAAGAATCATGGGGCGGAGGTTGTGATTTTTCTGGGATGGGGAAGCTGCGAAACAGGGTACATGGGGAGGAGGAAGAGAAGGGTGGACTGAGATAAGGAGGAGGGTGAAGGACTGGAATAAGGAGGAGGAGGAGGGTGAAGGACTGGGATAAGGAGGAGGAGGAGGGTGAAGGACTGGGATGAGGAGGAGGAGGAGGGTGAAGGACTGGGATAAGGAGGAGGAGGAGGGTGAAGGACTGGGATAAGGAGGAGGAGGAGGGTGAAGGACTGGGATAAGGAGGAGGAGGGAGGGTGAAGGACTGGGATAAGGAGGAGGAGGAGGGTGAAGGACTGGGATAAGGAGGAGGAAGAGGGTGAAGGGCTGGGATAAGGAAGAGGAGGAGAGGTGAGAGGATTGGATAAGGAGGAGGGTGAAGGACTGGGATAAGGAGGATGAGGAGTGTGAAGGACTGGGATAAGGAGGAGGAGGAGGGTGAAGGACTGGGATAAGGAGGGGGAGGAGGGTGAAGGACTGGGATGAGGAGGAGGAGGAGGGTGAAGGACTGGGATAAGGAGGAGGAGGAGGGTGAAGGACTGGGATGAGGAGGAGGAGGAGGGTGAAGGACTGGGTAAGGAGGAGGAGGAGGGTGAAGGACTGGGATAAGGAGGAGGAAGAGGGTGAAGGGCTGGGATAAGGAAGAGGAGGAGGGTGAAGGATTGGGATAAGGAGGAGGGTGAAGGACTGGGATAAGGAGGATGAGGAGTGTGAAGGACTGGGATAAGGAGAGGAGGAGGTGAAGGACTGGGATAAGGAGGATGGGAGTGTGAAGGACTGGGTAAGGAGGAGGAGGAGGGTGAAGGACTGGGATAAGGAGGAGGAGGAGGGTGAAGGACTGGATAAGGAGGATGAGGAGTGTGAAGGACTGGGAAAGGAGGAGGAGGAGGGTGAAGGACTGGGATAAGGAGGAGGAGGAGGGTGAAGGACTGGGATAAGGAGGAGGAGGAGGGTGAAGGATGGGATAAGGAGGAGGAGGAGGGTGAAGGACTGGGATAAGGAGGAGGAGGAGGGTGAAGGACTGGGATAAGGGAGGAGGAGGGTGAAGGACTGGGATAAGGAGGAGGAGGGGTGAAGGACTGGGATAAGGAGGAGGAGGAGGGTGAAGGACTGGGATAAGGAGGAGGAGGAGGGTGAAGGACTGGGATAGGAGGGGGGAGGGTGTTGTGGGGGAGGGTAATGTTGTGTGGTGTAGTTGTTCACTTGGAGGTTAGGCTGGAGTGGAGTTAGGAGCGGCCAGCAGACAGGATTGTTGTTGCTGTGTTAGTTACCATTTTGTCTTAGGCACATGTCGATTAGACGCGCGCGCGCGTGTGTGTGTGTGTGAGAGAGAGAGAGAGAGAGAGAGAGAGAGATAAATAGATAGATCATGAGGCAGTAATGTTGTTGCTGTGGTGTGAGAGATATAACTTTGATATAACCTCTGAGTTTCGCAAGTTTTCCTACTCTCGCAGCTCGGCCTTGGGCCAGGCTTGTCTGGTGCTTGCTTGGTCAACTAGGCTGTTGCTACTGGCAGTCCCCTGGCTCACATATCCACGACATGGTTGATCCGGCACTTGTCTAGTTTCTCTTTGAAGACTTGTACATTTACTCCAGCAGTGTTTCTGATATCTTAAGGCAAAATGTTAAAAATGTCTGTGACCACGTATGTTGATACAGTGTTCTCTTATTGTATCCACGGCACTCCAGCCTTTCACAGGGTTTATTCTTTACATCTTCCTATGTCTCTCACTCCAGTGTTATGGCAGTATGCAGATTGAACATTAAAATGGTATAAAATACCGACAGATTGTTAGGTAAGACACATATGCAACAGTTAGGTATCTTTATTTCGAAACGTTTCGCCTACGCAGTAGGCTTCTTCAGTCGAGTACAGAAAAGTTGATAGAAGCAGAAGACACTTGAAGATGATGTAATCAGTCCATTGTTTCAAACTTTGGAACAATGCTCTTCTCCAGACTGAGGGACTGACCACCTCAAAACTTTAAGGGTGATGGACTGATTACATCGTCTTCAAGTATCTTCTGCTTCTATCAACTTTTCTGTACTCGACTGAAGAAGCCTACTGTGTAGGCGAAACGTTTCGAAATAAAGATACCTAACTGTTGCATATGTGTCTTACCTAACAGTATGCAGATTGGGGATTAGGCTCTCGTATGTATATATTATCATGTATCTCTCTCTCTTCCTCTCCAGCAAGTACATATTTATGACTTTGATGCGTTCCCAGTAATTTCAATGCTTTACTGTGTCTGTGATGCCTGTAAATGATCTCTACATCTATTCCAGCTCTGATTTTTCTCCTGCGCTGAATGGAACCGTCAACACTAAACAACACTCCAGTCGAGAGAGCACAACCGATTCGAAGTGTTGCTAATGGCATTATCTCCTTGTCCTAAGAGGCCTCATTATCCACACCCCACAATTTTCGTGGCCATCGTGACATTTGCCTTATATTGTTATTTGAAAGAAGGTCAACTGAAATTATTACACCCTGATCCTTCACATGTTTCTTTCGTTCTATTTGGTGCTCCTCTTATGTTTTATAACAGTGTACCTGTTGAGTTCCTCGCTCTTCCCGTGTCTAAGCAGTTGACAGTTGTCACCATTGAACGTCATGCTGTATTCAACTGCTCACTGAAAGTCTTTACTATAGCTTGCAATTTTCCGTGTCTTCTACCAAGGTAATTTTCATGCTTATTTTGGCAACTGCAAATGATGATACAAAACTGTGACGGGTGTTTTTTTCTTTTTATAACTGATAGTCTGCCTGGAGGTATTAAACAAAGCGCCAGGATGTGAGTTACTGCAGCTTTTTACTTCGTTAATGCTGGATTAATATCTCGGTTACTGCCATTTCCTTGTGTTCTTTTGTAAAATGTAAATTCACTTTCCTTACAATTCTCAGTTATACCTATACGCTTATTTTGTGGCATATACTCCCATGATCACAGCTGTCCAAAAGCCTTTGCGTAAAATTCGTTGGTCCCACATCTGCTTTTAGATTATCTTCGACAACACCTGTCCGTAAATTTGGCTATAATGGTTTAGCATTGGACGTGTTGTCTTCCCACTCTACACGTGTCTGGCCTATTAGGCTGTGCTGCTGTATAAATTTGTGAATTTGGGTGTCATTCTGTTTCGAAGATTTTTTTGGATAGTGATGTCATTTAGATGCCAGAATGTGGCTTTTTGTGTTGTGTGTTGTGTGTGTGTGTGTGTGTGTGTGTGTGTGTGTGTGTGTGTGTGTGTGTGTGTGTGTGTGTGTGTGTGTGTGTGTGTGTGTGTGTGTGTGTGTGTGTGTGTGTGTGTGTCTGTCCTCACCTATTCATGCTCATCTGTTTGTGGCTGCAGGGGTCGATTCACAGCTCCTGGTCCCGCCTCTTCGCTGCTCGCTACTAGGTCCACTTTCTCCCTGCTCCATGAGTTTTCTCGTATCTCTTAAAGCTGTGTATGGATTCTGCCTCCACTACATCACTTTCCACATTGTTTCACTTCCTGACAACTCCATGACTGAAGAAATATTTCCTAACATCCCTGTGACTCATCTGAGTTTTCAACTTCCAGTTGTGACCAGTTGTCGCTATGTCCCATCCACCTTATCCACCTTGTCAATTCCTCTCAGTCTGTTATATGTCGTTATCATGTCCTCCCTCTCCCTCCTGTCCTTTTCACTTTAATTTGTTGTGCTTGACCAGGTATGGGCTCCATACTGGTGCTGCATACTCCAATATGGGACTGATGTACACGGTGTGCGGTGTCTTGAATGGCTCATTCCTCCTATTCTCAGGTTTGCCAGGCGCCCATATGCTGCAGCAGTTATTTGGTTGATGTGCGCCTCAGGATATGTGTTCGGTTTGATACTCACCCCAAGATCCTTTTACTTGAATGAGGTTTGCAGCCTTTGACCCTCCTAGCCTGTACTCCTTCTGTGGTTTTCTTTTATCTTCCCCAGTCTTCATAACTTTGCATTTGGTGGGGTTAAACTCTGGGAGCCAGTTGTTGGACCAAGCTTGCAGCTTGTCCAGATCCCCTTGTAGGCTTGCTTGCAGCAAGAGGGACACTTCTGAATCTATCCTTTCTGTCATGTCATTCGAGGGCCTGGTCCCAAATCTGCACAGTGCCAAAACGACATGCTGGAGCAAGAGATATGGGAGGAAGTGTAAAATAAACCCAGTGAGAAGCAGTGGTGCGGTGGGGACAATAAGGGAACACAGTATCAACATTCTGGGTTCCAGACAATTCGACATCTTACGAGAAGATATCAGAAACGGCTGGAACAAGTGTAGAAGCCTTCAAGAGGAAACTGGGCAAGTATCTTCACCGGGTGCCAGATCAACCAGGCTCTGATAGTTATGTGGGGCAGCGGGCCTCCAGCAGCAACAGCCTGGTTGACCAGGCAAGCACCAGACGAACCTGGCCCATGGCCAGGCTCCGAGAGTATTGAAACTCTCGAAACTCTTCAAAGGTATATCAAAGGCAAAGGTACATGTACAAGAGAAAGCACCGGACCTAGGACTGACCCTTGTGGAACCCCACTCGACACATGCACCCACTCTGATACCTCGTCTCGGTACCAACACTCGTTTCCTTCCTGTCAGGTATTCTCTGATCCATTGCAGTAGTTGCCCTCATATTCCTGCCCGCTCCTGTAGCTTCTCAACCAGATTCCTGTGTGCTACTGTGTCGAGAGCCTTACAGTATGTGTGTGTGTGTGTACTCACCTAATTGTAGTTGCAGGGGTCGAGACTCAGCTCCTGGCCCCCGCCTCTTCAGTGTGTGTGTGTATTTTAATATGGTGTGCTGACTGGTGATGGTACACGATGCTGTGACGATAGTACACTATTATGTGATGATAGTAAACGATGCTGTGATGATAGTACACGATGCTGTGATGATAGTACACTATTCTGTGATGATAGTACACGATGTTGTGATAGTACACTATTCTGTGATGATAGTGCACGATGCTGCGATGATAGTACACTATTCTGTGATAGTACACGATGCTGTGATGATAGTACACCAGGCTGTGACGATAGTACACCAGGCTGTGATGATACACGATGCTATGGTGATGGTACACGATGCTGTGATGATAGTTCACGATGCTGTGATGATAGTACACCAGGCTGAGGTGATACACGATGCTGTGACGATAGTACACGATGCTGTGTACCATCACCACAGCACATTGTACACGATGGTACACGATGCTGTGGTGATGGTACACGATGCTGTGGTGATAATACACGATGCTGTGTACCATCACCACAGCACATTGTACACGATGGTACACGATGCTGTGGCGATGGTACAAGGTGTTCTTCTTTTTCATCTTCCTCTTCTTTTATTTCCCCTCTTCATCACCAGCACCATCATCATCAATCTTAACAGCGTGGGTGGCGCTCGTGGCTGGTGGGAGAGAGAGAGGGAGGAAGGGAGGGAGATAGCGGGAGGGATTGAATAGGTTAGATGGAGTAGGAGAGGTGGGAGGCTAGGAGGGAGGAAGGAAAGTGCAAGTGCAAAAAAGATAGAGAGAGAGAGAGAGAGAGAGAGAGAGAGAGAGAGAGAGAGAGAGAGAGAGAGAGAGAGAGAGAGAGGAGAGACAGACAGAGAAACGGAGGGAGGGAGGGCTGGATGGAGGATGTTAGGAAGCGAGGTACAGGACGGGAGCTGGGACAGTATTTTAGAGTGAGGGAGAATAAGAGAGAGAGAGAGAGAGAGAGAGAGAGAGAGAGAGACGATGCAAGGGAAGGAGGGAAAATGAAATGGTCTTGGGTGCACTGGAAGACAGAATACAGATATAGTATACACCGATTTTACAAAAGTCTTTGACAAGTGCGATCATGGTGTAACAGCGCACAAAATACGGGCTGAAGAGATAACTGGCAAAGTGGGCAGATGGATCTTCAACTTTCTAAACAATCGAACACTAGGAGTTAACAGAGTTATGTTAAGGGCAACAGAGTTAAGTTGGAGGCTGCCACAGTGAAAAACTGTTCCACAAGGCACAATACTCGCACCCATCCTGTTCCTTATCCTCATATCAGACATAGAGATGTAAACCGCAGCACCGTATCATCCTTTGCTGACGATACTAGGATCTGCATGAGACTGTCATCCACTGAGGATACGGTAAATCTCCAAGAAGATATAAACCAAGTTTTCCAATGGGCAACGGTAAACAATATGATGTTCAATGAGGACAAATTTCAACTACTGTTATGGAAAACTGGATAAAATCGACAGAACTGAGTATACTACCAACTCTAATCACAGAATAGAGCGACAAGTAACGTGAAAGATTGAGGAATGTTATTGTCAGAGGATATCACCTTCAAGGATCACAACAGTGTCACTATCACATCTGCAAGGAAAATGATAGGATGGATAATGAGAACCTTCAGAATAAGGGATGTTAAGCCAATGACCCTTTTTAAATCACTTGTTCTCTATAGGCTGGAATACTGCACGTTTGCATACTAACATTCCATTCAAGGCAGGTGAAATCGCAGATCTGGAGAATGTACAGAGAACCTTTTCTGCACACATATAAGTTCCGTCAGGCACCTTAATTAATTACTGGGAACACTTAGAATCACTTGACCTGTACTCACTCCCATGGGGCACAAGCGAGAGAGATACATCATTATCTACACCTGGAAAATCTAGAGGGACTGGTCCCAAAACTGCACACATTCACTCCCTACGAAATCAAAAGACTGGGCTGACGATGCAACATACCCCCAATGAAAAATAGGGGCGCCATTAGTACACTAAGAGAAAACACAATAAGTGTCCGGTGCCCAAGACTGTTCAACAGCCTCCCAACAGCCATAAGGGGAATTACCAATAGACGCCTGTCTGCCTTCAAAGGGAGCTGTACAGATATTTAAAGCCAGTGCCCGATCATCCGGGCTGTGGTTCGTACGTTGGACTACTAGGTAGGAAGTATGGGAGGGAAAGATGGTAGAGAGGATGTAAGAAGTCCGGGTAGGAGAGAGGTTAGAAGGGATTCTGGGAGGAGGATGAGAGGTTCGGAGGAAGGGGGATGGTAGGGGCTGGGGGAGGGGGATAGGAGGTAGGGAGGGAGGGACTAACAAGGAGTCATGGTTTACACAACCCACATTCTGTTGGCATAATATTGACCACTCAGTGACTACTACCCTTGTTGCAAGTTTGGGCAGGAGGTAAGGGGTAGGAGGTGGGGTCGTCAGGGGACTGGGGTCGTCATCGGGCTGGGGGTTAGAGGGGAGAGTTTCTCTCTCTCTCTCTCTCTCTCTCTCTCTCTCTCTCTCTCTCTCTCTCTCTCTCTCTCTCTCTCTCTCTCTCTCTCTCTCTCTCTCTCTCTCTCTCTCTCTCTCTCTCTCTCTCTTTCCACAGGGTTTGACAAGGTTAGGTTAAGGATCCCTAGCTTTATTGACAAGCTATTTACAGGTTAAGGATTCCTAACTTTATTGACAAGCTAAGAGCTGTTATCTACATCAGCTCATTTGAAAGCATTTTTATTGTTATGAAACATACAAGTAGAGAATAGGATGAAGTTGGAGCCATCTGTGGGCCAGCATTTTCATTTGATCAACTGACTTTATCTCGTTGACATCATTATGCTGTACGAATGTGTTCCAGACTCGAATCATCCTGGGAATAAATGATCTCAGATGGAGTGATGTTCTGGAGAAGGGTACAGCCAGAGTGAAGTTGCTGCTTTCTGCCCGTCTTGTGATATAGAAGCTTGCTTCACGCTGCCCTCGAAGTGGAACCAAGTGTGGTACTTTGACAATGTTGGCCTTGTACATAACAGTAAGGCCACCCACATCCCTCCTGTGTTGAAGGCTCTGCTGAAATGACACACTCTCTCTCTCTCCCTCTTTCTCCAGTTCCTCTGAAGAGGCACATGAGTGTCTCTGTTTCCTAATAACATGTTTCCTAATAAAATGTTTCCTAATAAAATGTCCATTAACTACTATCGCATTTGCTTTATTTGCTTTCGTAAGGTGAAGTGTAGGATCTTTCCTGAAAGATTTGTTAAGTTATACCATGAATTAAGGAAAGATCCTGGACTTCACCTTACGAAAGCAGACACAGCAAATGCAATAGTAATTATGGACAAGGTAGATTATAGTGGAAAAATAACATATTAGAAGACAAGGGAACTGACGTGCCCCTAAAAACTTTGTAAGTTTTCATCATTGGCCCAAAAAGAGCCTATAAAACATTTAAATTACTAGGTACGCCTTGCGGTCTTGTTTTTGTACTCACCGGCGTGGAAACGAGAGAGGTATATGATATGTATATACCTGGAAAGTACCTGTGGATCTAGTTCCAACATACTGGGGTGAGAGATATGGGAGGAAATGCAAAATAAATCTAGTGAAATGTAAGGACACCGTGGGCACAGGAAGAGAACCTTTATCAACATCCGGCGTCCCAGATTATTCAACATCTTATCTGAAGATATCAGAGACACTGCTGGGGCAAGTCTTCAAGAGGAAACTGGACAAAATCTGCACACAGAAATCACTCCATACGAAAGTAAAAGACTGGGCAGGCGATGCAAAATGCCGCCAATAAAAAGTAGGGGCGCCATTGGTACACTAAGAGAAAACACCATAAGTGTCCGGGGCCCAAAACTGTTCAACAGCCTCCCATCAAGCATTAGGGGAATTGCCAATAAACCCCTGGCTGCCTTCAAGAGAGAGCTGGACAGATACCTAAAGTCAGTGCCGGATCAGCCGGGCTGTGGCTCGTACGTCGGACTGCGTGCGGCCAGCAGTAACAGCCTAGTTGATCAGGCCCTGATCCATCGGGAGGCCTGGTCGTGGACCGGGCCGCGGGGGCGTTGATCCCCGGAATAACCTCCAGGTATCCAGGTAACAAGTATCTCAACCAAGTACCAGATCACCCAGGCTGTGATGGATATATGGACTAGTGGGCCGCCAGTAGCAACAGCCTGGCTAACCAGGCTAGCACTAGACAAGCCGGGACCAGGGCCGGGCTCCGGGAGTAGAAAAACTCTCGTAACTCATCAAATATAATGTATCAAGGGGGATACTTTTGCGGAATCCACTCACTGCTTTTCCTCTCAGCTGTTTCATTTCTTACTGTTACTTTGTTTTCTGTCTTTCGAATGTTCCCTGATCCAAAGGAATACTGCCTCTGTAGTTCACCTATCTTAATTTCAGTCAGTGATTTTTGTGGAACTCCAGCGAGTTCGTAAGACAGGAATTCCCACCCCTAAATCCCATCTGGTTTTCCCTAAATATAGTTCTCTTCAGATGCTCCAGTACATCTGTGCCGTAAAATCTTCTCCCAAACTTTATTATAAACATGTTCCGCAGATTTTTAATGATAGTAGCCTGATTCCTTTTTTTTAATATGTTGACCACATTGGTTTTGCTCTTTTCATTACCCATGAAGATGTGTTGTCTGGTTTTATTGTTTCTTAATTGTGAGATGTGTGGTATAAAATTTTATGTTTCATGTACAAAGCCTAATGCAGCCAGGAACAGTGACCTTCAATGAGACAGGTGTGTTGATATGCCATATGTGTAAGCTGAGTACAGGTGTGTTATCGTGTGGGAGCTGAGAGCAAGTCTGTGGAGAAGCCAGGGAGGTTATCTTGAGTGACGCCTAAAGGATACCTGAAGGATGCTTTCGGGGGTCAACGCCCCCGCGACCCGGTCCCAGATCAGGCCTTCTGGTGGATCAAGGCCGTATGAAACAAGCTGTTACTGCTTGCCACGCATAATCCAACGTATGAACCACAACCCAGCTGGTTAGGAACTGATTGAAGGAACTTTTCAAGCTCTCTCCTGAAAAGCCAGAGGTTTGTTAGTAGTCCTCTTACACATGAATGGGGGGCATTGAAAAGTTGAGGACTTCTGACACTCGTCGAGTTCTTTTTTAGTGTACTCGTTGGGCCCTTCTCTTTATTGGAGAAACTTAGCACCATCTGTCATTTCTCTTGTTTTAATATGGAGGAATTTCAGTGTGTAGGTTTGAAACCAGTCCCTATAAGATTTTCTAGGTGTAAATTATGATGTATCTTTCTTGATTATGTTCAAAGGAACACATTTGAAGGGATTTCGTGTTCCACGTTGTTCAGGTGTTTGTATGCTGTGGTAGGTGCAGCTGGTGCCTGCATCATATTGCAAACGAAGGTGGCACTGCAACACTTGTCACTGAAACACTCTGTGGTTCTGTAATGAACCCGAATATATTGTAATGTCTGCTATTGGTAGGTCGAGTTATGCAGGCAGCTTCCAGTTCGGTGGAGTCGCCAGTGTCCCTCGACATGAAAGCTGTAAGAGCAAGTGTGTCTTATTATTTTTACACTCAAGGGCGATTCCAGTTTGATTGGACAATGTACTTCTTTGAACGAAGGTTTGTGGCTGTTATCCTCGTTACATTGCAAAATTGTATCCATGTGTCAGTGTATCAAAGTGCATCACACCTGCGGGATGGTTGGTGTTAATGCTGCCACTTAGAGAACAGAACTCTGCTGACGAACCTTAATCACAAACCCTGTACCGTAAATATATCTCTGCGGCTTCGTTGGCAGTGGGTGGTAGTTGCAGGTGGAGAGGTTGGACGGAGTGGTGGGTGTTGGTAGGCGGTGGAGAGGTTGGACGGGGTGGAGGGGTGGTGGTGGAGAAGCTGCAGAAATGGGTAAGGGAGCACAGACGGCACAGATAGTGCGAGTGATGACGGATGATGACACTGATAATGAGGCCAGAGTAGTCCATACTCTCCGCTGTCGGTTTTGACCACAGCGGGTGACTGCAGTTCCGGGCACTGACGGTGCCACCCCAGGACCCACTTACCAGCTGGTGACACCCACCACCCACAATCTCCTCATCCAAACCACCCCCTCCTCCTCTCAACCGCCCTACACCCACCACCCCTCCTCAACACCCTCTCCCCACCACAGGATGCTCTCACTTGACCCCACTACAAGCTCTCTATACCTTGCTACTTTACACTTATGCTGCTGCTTTTCATGTATGGAAAGTTTAGCTGGTGCTCCAAGCTTTTTTTCAGGAAGTTTCCAAGGAGGAGAGGAGGTAGTACAACAAACTACACCGTATCTTACTGTATCTTACTAATGAATAAAATCCAGAAATTCTGAGCAGGTATCTTAAATTGCCTTCGGTGATGATGCCTGGAACTGTTACAAGATTTAATAGGTAAAAGTATGACAGATTTATAAATATGTACCCAAATGTACCTCTGTTGGCCCTCTTAGAACCTGGTTCCTCTCTGTGTATCCATATGTTCTTGCTCTACCATCCATAGGATGGGTGTGGAAAGCATAATATGCTAATTGCTTCGGCTGCAAAGTTAAGATACATCTTGGTATTTTTTCGTAAGTTTCTCAAAGTTTTAGCTAGTTTTTTCACGCTTTAACTATGTTCGAAGACTTTTTTGTGTGAATTAGTATTCGAAACTAGATAGCTAATTTATGGAGGTTAAGTGAGTTGAATTTTTCTTAGTCGTCAGAGATGTTTGTTGTTTGACTAACAGTAAATAGTCCGTAAGGATGATAGTGAAGACAGTTACAAAGATAATGACGCAGCGTCGTCGAACAAGAACTGTCGCATCTGTGATAAGTTAGACCCAGTAATTAACGGCTGGGCGTCTGTGCAAACTAAATTGTTTGCCATAGTAATAATCAGTAATAATCAAAGAGTTCCACCCGTTGATTATTACTGATTCTGCGTCATCATTGAGGTCACGTGACTCTCATAATGACTAACAATATGTTAATTGGAGAAGCCAGATAAAGATATTGAAAAGGCAGAGAATGATGAATTAATGGTAATTATTTAGGGATTCCATCACACATTTAAGTACTCCTTCATGATAAAGTTGATATTATTTTTTTGTTTATTAACACATCGGCCGTCTCCCACCAAGGCAGGGTGACCCGAAAAAGTAAAACTTTCACCATTCACACCATCACTGAAGAGAGTGGTGAGAGAGTGCAAAAGGAGAGCAGATGATAGAGTGGGAGAGGCACTGTCAAGAAATTTTAATGAAAATAAGAAAAAAATTTGGAGTGAGTTAAGTTAAGAAAGCTTAGGGAACGAATGGATTTGTCAGTTAAAAACAGAGTAGGAGAGTTAGTAGATGGGGAGAGGGAGGTATTGGGTAGATGGTGAGAATATTTTGAGGAACTTTTAAATGTTGAGGAAGAAAGGGAGGCAGTAATTTCATGCACTGGCCAGGGAGGTACACCATCTTTTAGGAGTGAAGAACAGGATGTGAGTGTGGTGGAGGTACGTGAGGCATTACGTAGAATGAAAGGGGGTAAAGCAGCTGGAAGGGGCCCAGGATCATGCCCAAAAAATCTTAAAAGCAGGGGGGGGGGCATAGTGTTGGAGTGGTTGGTATTTTTGTTTAATAAATGTATGAAAGAGGGGAAGGTACCTAGGGATTGGCGGAGAGTGTGTATAGTCCCTTTATATAAAGGGAAGGGGGACAAAAGAGATTGTAAAAATTATAGAGGAATAAGTTTACTGAGTATACCAGGAAAAGTGTACGGTAGGGTTATTATTGAAAGAATTAGAGGTAAGACAGAATGTAGAATTGCGGATGAGCAAGGAGGTTTCAGAGTGGGTAGGGGATGTGTAGATCAAGTGTTTACATTGAAGCATATATGTGAACAGTATTTAGATAAAGGTAGGGAAGTTTTTATTGCATTTATGGATTTAGAAAAGGCATATAATAGAGTGGATAGGAGAGGAATGTGGCAGATGTTGCAAGTATATGAAATAGGTGGTAAGTTACTAAATGCTGTAAAGAGTTTTTATGAGGATAGGGTTAGGGTATGTAGAAGAGAGGGAGATTGCTTCCCGGTGAAAGTAGGTTTTAGACAGGGATGTGTAATGTTACCATGGTTGTTTAATATATTTATAGATGGGGTTGTAACAGAAGTAAATGTTCGGGAGAGGGGTGGTATTAAATTATGGTGAATCAAATACAAAATGGGAATTAACACAGTTATTTTTTGCTGATGATACTGTGCTTATGGGAGATTCTAAAGAGAAATTGCAAAAGGGTTTTTTTGGGCGAAATTTTGGGGGTGTGTGCGAAGGTAGGGAAAATTGAAAGTGAACATAGAAAAGTGTAAGGTGATGAGGGTATCAAATGATTTAGATAAAAAAAAATTGGATATCAAACTGGGGAAGAGGAGTATGGAAGAAGTTGAATGTTTTCAGATATTTTGGGAGTTGACGTGTCAGCGGATGGATTTATGAAGGAATGAGGTTAATCATAGAATTGATGAAGGAAAAAATGCGAGTGGTGCATTGAGGTTATGTGGAGACAAAAAATGTTATCTATGGGAGGCTTAGGGACAGTCGCGCGCGGTTGTGCTCCCTCAAAAACTGCGTGTCTTGATAGTTTGCAGAGGGAACAGAATGCGGGAAATAAGCGTGTGCAACCATAAAGTGCATATACTCCTTTGAAAAACAAAAAATGAATATCAGTGAACACTAAATAGGAAAATATGGATTATAGTGTCACATGGAGAGTGCCGGTGGGGAAAAGGTTACTGTGGGAAATACACCTGACCAGCACTAGTGAATTATTGCCGGATGTCGACACAAGTGGGAATAAACAAATATTGATCTATCTATTTAAGTAATTAGTGAGTGACAAGGGTATATATGTGCGTGACATAGTGAACTAAATTGTAGATAAGAGTAATCTTAATTATCCCCAGTATAGCGTACAATTTAGTGTAGATATGGGGGAAAATCTTACAAGCGACTGGCACTAGCGAAACTATTGCCCGAGGGTCCAGTGAAGTGTTAATAACGGATGATTAATTACTATAGTCATAAGAGATAAAACGAGTGGTGGTAGCATTGAGGTGCAGGAATCACAGCATACATAAATTGGGTTATACAACCGTTACCTCTACTAAACAGGAAATAAACTTTTCCATAGAAGTGTAGGGGAAAGTTAGCGTAGGCCTAGCTGCTGTGTATATAATAAAACAATGATCCCAATATAGCGCAGTGAAAAGTGTATTTTGAAAGAATACAGTGTATATCCTTGAGATAAACAGTGTAAAGCACTAAATAAAAGGAAATTAAATAATAATAATAATAATAATAATAATAATAAAAATAATAGTGAAGTGTGGCAGTGTGGGTAAGTCTTGCCCTCACACCCACCCTACACCCACCACCCACCCAACACCCACCCACCCACCCTACACCCACCACCCACCCTACACCACCACCCACATACTGCAAACTTGGTTCGTATAAATACATCTTGCATATTACTGGCACCAGCAAGAGAAAGGTAAAGTGGAAATCAGTTTTCTTCCGTGGCATACAGAGTGTAGTAGGATACAGACAGGATGTCAGCACAGCATATCTGTGGGACATGTAAAAAATCCTTGGAAGGAAATCCAGAATCACATGCAATCTATGCTCTTCCAAACACCATATCTCTTGTACTAGACTAAATACAGCCTCAAAAAATGACCTCAAACTAGCAAGGTGCTTCTGGTTGTGCAATAAAGATGTAGAACTTTGGGCAGGTATCAGAAAGGTACTAAGGAGAGTAATAAATGATAAAAATAACCAAGAAAACAAAGATGACCTCTTGGATAGTCTACCATAAATATATAAAACATGGGAGCAAGAGATAGTGTATCAAAAAATGCAGAATGTCCATACCACAACAGATGACTCGAAACTATCTAGTCACCCATGGATCCAAACCAGTGCCTTGAAAGGATCAACTTCCTGGTAGCCGAAGCATGTTCTAGGCATATTCCCCTAAGAAAGAAGAAGAGCAGGAGTAAACTGGAGAGAGAAAGATGCTCCCTCTACAGTAGACGACGAAGAGTCACTGAGCTCCTCAGGTGTGCTAGAATATCTGATACACGGAAGGAGGTGCTGACCAGGGAAGTGGAAACTATCGAACTTAAGTTAAATGACTCTTACAGGAACCAGGAGAGACAGGAGGAGCTTAAAGCTATTAGTGAAATTGAAAGAAATTCAAAATATTTCTTTTCATATGCCAAAAACAAGGCAAATACCACATCTAGTATCAAGCCCTTACTCAGACAGGATGGGACTTACACAGATGACAACAAGGAAATGAGTGAAATATTGAAATCCCAGTACGACTCTGTGTTTAGTGAACCACTTATCGGTCTGAGGATCGACGACCCAAATGATTTCTTCATGAATGAGCCTCCAAACTCCATAAATGTATGCCAGATTTCCGACAGATTTCGATAGATTTCCGATAGATTTCGAAAAAGCCATTGACAACATGCCCATGCACTCAGCCCTGGGCAAGAATCGTGGAACTCTGTTTTCATTAAGAACTGCAAGAAACCCCTCTTGCATGCCCTAAGTACACTATGGAGGAGGAGCTTGGACATGGGTGAAATTCCACAGTCACTTAAAATGACGGATATAGCCCCACTCCATAAAGGTGGCAGCAAAGCATTAGCTAAGAACTATAGACCAATAGCTCTGATGTCCCACATCATAAAAATGTTTGAAAGAGTGCTAAGAAGCAGGATTGCAAATCACCTGGATTCCCAAAATCTGCACAATCCAGGGCAACATGGGTTCAGGGCAGGTCGCTCCTGCCTCTCACAACTACTGGATCACTATGATATGGCCTTGGATGCACTGGAAGAAAATCAGAATGCAGATGTAATATACACAGACTTTGCAAAAGCATTTGACAAATGCGTCATGGCTAATAACCCCTAAAAATTTACCCAAAGTCCCTTTTTGGGCCTTCTTAGAACTTGGTTTCTCTTTTTGTACCATATGCCTTGTTTTACCATCCATAGGATGGGTGGGAAAGCTAATTGCTAATTGCTTCGGCTGAAAAAGTTAAGATACATCTTGTTTTTTTTCGTATTTTCAAATTTTTAGTAGTTTTTTTACGCTTTAACTATGTTCGAAGATTTTTTTTGTGTGAATTAGTATCAAACTAAATAATTTATGGGGGTTTTGTGAGTTGAATTTTTCTTAGTCGTCAGAATTTTTGTTGTTTGCAAACAGTAAATAGCCCCGTAAGGATATAGTGAAGCAGTTACAAAGTAATGACGCAGCGCTCGAACAAGAACTGCCCCCATTGTGAAAAGTTAGCCCCAGAAATTAACGGCTGGGCTTTGTGCAAACTAAATTGTTTGCCATAGAATAATCAGTAATAATCAAGATTTCCCCCAAACCGTTGATTATTACTGATTTGCGCATCATTGAGGTCACGTACTCTCATAATGAAAAACAATATTTTTAATTTGGGAGAAGCCAATAAGATTTTGAAAAGGCGAGAATGATGAATTAAGGTAATTATTTGGGGATTCCATCACACATTTAATACTCCTTCTGAAAATTGATATTATTTTTTTGTTTATTAACACTCGGCCGTTCCCCCCAAGGCAGGGTGACCCAAAAAAGTAAAATTTTCACCATTCCACCATCACTGAAGGAGTGGTGGAGAGTGCAAAAGGGAGCAGTTTATAGAGGGGGAGGGGCACTGTCAAAAAATTTTAAGAAAATAAGAAAAAATTTGAGTGAGTTAATTTAAAAAGCTTAGGGAACGAATGGATTGTCATTAAAAAACAAGTAGGAGGTTAGTAGATGGGGAGAGGGAGGTATTGGGTAATGGTGAAATATTTTGAGGAACTTTAAATGTTGATGAAAAAAGGGAGGCAGTAATTTCATGCACGGGCCCAGGGGGGTACCCCATCTTTTAGGAGTGAAAACAGATGTGAGTGGGGGGGAGGTGCGTGAGGCATTACGTAAAAATAAAAGGGGGGTAAAGCAGCTGGAAGTGGGAGATCATGACAGAAATCTTAAAAGGGGGGGGGGGGGGGGGAAAATAGTGTTGGAATGGTTGGTATTTTTGTTTAATAAATGTAAAACGGGGGAAAGGACCTAGGGATTGGCGGAGAGTGGTATAGTCCCCTTTTTATAAAGGAAGGGGGGCAAAAAGAGTAAAAATTATAGAGGAATAAGTTTACTAATAACCAGGAAAAGTGTACGGTAGGGGTTTTTATTGAAAGAATTAGAGGTAAACAGAATGTAGAATTGCGGATGAGCAAGGAGGCTTCAGAGTGGGTAGGGGATGTGTAGATCAAGCGCTTACATTGAAGCATATATGT